>OX438906.1:21965672-22565672 GCA_949316265.1 Diarsia mendica | reverse complement strand
ACAAACTAAAAGCTGTCTTAACCTCTTATAATATCGTAAATCTATGTTTTTATTTCTTTATTTTACTAATATTATAAAGTATAATTATTATATAATATTGTAAAGGTAGCTTAAAACTGGGAAAAAGCTTCATAAAATCGTCTTACAATCAGATTAATCATGTTTCATTATCTTTGAGAAAATCTTTTATCTAGATTTCTGTGTCATTATCCTCTTTTTAACCGACTTCAAAAAAGGAGGAGGTTCTATGTTGTAGTTGTAGTTGTGTGTATATATTTTTTTTTATGTGTGTTACCTGTTTTCTCCCCCATTTGTGGACCGATTCTCAAAATTCTGTTTTTATTTGAAAGAGTATAAGTACTCCTGAGGTGGTCCCATTTTAATTTGGTGAAGATCTGGTGCTGATCTTCGGAGATATACAATGGAACTCTTCAAAAATAGACGGCAAATCTGTCGTAATTGCTGGAATCGCTTGGATGTTTATTGAATATACATATTACATTATCATGATGTAACCACGCCTGTATGCTCTGAGGGGGAATGTAGATGTGCGATCTGATGAAGAACTTCGGAGATGGGCAACGGAACTCCTCAACAAATGATAGCAAATGGACTGGGATTGCTGAAATGTCATGTCTGTCTATTGTTTACAACAGATCATAACATAACTTCACGCCAGTACGCTGTGAAGGGGTAAGCACATGTGAACCACTAAAAAGTGAAAAATAAAAACTTTTTTACAAAAAATAAAACCGACTTCAACAAAAAATCAAACACAATCACATTCACAAAACAAACGTGAAAAATAAACTTAAGAAGTCAGCTTTAGAAGTCGGTGTCAAAATCATGAAATAAATCAAACAAAAGTCACCGACTTCAGAAGCTGATTTTCTTCCTAAGTTTATTTTTCACTTTTTTGTGTTTGATTTTTAACTTAAATTTTCATTGGTTAATAAATGGTTATTTTTACAACGTAGTACATTATACCTCAATGTTTTTACAATAAATTACTAATCCGAGCAGTTTTGACTTTAGAGATGATGTTCCTTGTTTATTGTCTCTTTTGAGATGTTAACGCCATCTAGCGCCGAGCGGTGACATCATCTGTGAAACAACTAACATCGCACGCACGTTGCATCCACTCCACGCTAGATGTCGTTACCAGTTGTTTTAATGCAACTACTTTGAAAAAAAATAGAAAACTATAAAATTATTTCACAATTATTAATTGTATTGTTTTGTAATTATTATCAAGGTGCTATCGGCTTTAGTAAAGTAGCGAACCGGACTAGGTGTGCGTAGGTATGCGAGTATCGGTCAAATAAATGTGATTGAGCACCAATCTTGTGCTATCATTGTTGTTGATTACAATTCATTTACGAAAGCCTTTTTGCACACGGCACTAGAAATGTTAGTGCCGGGTGAACTACACTTAAGGAGAAGATTGCTTTAGTTTAAACAAATAACATGTTTTTTCAGGGTAGATATTAATACTAGCAATACTCCAATGTTACCTTCTCACTGTTCACAGAATATATTTATTTTATGACTCACTGCCAGTCTCTGTTTTAAGTACCTACCTATTTAAATAGCACTGCCGAGTCGGTCTAGTGGTCGCAAGTGCGACTACTGAGCATGACGTCCTGCTTTCGATTCCCGGGTCGGGCAGTACCTATTATTGGATTTTTCCATCAAGAATTTAGTGTAGCAGCCACGGAGTCTGGATTCAGGAATCATGCACTGGTATTATACCTACCTAGTTTGGTAGGTACCTATCTATGCGTGATTCATTATTTTAATTGCTGGAAAAGGTACCTACTTAAGTCTTTTTATTTTTTTTATTGGTACCTTCACCCATCTAGTGTTTTTCAAGAACTAACCTCAATACTTATAATGGGAAAAGTATAGGTAGATAAATGACGAATCGGAAAATTACACCTGAAAGTTTTGTTTGTAAACTCTACCTCAACGTCTTTTGATCTTGATTTGACATTTTTTAACCTTTAATTCACCAAATAGACATCTTTAACAAAGAAATTCCATAAACATTCATCTCCTTAAGTGTTTTGCGCGCGACACCACTCCATTCTTTATCACAGCTTTGCTATCAATTATTATCATTGATAGAGCAGTTGTGTAGCTGTACCTATAGTACCTCTTACGTGCTCGCGACACTTCGGGACACTCGTCGCCACGGCAACCTGCGTACGCGCCGGTATCGCAGTAATCTGCTCAAATTCCTGTTTTAATCGTAATGCAATGATTACGGGAGATTTAGAGTGAATAAGAAGGATGATCGGGCAGGTCTGGTAGAGGTGAAACAGTCATGCAGTCTAGCGTGACTTTGGCTGTACCTACTTAGTCATCAGTTAGGTATACACTGAATAATAGAGTTACTGAAAATATAGGCACTTATTCCTCTTATCCTCCCCTGTTCATAAATTGTATTAGCACCGTGTCTCCTACCTAATAAACCGCGAGCATCAACGACGTCTCGTCAATCATCTGCAATTCTGATCGCATTGCTACACAATACAACGAGCTTTTTTCAGGCTGATGACGATCTTCAGTAATTCGCGCTCACAGCATTTATTTCATTTAAACCATTTAACCAAGCCAACCCTTTAAAAAGTAAGTAAGTAAACCATTTAAAGACAAGTCAGCTAGTGTCAGAACTTTGAAGCTGAAAAACGTTAATCCGAGAAGAAGTAATGACAATACAAAGAAAAGCAAAACCCAGTAACTATAAGCGACTATCTTCTCTAGGAATATCTAAGTGAAGTGGTAATACTAATAACTATAAAACCAAGCACTAGTGCTCCACTTATTCGAGAGCCCTCAACAATTAGCTTCCATTCTGAGTGTGGCACTCGAGTTGATCTATAAGTACAGTGGCCTTTTCAGGTGTTTTACAGCCCGATACAGCAATGTGTAATCATGCTGGTTCCAAAACCAAATCAGACTATTAGGTTGTTCTTATGACAGATTTAGTAGACTTGTCAGGTAGGTTTCTGCCCTTAGCAACGACTGCTTGTGCTGTGTGTATTTTGCACTTTCGCAGTGGTTCTGATGTGGTTTGCTTTGAAAGAAATATGACCTATGTTATAGCCTTTTTTTTCTTAATTAAGGTAAAGGTTATCATTAATCAAGTAAAGTTCCACCATAATATAAGTCGTAGCGATTGTGACATCAACTAAGCCAAATTATAGTTTATCAGGGAGAGTGAGACACATTGCCTCGTTTGGGAGTTCTATATCGTTAGAAATGAAAGCAATGATTAAATGCTGTATATTTATTTATTGTCTTCCTCCTGTCCCCATTTCTAATTTAATCGTCCATTAGGTCTGCGCGCATAGTAAACATTGCACACGGCTGAGGTAGCTCCAAGCACCAATCGCGAGTACTTGCGCACGCGCACCCAATCACCTTATCTGTGAAGCATTGAACTGTATCAGTACCGGCGGCGGATTGTCTTACACTAATGAATTGTACTAAATACTTCATTAATGAAAAAGATAATTTGGTTAAAACGTTTATAAATGTGGATTAAAGAATCATTTAACTAATGACAGAAAAGAAAAGTCAATAAAAAATGCGTGTGTGTGATAAAATGTAATGATTTTCCTTTCAACTAATTAAATCATTTATCCATTAATTGATTTATATAATTGTGTTAAAAACCTTTCTAGTAGCATAATAAGCCTTTCTAAGAAGTGAGCTAATAGACCATGTTTTTGTTACTAACAGCATTAGTGAGACTGAAGTGAACACAGTGATACATGTTTAGTGCACATAAACTAAGTTATCTATAACTGATAAAACCCCACGATCCGGTTTCCTCAGTGCATTTTTTTACAAAACATACAAGTTTTGCGTTTGTGAAACTAAACTTGTTTTGTGTTTTGAAAAAAGTGATCAAGAGTGTGAGAAACTGGATTTGGTCTGACCGTCTGACCAGCAACATAACAGTCAACAAGGAAAGTCATCGTGATGTATTCAATAACAGCCACATCGAGTTGTGGATTCGGTTTGTAATATATTTTGTTTTTGTTCTTTTTCAGCTGCTCTCACAACATTTTAAAAAAGAAAATTTGACTCAACGTCACCTGTACAGTTAGGTAAATGAGTATTTTCATTTGAAGATATTTTTAGACCCGTGACGATCTTTGCTGAAATGTTGACACGTGTCCCTTTTAATCGCTCAATGTTTTGACGTTCGTTTATTGACAATACTGACAGATTATTTTTAACTCACTCTCTCGTCCGATTTCAACCCAGTGTTTTGTCGTGCGATAATTGAGTTTGGAGAGTGAGTGCGCGACTTATAAGATAGTACTTCGACACCACACTTTAGTGTCACGTAGTCTTCATGGTTTACCATTGAACTCGCGGGGTGTGCTAGTAAGGTAGGTAGAGTTGCCCAATACTAAGGCGTTAATAGTGATGAACTACTGAATAACAGTACTTATTTTTAACCGACTTCCCAAAAGGAGGAGGTTCTCAATTCGATTGGTATGTTTTTTTTTTTCTATGTACCTATGTACACCGATTACGCTGCGATTTATGATCCGATTTACGTGATTATTTTTTAGTTTGATGCGGAATAGTTGCCATTTGGTCCCATAAAAGTTATATAGTTTGGCCGAGTACTTTTCATTTTATGAAGATTTTTCTTAATTTATGAACATTTTTCGTTAATGTGTGTTCGCGAATAACTTCGTCGTTTATGAACCAATTTTGATGATTCTTTTTTTAAATGTATAGTAAATATTTTTATAGGACATTAAAACTAAAAATGAAATAATAAAAAACTTTTTTGCAAAAAAAAAAACAACCGACTTCAAAAACACCAAAAAGTTAAAAATAAACTTCAGAAGAAAAATCTGCTTCTGAAGTCAGTGGCAAAAAAACGAAATGTAATAAACAAATGTCAGCAGATTTTTCTTCTGAAGTTTATTTTTAACGTTTTGGTGTTTTTTAATTTATAAAGTTCTAATGTTTCATTCCGATTACCTACTTAACATTATAAAGGGAATTTTATTCGAAACAAGTGTTTCACCCTCAGAATGTGTTTAATAAATGACGTATTTAAAATATCAGTCTCACTTCGATAAAAATAACAGCTTCTTCTTCTTGTCGATTCGACAACTCAAATTTTGTCCGCCCAGTACGTAGCAACCTGGACAGCTCTTTCGTTTGCCTCGTTTAGGTCTTTGAACGTGCAATAGGTTGGGCACGACGGGCAGGAGAGAAGGTGTGGCATGTCCTGTATTGGGGCTCCACACTCACATTCAATTAGGGATGGGTCGATTATACCCCATCTAGCCAGATTGGATCGGCAGCGGCCAACTTGGGCGCGTAGTCTATTTAAAGATTTCCATATTGGCCACTGCAGTTCGTGGCCAGGGGGTAATTTTTCTGCCGGTGTGATGTAGTGTGGAGGAGGGGGAAATTTGTTCTGCCACAGTGTGCTCCGTTCGTCTGCTGCGCTGTGCTCTGAAGAGATGGTGTGCCTGAGGAAGCTTTTACGGCTCTTCAAACGGGCTTGTGGTAACTCGTGTTCGTACAAAGGGTGTCGGTTGTCTGCTTCTTGTTTACCCTTTTCAATACGGGACGCTATTTCCCGGCGCACTACTGGAGGAGCTATTCCCGCCAATGGGTATAGCATCGTAAGAGGGGATGGTTTTAAACATCCCGTAACAATGCGGCAGGTTTCATTGAGCGCTATGTCGACCTCTCTAGAGCTGTAAATATAGATGATTCTATGTAGGTACTTGATAATAATGTGATATGCCAATTTCGCTGGACTTTCACAAGGACAGAGTAATTTAGATTGATGCAGGTGGGTATTAGCATTCCTATTTCCTACGCATTCGTACGTTCTTCGTGATTTTTTTCCTCAAACTTTCCGTTTTACCAGATTTTGGGGATTCCAAATGAATGTTTTTAAATTACCTACTATTATTTAAATTCTTAATGCCAGACATCTAGCTAAGTTGTAGATGATACATGGCTGGAACCATATTCATTTATTCTTTGGAAACATATAATAGTTTCACCCAGTAATGAGTAATAGAGTCAAACTCTTTTCCTACCCAAAGGACTACGGCGAAGGCATGAAAAGAGTTGAATTGTAAGGGAGAGTAACAATTATTGTTACTCTTCCCTGGGGGTCTAAAATGGTGGTCATTTGTTCACATGCATCTTGCATAGGTATAAAGAATTTAGGAATTCGGAGAAATTTTGTGACCAAGTTCACATCTTCCAGAAACAAGAACAACGTTATCTTGATCATCATTCTCCTGCCCTTATCCCAATTCATTTGGTGTCGGCGCAACATGTCTTCTTCTTCCATACTTCCCTATTTCTCGTCATCTCAGCAGTCATCTCCTTTCCAGCCATATCATCCTTCACACAGTCCATCCATCGTTTCTTTGGTCTTCCTCTACTCTTATAACCATCTACATTCATACTCAACATTTTTTTTAATGTCTGTTATCTTTATCAGATTATTTTATTATTATTTTTAGTTTTTTTTTTTTTTGTTATTTTAACATTTTTTTTTATTAATTTTAAATATTAAAAATTATACTTACATAATATTTAAATGTCAAGTTTACAAATGTTTCAATGATCACGTGATGCAATGTACTGAAGGATGTCTTCAAGGTTCTGGAAATCTGGACTGGGGAGGACTAGGCATCAACGTCAATGGCGAGTACATCACTCACTTTTGGTTCACCGAGGATAAAGCGGTCATGGCTGAGACCATAAACGACCTCAGTACAATGCTCGATGACCTCATGTAGTGCTTACAGTACCAAATAAATAAAAGCATCGTGATCGGTAACAATAATTATTATTTTACTGATTCCGGTTTCTTTACGTCGGTATAACTTTTTTTGGATGCACATTTCAGTTTCGCTGTCATACAATAAAATTATATGGTGTCCATATGGCCCTTCCATTGACATAGGTTACAAAGTGCTACAAGGGTGGGGACGGTGTCCATACATTTTTGGGCATTGTTCTTTGTAAGTTAGATGACAATGTTGCATTTGCAACATTGTAGACAAGTGATAAGGTCACTACTTATCACACAAACCGGGGATAGTGTGGTTAGACCGAGGTTTGTACCTAAACATAATAAACTTGTGGGGAAATACAAAATTGGAGTAGGTATGAAGTAACCGGATGTTGTACTGTTTCCCTTTAACCGTGACTACTGTGAGAACGTCGTTCTGTTATTATTCGTTTGTTTTTCCAAATATATCAAAGTATCTCTTACACGGTTACTCCTGTAGGAAATATTAACACTTTTGTCAAGAGGACCATTAACACGAACCTAGTGCTTACCTAATTGACCTTTTTGTTTATTATATCCTTGCTTATGACCAGGTACATGTACGGACGCCAGCACTTCATTCTTCTTCTTAGCGTGTCGATAGCAATCTAAATTGTGTCGGCCCAGAATTGTGCTACTACGAGTAGTTTCGCGCTTTCGGTAGCGTCCATCAGTTCCTGTGGTGAACAGTCAGCTGGACTTGATTACTCGTCATCACCATTCTCTTGCCATTATCGCAATGAATTTGGAGTCGGCGCAACATGTCTTCCGCTTCATAATAAAGAAGAAGTTCTTTATTACTCGTCATCTTAAATTCAAATTCGAATTCATGTATTGTTTGTCATAGGGGAGACCTGTACAAAACCGTATACCGGGGTAAAACAGTACAGCATGTCTATTCTTGTCAATAATTCAAAGTTCCCGCGCGCAAACTGCTCAGCGGCGTCAACCAATGGGAGCTATTAGTCAACAAACACTTGTCGCTGCATGCACGCGCGTTATCAAAATATTCGATTTTATTGATTTTCGGCGTATTTGATCTTATTTTTGTGAAAATTCAATCAATAATAGTGAAATTTACGCATATAATAGGTAAGTGTCAATCAACTATGTTAAAGTGCATGTATTTTACTCGTAATTAACAATTATTTGAGTAGGCAAAATTGGTTTGCGTATGTAGTAGTGAGCGATATATTTACATTGAGCCGTGGGTCAAAACCGTACGGGGTAAAATCGGCCACTATACGATTTTGACCCGCATGAATGAAAAACTGCTGTTATCACTTCCTCCCCCTATAAAAATGAGCTGATAACCATCTCACAAAATAGAACTCCTAAGCTTAATTTGAATCAACCGCCTAAGACCAAAAAACCAAAACAAAAAATAATAAATGATAACATTTGCTTGTACTGCCTCGAAGAATACGGTTCAAGCCGCTTGGATGAAGGTTGGGTGCGCTGTGGGGAGTGTGAAGGTTGGGCTCATGAAGGCTGTAGGTACAGGTTAAGACTCAGAGGATTTAGATAATTTTTTTTGTATGGGATGCGTTGCTTCTAGATAATCTCTGGGGCAGTATCGTATATAATATACGGTTTTGCCCATGTGTCGGGGCAAAATCGTAATTAGAAGAATTTTAATAATTTTTGGTTTTTATTGTTTAATATTTTGATTTTTCCAAATATGTACCAGTGATTATGTTCCTTATGAGACTGACTAATTATAATTGTTGAGTAGATAAATTAGTGTTTTGAAATTAAAGAACTACAACCCTAAACGCTTAGCTATACGATTTTGACCCGGTCTCCCCTATAGGTGAGATATTAGGTCTTATGATTACAATTTTTTGGATCGCTGCAACATACCTATAAGGTGTACAATTTTTCTCGTCAGGCACCTCCCTCGAATCCTTTCTTGCCATATCTTCCTCTTATCATCTAAACAGTCCATACCCATAGCCCATCCATCTTTCTTTCTACTACAATATGTCTTTATTAGATTTCAACTTTATCGTTGATTATTAAGGTTGATATGGAAAGTTATTCAGTTTCGGGTATCTTAATACGCTGGCGACTGTACTTTTAGTCATGCCGTCAATGCCTGTTGTATATTATGTACTTAATTGTATTTATCTTTAAATCCTGACCATCATGGTAGAAGCCATAACTATTATAGCTTTCTGAGTCATACAAACATGCTCAATTTCAGTATTTACGACGTCGAGACAACATTACTCTTTGTTTAATCATTACTCACTTATTTATGTACAAGTTTATGTGCGTGGCTATCTGATTGCAAGCACATAAAGTTTTATGTTCATTGCGCTCAAAGAAGCTTCTTGTGAACTAGAGGTAGCGGTCTCTTGCGAAGGTAATAACGTCAATCAATGATTCAATGAATTTGTTCATAGGAAGTTATGAACGTCTTCTATCATACACATATGCCTAAATACTGAGATCTGATTTTCCATCGACTGCAGCTGCAAAAAACCGGCCAAGTGCGAGTCGGACTCGCGCACCGAGGGTTCCGTAAAAAAAATATATTATGTGATGTAACTAAAAATTTATGGTTTTCGTAATTATTCCTTTATCTATGCTATAAGACGTTGCTTCGTACCAAATTTCAAGATTCTGAGTTCACGGGAAGTACCCTGTAGGTTTTGATTCCCTTGCGAGTGTCGAAAATTTGCGGCATAAACGGGAGTATCTTGATGTAACTAAAAATTTATGGTTTTCGTAATTATTCCTTTATCTATGCTATAAGACGTTGCTTCGTACCAAATTTCAAGATTCTGAGTTCACGGGAAGTACCCTGTAGGTTTTGATTCCCTTGCGAGTGTCGAAAATTTGCGGCATAAACGGGAGTATCTTTTGATCGCGTTGACTTAGAAGTTTGATTTTTTCACAGCTCCAAGAGACCATAGACTTGAGTATTTGATATGAATTTCAGCTTGATACCTCCACGCGTTCCTGAGAAAAAAGGTCTTGACAGACAGACAGACAGACAGACAGACAGACAGACGGACAACAAAGTGATCCTATAAGGGTTCCGTTTTTTCCTTTTGAGGTACGGAACCCTAAAAATGTGATTAGCGGTTTTATTAGTACAATTTAAATGTCAATATAAGTTTTTAAACTGACATGGTCACTGACACTACTACTTATTAATATCATAAACGGGATATTTAACAAACATGGTAAATATCCCGTTTATGATATTAATAGTAATTTAAATGTCAACGTGATCATAGCAATAAAAGCTCTCGTTACGCCCATTACTTATATCCATAACTGACCGGGATATAAGTAATGGGCGTAACGAGTGCCGCTCTAAAGCGGCAGAGCGGGGGAGTGTCAGACTTCTACTGACTAAAAACCACACATGTTCCTACTTAACACTTTGTGTCGAGGCCGCGGTATCTGTTTCGATCAACCCGCAGCCCCGACCCGCAGACTGTAAGCCCTGGCCCCAGCAACAGCAATGCATCCCGGTCTTAAATTCATTTGTGTTCACTACTCGACTCGTGGAACTGCGAATGTTTGGCCCTAACCAAAAAAGATCGTTCTATCGGTTCTATCCGTGCTCATTATTAATATAATATTTAAAGGACGCGTGTTTGATATAATTATATACATGTGTGCTATATCCCATCACAGCCCAGAGCCACATAACTTTCGTCAGTCAGAAGCCAGGCGCGCCAGCAAGTCTTGCAAGCTTAATACGAATTACTATACTAAACAATTTATATGCTAATCATACAGCATTATGTAACGCAAGCGTGCTCCCATGCACGTTCACCAGCTGCCTGGACTACATTGACATAATGATCATTGAGGAGCAGTTGCCAATAACTTCTTGTGAACAGTAAAACACTAACTTAATGTCTGCAGGTTGTAGTTTAATAAAGCTTGTTTATTTGTCTCGTTCATTGGGGGAAATAATGTACAACCCTGGGAAGTATTTTGCTCTCGCAGAGCTTGAAGTTGGATGGATATTTGTGGTTCATTAAGTGACAGTATAATATATAATGCTCAAGACTACTTGGGCAAGTTTAGTTGTTGGAGTGTGTGTTCTCCAAGAACGTGACTTCATTCATACACTTGTACATAAATAAACTTCTCGGCGGAAACTTCCGAATCCCACAGATTCTGAAGCTGGTCATACACGCACGCTGGTTACGAGTTACCTCCTCCAAGGGGGTCTCCCCCGGTGTCGTTACATATTTCGGCCTTGTAAATACCTTTCGTTACTTACCCTACATCTTTTGATGATATGACGCTGGAGTGATGCGATCTGCTTAGTTATAAGATTGAAAATTCTAAGCTCTAAAAATTGTCATGAAGAGCATAATCCTGAAAAAAGTTCTTTGTCTGGGCTTTTACTCATGGAATGTTGATTTGGGGGTCATAATGTGCAGTGTGGCCATGTCTTATTAGCAGGGGTGGCGGCATTACTGTGTAGTTGCGGATGATAGCAAATTGGCAAACTTTCATTCATCTGCGGCGTATAACACCCTTCCATTCAAGGAAGACACGTTTGTCTATAAATAAGAATTACATAATATACCTACGCACTATTTTTGTGCACAAAGACATTACATAACAATCCAATCTGTATACGAATTAATACATATTAATAAGTGCGTTTATGGGTTTTTCGACAGACAAAATGTAGATTGATGCAAAAAATACATCGATATTTTTAGTTCAAGTTCAAGTCTGGCTATTGGTACCCAGTACACGTATTCGCGACAACACGAGGCATATTCAAAATCAAAATTAAAGCATTTGTTTCAAGGTCAGTCACAGCCACTTTAAGATTGTCTAACAAAGACTACAATCAAAAGAAAAAACTACAAGGCGGAATTACGTACTGTGAAAGTACTTTAGTTACCCATTCCAAAGCGTTCGAGTTATATGGAGAAGAACGGCAAGAAACTCCATACTTTAGTTAGGCGCTCTCTTAAATCAGATTATCACCCTGTATAGTTTTAATTTATTCTTATATAACGTTCTGACGTCTCACTTCTTAGTTTAAATTAATATTAGTACCCGGCGTGGTCTCGAGACTAGTCGAGAGTGTCGAGACTCCCGTGCTAATTTTCGATTTTTCTCAGCAATGTAGGTATTCTCTGTAACGAACGATCAATCGTTAAATAGACACTGATCGTTACAGGTTACGGGTGGTCTCTTACCATATAGGTTTAAATAAAGTTTGGAGTAGGTACTTTATTTTATTGTGTGGTCGGAATTGACTGAGGGCTTACGTGAAGAGACTATTTATAAAGAAAGGTAAAAAACCTTCCTGCGAGAGTCGTCACTCGGGGGTCCTGTGTTCTTGTCCAATTCTTAGTGGGTTATTTAACTGTTAAAGCCTGATGACATACTTATTTAGAACGGTGAAGAAAAACATCATGAGGAATCCGGGAGGTCCTAGAACCAACAATTCGAAGACAAGGCACCACAATGGGCGTGCGTCAGTGGATTACGACTCCCTCCCATTAGAGTAGGAACGTTTTACATAGATTAGGGTGATTGTGTTACCCACTCGCCACGGTCCTAAGACCAGGCATAGGTTATGGTTCGGTACATTGATGTATTATAATACATCAATGGTTCGGTAAGATACAGCTTTCAGTCTTCTTTTGAGTCGATGGCACTATATAGATCTATTGAGCCCATTGTTAAACTCATTCCGCCTTATTACAAAACGTAGGTAGTTAAACCTGGTTTAACTTAGACTTGGTTTATCTCTCACTTCAATAATATTCAAAAGAAAGTGACAGCATGCGAGATAAACCAGGTCTAAGTTAAACCAGGTTTAACTACCTTTTGTAATAAGGCGGTTTGTGTTGGTTTCCGTTCACGCAAAATCTCAACAACCACCTCTCGAAGGACTGTTAGCAGCCCCTGTCCAAGGATTGTTTCACGAACGAACACTTAGAAGTAATAATATCTAAATGCAAACACGCAAAGCGTTTTATATCCATTTTTATCAAATTAATTGAGCGTAACAATCATAATAATAATTTCCACCACTCATTTATTTTGTTTCCAAATCATTCATTTACATTTACAATAGTATTCTATCTGTTTTAATTACAAGCTCATGTACGCGTCACTTAGCTAGGTAACGCTTCGGTGCAAAGATAGTGTTCTGTCAGTATATAGCGCATAGAACAGGGTCGCACTCCAGTGCCTGTCAGGAACCCTCACTGAGTGGACGAACTGGTTACTGGAACTGAGGTAGGACTTCTGAATTATATTGCCGAGTTCATGATGTGATTGGGAGCGCTAGTACGACTGGACCTTTAGGAAAGAGTCTATATACACAGGCGAAAATGATTATTATTTCATAAGCTTTAATGAATTAATAAAATCCTGGAAAGTTTTACATGTTAATCACAATTATTATTGACGTTTCCTTGGGCAGCAGTCATTGCTAATCATCTCATTGTCTAAATTCCATAACGGATATCTCAATACCTTTTCGTTAATCTGATGTAAGGTCAATAAGAAGCGAATTTTATTTCGTGGTGATCTTCAAATAATTATTATTGACATAGTAGTAATCCCTTACGGCACGTATTTAACCTCGCGATTTTAGATAAAGAAAATGAATATTTTTTAAAGATTGCAACATTTGCATCTTACTTTCCCGTCTTTGACACATGAAACTTCACTTTTCTTTTTCGCGCGTAACGACATCGCAAGAAAAAAGTTCTTTCTCGTCCAATTATTCGCTTAAAAATAAGTTTACGTTATAATATCATCGAAATAACAAAATACTGAGTGACAGGAAGTGTATTTGTGCATCCTTAGTGAAAATTGTAAACCTGAGACGCAGAAATCTGAGCAAATACCTACAGACAACGCTCGCACAGGATTGAACTTGGATGTAACCCTTGTAGCCCTACCATTAGGCGTAAGAATGCCTGGCTATAACTGACCTCCGGATACGTGATATCTACAGTGCTTAATCAAGCGATACGATGGTCATTAACACTGTTTACCTATGTGCCGTAAAGCTTCATAAAGTTTTTTCCAGTGGGTGCGCGACACCCCAGTTACATATATTTCCTATGTACTAGCTGGAACTTGAACTGTCAGTGCGTGACACGCGATGTCCTAGGCAATGTCATTGGACTATGCTTACACTGAAAATACCTATACTCGGCATAGCAGGTGAGTTCCACTTTCATGCTAATTTAGAGCATATACGCTATGTTATTTGCTACACAGCAGACTGTCAGTGCGTAGCACGAGATGCTCATGGCAAAGTCATTAGACAATGCTAACACTGAAAATACCTATAATCGGCATAACTGGTGAGTTCCATTTACATATGTTGTTTGTGCGCAAAGAGCAATCATCAATCTCTTGCCCTTATCCCAATTCATTTGAGGTTGGCGCAGCATGTCATCTTCTTCCATACTTCTCTATTACTCAAATGATTCCAACGAAAAAATTACCACCCAGAAGTATACTATTACTATGATTTACATGAAAACATAATTATATTTCATGTTACTAGCTGCTTATCAAACCATCAGTGTGTGACTCAATATGTCTTTAGCTAAGTCATCGGACAATGCTAACACTAAAAATACCACCGCATGTGTAGACATCACAGTGGAACCCTATTGCCTGACTTCGGCCAGCAAAATTTTATAAATATGTTCTTTAATCTATGAGCATGATGGTTGCGAGACAACCTTGCTTATGAAATGTGCATTATAGTCTTGCTAACGCAAATACTTGCAGTGAATGGGGGACCATACTTTGTCACCTGGACTGGCTGACACACATTGTCATAATAATCGCACATGCTTTAGTACGAGATACTCTCAGCATGTTATGGTCACATTAACTTAGCTAAGAAGAAGAAGATTAAGCGAAATCTTTTTTCACAGTAAATCTTCACCGAGTATGATATTATGGAAGCATCATCGGTTCTAGATCAAGGTTACATATGCACATAACTAACCAAATGCAAACAATATTTAACGGATAACCGTTTATTTTCTGAATAAATTCAATAAAACATGGTGGTCAATACTTATGCACTGTAATGTCCCAATACTAAAAAACTATTAGTATTAAGAGGGAAAAGGTCTATAGACTGACAATGTCTTAACGGCTTGTTAATGAACAAATGACTTTATCAACCGGTTCCCTTTTAGTTCCAAATCGAATTATTTCCTCTCTGACCCCCACCCCCTTTTAGGAAAAGATAATATTAACTTTATATTGTATAGGCCCAATCTAAAAGAACACCCCCAAAAGTAACCCATTGCTATACCTACCAATATATATATATTTATTTATTTTTTCTTACCATGATGCTTATTCTGGTGGTCTGAAAGATTTCTGAAATTTTGTCCACCTATTTTAATGGACACTTTAAGGGTACAATATTAAATTAATCATGTTGGGATTTAAAATGTTAAGAATAAGAAACTTTATTTGCTTAAACTTGTGAATAAATAATACAATAAAATAAAATACACTCATGCAAGATAATAAACGCATGTTGATAATTTATTTATGCCTAAGAGTAATTTCAGAGAAAATCACTCAAACCTAACCTAATAATAACAGATTACTTGTCCTGTCTGAATTAGTCATCATAGACACGCAAAACACTCATGTGTTGTAATAAGCATGTAACCTGCATTAAATAATATTTAATACCTGAGAAGATGGGATTCACAACAGAATAAAGAAGAATTTTAAATTCTTATTCTTATTACCTGGGTATTGGTTTTCTTTACTACTTTTATACGGTAGTATGAGTAAGTAGAAGTACTAAAGTGAAACGACATAACATAAAACAAGGGGGGGGGGGGGGTGCATGGGAGTGCGAAGGTATGGTGGTTAGATCACCAAGACATCAGGTGCCATACATTTCATGTAACTAATTTTCCGGAGCTTTTATTCATAACATTATTATGTCATGGAGAACTCAAATAGGCAATATGTGGGGGAAACTTAGTAAGTTTTCCTATGTTCTTATAATTATGCTGAGTAAGATTATAAATAAAACCGCACTGCTGGTGGCTTAACAAGGTTTGGTTGTCTTTACTGTGCAGTATAGACTTATATTTGGGGCAATACTTTCACAGGCATTACTAAGATAAGTATTTCATGAGCCTGTATTGGAACTCATGCAAAATAAAATTCACAAAATCATGCCGACAGCATTTTAAAAATATCAACAGTAGACACTGTACATTTATGAAAAATGTAGTTTTGCCAAAAATAATATAAATAAACTTGTTGAAAGCCTATGTTGTTCAGATAAACTGAAAACACAAAAGTGTTAATTTTGCAATCACCCAGATTGTACACTAAAATAGCTACACAAACCAAAGATAGTGAAAGCCTCAATAAATTTAAAAACTGACTCTCACTATTATCGTTAGACAAAGTTTGCTACTAATTTATTACTCTGTTAGTGAAAACTGTTATAATATTGACATTTTATTTATCCAGTTGTTGGTCTTCTGCCTAATTGACCTATGCATTGCAAGCACTGCTGAGAATGAGTTCTACTCCTGGATCATGCAAAGTACTATTGGGGTTTTTTCCATCAGGAATTCCTCAGTACACCACACAGCCACAGAGCCTGAATTTGTGCTCAGCTAATGACACTAGGCTCGCCCCTTGTTACATGGGACTTAAGATGAATTCTATTTACCTATACATTGACATTTTTACTTACATTGTCAAAACTTTGACATTTGATGCCATGTAATTTTAATATTTAGTGAACCAGATTATATGGTTATGTTTTGATTTCATTCTTTGAAGCAATTTAATCTTATGTACCTAATTGAAGAAACATTAAGGGTGCTAAATGGCAAGAACTTAGATAGTTTCAGAATTTTGTATATTGCACCAGTGAGCTGACATTTGAATCCGATAGAATCTATCAAAAGTGTTCAATCTCATTTCAGGGTGATATTATAGAACAAAGTTTAAAACAAATATATTCGTTGTTCTGCCAGCTCTAATTTTAACCCATTGGAGTAATGATACAGCTGTTAGGAATATCAACCACCAATATTTCAAAGTTTCTTATATTTCGAGTGGGTTTTCTGAACCCCATATCTAACTTCTCACTGTACAACGACACAAACAGCAGATCAAATCAGAACTGTCAACACATTGTTGATTTATAATCATTATCTTATTACAGTTACCAAACTCAACATGCATTATATCCTTAGGGTTATAATAGTAAAGCAATAATATACCTAAAGTAAGGAAGTCATAAGTATGTAGGCGTTATCACAAAAGAGTGACGTAACTGCTCGTACTATTAAGGGTTTAAACAGAGCAATTTGGTTCTATAAGATAAAAGAGCATTTAAGTCTTCTATTTTATTAGCTGTTTAAAACGCTTACAGGACCATACAAATAGAAAAATTGGTACTACTTAGTACTAAAGACGACCTAACAAGCACCTATTTATCTATTATGCACTAATAATGCGTCAAAATAAGTTTTACAGTACAAGCACTGTAACAGTATCGAAAATACTATTAAAAAGCCAATCGACACTGTAAAAGTACCTTACACAACCACTATGTTGTAACCTTTTAACTTCTTAAAAGTTCTCTAAACGTTGTTATGGGGCTAGTTCTGTAAAACACAACAAATCTTCCAGAATGGATCACTGTTATCTAATTTGAATAAATAAATTAAAATTGATCAAAATAGCATAGCTCTTTTAGAATACTAAATATGACTCTCGGTGGAGCTGCTACATAACTTAATAGCTCTCGCGAGTTTGTGTTACTGCTATGAGACAAGCGGCGATCTAATTCGTTTTCGGTGAAAATATGGCTGATATTTTCTGCCATGATAGCACATTGGCAACACGGTAGGAACCAATGTGTACTATAGCAGCCATAGTCGGGACAAGTTTTAATTTATTTTCATTTCATTAATTTAAATTTAATAAAAACATTTAAAAAAATAATAATAATAATAATGAAGGCGCACTGTCAAATATGAAATCAGCATAATGATTTAATTGATACAAATTCTTCCGCAAGTGCAAGTTATGGCAGAGTCGTCATGATTCTTTTGTGTTTTATTCTTTTCAATGCAAATGGTATGTCAAACAACAATGGGAAATGACATAAACATAAGTTACCGATATTGTTTTCTAGGAACACTCACGACAAGTGTGATAAAACATAATATCACTGGAATTGTTTACAGTGCAAAATACAAACATATTTGGTTCCATAGATAGTACAAGTCACCATGAGAGCCTATTTGGGGTTTTGTAAACGTTTACAACACCACTATAATGCAAAGCATGAACACTAATGAGTACGCTAATACATTCTCAGGACTTTTATAAGTAGTAGGTACCGTTTGTTAATGGGGTAATTATCACAAAGTGTCATCCAGAATTATTTGTATTTTAATTACTTAATTAATTATTGCAGCAAACTCTAAACATCTACTATGTCAATAATAATTATTTGAAGATCACCACGAAATAAAATTGGGAATCAAACGAGCTTACCTGTTAAGCGAAGTCTTGATTCTAATTTTATGAGTGGTGATCTGAAAAATAATTATTACCCACCCACCACTACTAACAACCCCAAAGCTGCAATAATTAGTCTACCTAATTCAATGTTAACCTTTTCAGGACAACAAAGCGAATGTAGGCATTTGGAACTACTCTGTATAGGAAACAGAGTTTGTTCCTAATGATAAGATCTCTAAAATAAGTGAAGTTTCATGTGTCAAAGACGGGAAAGTAAGATGCAAATGTTGCAATCTTTAAAAAATATTCATTTTCTTTATCTAAAATCGCGAGGTTAAATACGTGCCGTAAGGGATTACTACTATGTCAATAATAATTATTTTTCAGATCACCACTCATAAAATTAGAATCAAGACTTCGCTTAACAGGTAAGCTCGTTTGATTCCCAATTTTTCGTTTCTTCATCAGATTCTGCAGACTCTGCAGTCTAATTGCGTAACACTGTGCTATCGTAATAATATAGCCATTTCGAAAAGTTCACACACAGGCCATTTTATGTCTGAGTTAAAGCATTTAGATAGCATCAAAAATACCGACAATTTCATGCAAATGGTATAATCATCAGACATCTGTACTAGGATCAAAACCGGTATCGAACCCAAGTCTCAAGGAAAGAAGGATAAGAATCCGCTACCGTACATAAGTAGTACTCAGCTATTAACAATGCTTTTAATATGGAGCCATTGGAATATGTCATCTAGTACATACACACTGCTTTGTTTGCCTTCTACGGTTAACTTATTTAGAACAATGAGTTGCACATCCTAACTGCCACAACATCGCACCTTCCTAAGTGCTGAATAGACTATACTCAAAATAGTCCGTAGTATCGTCTGCTCAGGGCCTGACTTGTATGCACCCGTTTGCCGTTTGTAGTACCTAGGTGTAGATTTAAGTCAATGTTCTATTCTAATCTCTTAGATATAAGCTATCAGCAAATACTGACAGCTTAGTAATGCAGCTATTTATTTTATCCTTGTAATTCCAATGAGCAATGTCCATATTGAACTGACCAGTTCGCTTCGAGCCTTGCATTTCTTTAGATTTTGATCTTGATTCTTAGGTCGTAAGAGCAACCACGACTGTGATTCAATTTTCCTGGTGTGACGAAATATTGTATTGGATTTTTTCTCAGGAAATAATAATTGTCAGTGAAATCTGGATTCTGGACTTCTGACGCCCTCTTATATTAACATCAAAGCTCGCCTTCTAATATATGGGGCATATAATACCTATAACTGCAACTTAACCTCGTTTTGCCATCATCTAAGACGACCACAGCTGGACATAGGTCTCCTCCAAGCATCTCTACATTGACCGATCCTGTGCTCCTCGCTTCCATCGGATTCAGACAGCCCTATCTCCAACATAACTCAGAAACACAAAGATTCATATCTAAAGCAAAAGCATGCATTCACAAGTCATCTAGTGCCATATTAGGTATGCAGGGGAAGTCGTGAGCCATAGTTGCGCGCGCGCATACGAGCTTGGCATCTGATCATCAAAGTGGAGTGCCGATTGATTGACGACTATCTTTGCTTAGTTCGATAAAGTCGTGAGTTATGATCGAGTCTTGTGGTGACTCTGCAGTTGATATTATAAGTTTAGAGATGATGATACGAGTACGCGTTGCATAATTAACTTGCTGCAGTTGAGCCAATCAATATTTGAAAATGCTTTGCACTACTACTCTACTCTCGGAATCCCTTCAAGTCGTTGTATTTTTTTTATCATGTTATCCCGACGTCTTACAATATTGTCAATATTTTTGGGGAAAGACAACCTGTTCCTGTATTATTTTCTTCGATGGGAGTCTTCCCTTTTTCCTTATCTTTCAACAAAATATGTTTCCGAGTCTCGGACCGAAATACAAATCGCGTTACACAAACAAACATAATTCAAAAACATCGCTAAAATTCCAAATAAATACGAAATATAACAAATCTCGTAACGTCTTGACGGTGACATAATCATAATCTCACATTATAAGACATAAGACACGAGTGAGAGTTACGTCACTTCCTTGCGCGCGATCTCGTTAGCATGCTGCGCGGGCGCAAGCTATACATAATGTCAGCCGAGCTTACTTGTGTATGACTGCAGTTGTTATCAGTAACGGTGAGTGAAGGACAGGTAACGGGGGTGAGCTTGATTTGGATTGATAGCAGTTTTGCCAAAGGAAGTCTGCCAGTGTCTGTCGGATACAGTCGTTATGGGTTGACTACAACGAACGAAGTTCGGATGTCTGTCAAGTGTCAACCAATCTTACCAAGGGATATCGTGATACCCTGTAAAGGGGCTGAAGAGGTCAGAGTTCAGACAGGCATTAAGTTCATGTAAAAATATTGGTATGATGCTGCATCTGGAAGATTGGAAGGCGACTCCAGCATATAGGGGAAAGGTTATGATGACTAATTGACTAGTTTTTTATTTGTCTTTCTGTTTTCAAATAGGATATTGATTGGCTTAGCTCAATGTGGACGGTTGCCGTTTAGATCTAGAATAAGATGAAATTTACCGTTCGTGCTAAAAGCAAGATTCGGAGAGTCGTTTGATGTAATGGCAAACCTGATGATCTATGTCTATGACGACATCCTGAGTTTTCAAAATATTTGAATTCGATAGTTCGCATTCGATCATGTTGTTCTTGTCAAACCCTAAACTGCAATTTGTTATAATAATATATTCTTTTTATCTCATTACGATCTCCATGGGAACACTAGCTTGAACCAAACGATGAGTCGTGAGATGCCGCCGCACAAGCCGGTTTCCTTCCTTCCTGAACAACGCCTTTATGTTCGGTACAACATCTTTGAGATTATACCACGTAATATTATCGTCAGCATACCCGGCCGATACCCGAGACATCATTATCATTGTCTTGCCTTTATTCCAATTAATTTGGGGTTCGCGTAGCATGTCTTCTTCTTCCATACCTCCTTCTCTGTTTCTCGTCATCTCATGAGACACCTCCTTTCTTACTAAGTAATAATTCTTTACTAACTCCATCCCTTTGGTCTTTCTCTACTCTTCTCTACCGATACCTGGGACATAAGGTTCCTATTACTGTTAGCCTGCGTAAACTAGGCAAAGTTCTCCAAATACTTCAAATTATTTCGAACTTGGGCTTTATCGTACACCACTGGTACCTAGTTGGTTTTGTGACATTAGGTTTAGGTACAGGTCAGAAAATAATGATGTCAGGATCGAATTTTCAAAGTTTTAAACTTGAAAATTAATATTGCGATATCAAAACCGTATCTTATCTATTGACCGCTAATTGCCCTGAGACCTAAGTCCTAAAATATCAATCTGGTGCAAGGTCATGACGGCACAAAAATCGGTCACAACCTATACCTACCCTGTAACTTGTAAGGTAACCGCAGTAACCACGTTCTCCTTATAGTCGCATACGCAATGAGGTGGAACAGATAACAAGTTGGTGTCGTAACTTTGTAATCGCAGGCGCAGTCGCGGCGACCGGCGTGCAACCGGCCGCGCCATTCCGCCATCGCTGCCCGACAACCGCGGACGTTCGCGCCACTATTTGACAGCTGTCAAATTGATCGCATATCTGTCAATCGCGAGTGTTTTCTATTGACTTTTTTTGAGGAATCTCAGTTATCTGTGTGAAACTGTTTGTTGTTTATTTGGAGACCTTTCGGTGAGTTACTAGTAACTGTAGATTACTCCTATACTTGCATAGTTTTATTGTTTTTTTTATGGCGCCCTTGTAAAATAATTGCGGTTATTTCGACTTTGACTGCGGCTATAAAGCGGTTGTTTTGTGAAGAAATAATTACTTAATTGATTTTTTGTGACTGATTTATGGAATTTCGGACCAAAAGAAAATCCGTTTTTAGTATATTTTATAAAGATTTAAGTACGTCAATTTGATTGGCAGTTGATTTGTTGTTTGGTGAGTTGTTTTAGGAGAAAGATACCTATACCTATGGATAGCGTGGAGCCTAAAAAAAACACCTGCTTGAGAAAAACTCCATCTTTTGAAGCTACATAATTACTAAGACTTACTCTTACTCCCCCATTGTTTACCAGCAAGTTAGGTACCTACCTTAATTTGTAACTTATCTGGTCTACACATACCTACTCGTTACCCTTGAGATCCTAGACCCGCTTATTTCACAGGACTTCGAATAAGTACTAAAATATTATGTAAGTAAAGAACTCACAACAATAGTTACGTACACTATGTTACTTTTCCCAATTTTCTTTTCACTACTGCCTTCCAAAACTATCGATTTAACAGAAACATTACATGCATTTCAAAAGCGAACAAACCAAACAAATATGTGTTAGTAATTACATAAGGTGCATTACACAATGCCGAAGTCATAGAAACGAATAGTTTGAAGTGAGCGGTGTTGCGCCGGCGCAGGTGACCTTTGGGGGCAACGCGGGGTACTGCCTCGTAAGTCGTAATAAGACACCTCACACCGGTACCTACTACAAGTACACACGTTTGTTTAAATACAGTAGGTACACAGACAGATCTCTTAGTCGCGGTAGGCTGACCACTTTAGAGGTCTGATAAAAAATATTTTTGGTCGACTTAAAAGTTTTCAGGTAGAATCGTATAATTATATTCTGTTTTTGAGAGGTTATTTAATATACTACAAAAAATATCGGTGAAGGTCTGGTTATCTCGTCTAATCACGTAAAACCCTGATAAAGATTTGATCTTATAAAGATAAGCTACAGTTTTTTTTTACTGTTTTAATAAAACATACCAAAACCGGTTTGCGACTTTTATCTCAGTTAGATTGGTAACTCGTTGATCTTCGTCATGAACAGCACCATCATTCTTCCTCGTGAAGATGTCCAACACTGGACATAGACACAGTATAAATATCTATTACCGTGACATAGGGCTGGTCTAAGCATCGTACAATCAACCGGTCCTGCGCTTCTCGCATCCGAAGGAGTAACACGACGTTTACCAGGTCATCGTATCGCTCTACGTTATGATAGAGGTCTATCATAACGTAGAGCGATCCACAACCACAAGCCTTATAGACCCAAAGGACCATCCATTATTACCTTTATCTTAAAATATTCCTAAGTTTGCTTTTGCGAGACCCACAACACAAGTGAAGGGAGAGACTGGCCTTTACGTTACTTACTGTAACGTACCAACTATAACGTACGTAACCATGTAATACATACGAGTAGGTATGTCTAAGTATGTGGTTTAATTGCATCGCGTGAGTAAACTATTATAGATCCAAATTAATCCAAATACTACGATTATTTACATGTTCGTATAAATAACTTAATTCCCGACGAGGTCAAATGCAATTTGTTTACGATTTACATTTACATATTAAACATAAACGCGTTCATATAATTGAAAACAACCAAATATTAGAATTTACTACGTTCCGTTGTGCTGTAATTACACATTATAAAAATCAGAGAAGTTTAAGAATTTGGAAAATAATAAATAGTACCCAATACCCAACTAAGAATATCAAAAACATCGTTTTAAACGAAAATCATGACAGCGGCTGAATGAGGTTTTAAAACATGGTCTCTACGGTTAAAGCTAAAGTATTTAGTCATATGTAGAGCAAGACAAAATCATATTAATTGATCATAGCGACGACCGACTTCTCGTATCAGTTCAATCTTCCGGTCTATATTAAATGGGAACCAATGAACCATACCAGAAAATTGCAGGCTTGAGAATCAGTTAAATTTTTGGTATTAACTCTACCGGTACATAACAGCATAATACCAGTAGAGCAGGCAATTTTATTAAATTAGAATCGAATTAGCTACACGATCATGTAAGTGCCAGATAAACAGTTATGTTTCATCGGTAACAGGCAATTTGTCTTAAAACCTTACCCCTAAGAATTTTGATGAAGGATAGAAAATTTTGACACGAAACTTGGTCCTTAGGGTCTAAAACAACTTGTAATTGTACAAAATATGTCTCTTTTCACTATCACTGATGTATATTATAGCTACACTATGCTATCGGACATTGGTCTGATCAATTATATTTTTTATAGTATACCAGATTTTTTTAATAACCACTCAAGTATCCAACAATGTATCAGTTGCGGAAGGTCTAGCTAGAATCATTTAGGTACTTAAACAATGATTATAAATTATCTACAGTTTGTGTCACGATGCCCACCGTGTATGAATTAATAAGAAAGATAAGTAGTATTAATCTATTACCGAGTTCGTGATAATGTCTAGATTTTCTTTGTTCTTTTTTATAAATTTTAGTGAATGATAACGTTATTTATGCAAATGTGCTGACGTGCGTTCTTTGTCTTATAGTACGTACAAAATTATTAATTTCAGCTGTACAAACATACCTTACTTAAATGTACATAACACAACACCTGAAGGACCTTATCTGTTCAGGCGCCGGGGATGCTGGTGAGTCCCTTTTGAAGGAGCTGACGGCCCTCATCAACCTTATGCTCTCCGGCGGTGTGAACGAAGCTGTCATCGACATTTTGTACGGGGCCAATCTTGTGTGCCCTGCGCAAGAAAGATGGCGGCATTCGTCCCATTGCCGTAGGTTCAACATACCGTCGTATCGCAGCCAAAATTTGCTGCGCCTTTTACAGTGAATCACTAACCAGCAAATTCCAGCCCCTACAACTGGGCTTCGGGTCAAAAGGGGGCTGCGAGGCTGCGGTACACGCACTGTCTACTTTCCTCCATAGTGATAAAGGTGAGGTCATTCTTAAAGTTGACATTAAAAACGCCTTTAATTCCGTAAACAGGGATACCCTGTTGGCAGAAGTTCAAAAAGAAATACCCAAAATTTACAGTTTTTTATATCAATGCTACAGGAACCCCTCAAAATTACTTTATAAGGACAACCTTTTGGAATCAGCTGTTGGTTGCCAACAGGGTGACCCTCTTGGGCCAGTCATTTTTAGTTTAGCAATTGATCCAATTACTCGACAGCTAAATTCTAAATTCAACGTATGGTATTTGGATGACGGAACCCTGGGAGGTGATGTTGATACAGTCTTGAAAGATTTAATTTTTTTAAAAGATAATCTCAGTTCTATCGGCTTAGAACTGAACCTTTCAAAATGTGAGATTTACATTCCTGAAACCACTAACAGACAGTCTCAGTCATCTCTAAATTTAACTATGTATATAGCTCCAAATATCAAAATTACAGAAAAACAATCTCTTCACCTCCTAGGATCACCAATTTTTGAAGAATCTTTTCCGTCATTCATTGAAGAAAAAATTCAAAATTTTAATGAGGTTTCGGATAGGCTTTTCAAAATTACCATCCATTCGGCTTTCACTATTATTCGATACTGTTGTTTTGGCCCAAAATTTACGTATAGCCTCCGCTCCTCTCACCTTTGGAGGCATCCACAGCTTTTAGAAAAAGTAGACCAAATTATCAGGAACACTCTAACTTCGTTACTTAATGTGGCCCTGGACGACCGAGCTTGGCAGCAAGCCTCACTTCCCATTCGCTTGGGTGGCCTCGGCGTCCGCAAAATTTCAAGTATAAGTTTACCAGCCTTCCTTTCCTCGATCTACGGTACAGAAAAATTAACCAGGAATATTCTTTCTTCCTCACTGGTTGATTTTGAGGTACCGTTTTTGACCGATGCATTGAACGCTTGGAAAATGGCTTGTCCCAATACGGATTTGCCCGACAACCTGTCCTCCCAGAGACGGTGGGACGAGCCGCTCTGCAGTATTGTACGTAATACCCTTTTAAACACGTCAATCAATGCTGTGGAGCGTGCTCGTCTGCTGGCTGTGGGAGAGTGGGACTCGGGCTTGTGGCTTCAGGCACTCCCGTCATCCACCATTGGCACTATGATGGATGGCTCATCCTTCCGGGTCGCTACAAGTCTACGCTTAGGCGCACCTTGTGTTGCTCCGCATCGTTGTCACTGCGGTGATGCTGTCGACAGCCTCGGACACCATGGCCTATCCTGCTGCAGGAGCGCTGGTCGCATTGCACGACACGCCAGTATTAACGACATTATTCGTCGAGCTCTTTCCAGCGCCGGCGTACCAGCGGTTTTAGAACCTAACGGCTTGGTACGTGACGATGGGAAGAGACCAGATGGCATGACGTTGGTGCCTTGGAAGGTGGGTAGGCCTTTGGTGTGGGATGCAACTTGTGTCGACACCCTTGCGCCATCTCACGTTGCAAGCACGGCGGGCTGTGCGGGCGCTGCTGCTGCAGCTGCTGAGTCCCTCAAGCGGCGCAAATACTGTAACCTCATTGGTAATTATAGTTTTGAGCCGTTTGGGGTCGAGACGCTCGGACCATGGGGACCGAGTGCACGTGTCCTTTTTAAAGAAATCTCGCGCCGTCTAGTCGACACTTCGCGCGACCAGAGGGCTGGCTCATTCTTTGGTCAAAGGATTAGCATTGCCATTCAACGTGGCAATGTTGCTGTCTTCTGGGCACTTTCCCGGTTGTCGGCGATGCGGAGGAGTACTGGGGCGCCTAAGTGTCTTATTTGGTCTGTATATATGTGAGTATTAACTTTTGTTTTACATTTTTAGCATCTATAATACCTTCTTCCTTCTTTCGTTTTATTGTAAAACACAGTCATTAACTTTGCAATAATATCACTGAATATAATCGGAGTGATTCGATATTGAAAGAACGTCACTTCAAAATAAATATATTTTCATGATTCATCTTAGGTCACCGAAATGTAAATGTCAGTATTTTCGTATATGTATGAATTATGTATGTCGTAATAACTGTTTTATTTTTTTACTGAGGATAAAGTAATAGCAAGTTGCTATAAGATTTTTATTTGGAAAGTGGGAATTCCCTGAGTTGTCATTTGAAAAATATAAAGTAATAACCAGTAACCAATAACCAGTATAAGTAGTAGTGTTAAGTAATTAACTTAAGAATAGAGTTACTGAAACACTCCATGTTAGTTGTAGGAAGAGAAGTTTTTTAGTCGGTATGAAATGGTTGTTAGCAGCCAGTTTTGTTTGATAAGATTTGATTACGTACTGTAAAATTAAGTTGATAAAAATGATAAACAAAGACGTACTTAATAATGTAAATAAAAACACTGCCAGGTTTCTTATTATATTGTTTTCGCATTCTCTGGAGATAAACTTGTGTACCTACGTCAATAAATTTTTCCCTCATTTTGCACGCGATCATAAAAAAAAACATAATAATTTGCACCCGCTCCCCAAAAACTTGAAACATTCGGATAAAAACATCTTTGAATCTGTCAGCCTTATCTCAGGAAACTTTCAGTTCATTATTCAAAGATAAGTAAAGGTCTAGTTCGTGTTTATTTACTTTGTTATCGCTAATATTAGGGTACCGTGTGACTTCCCCCGTTAATGAGTCGCCTTTGTTTATAAGCTTAGTAAGTATGCATATAATTAAAAATATATATGATCATCAGTTAATGCCATAGTACAAAATGCCATAGTACATTCTTTGGTTAATGCCCTTGTCCCACATTACTTGGGGACGTTTTTTCTTCGAAAGCAATTTAATGGCTTCCTTTTCACAAAAGTGTCTCAGTACTTACTTAATCTTAAGAAGAAGAATTATAATTTTATATTAGGATCTTATTATGTATAAATAGGCCGATACATTTTGCCGAAGGCATGGCGTTTTACTAAGTTTACAATACTTATAAGTACGTTTCAAGGACAAGTGTCCAAAGATAAGTTATGGAATCAAGCGGAAGACCGACATTAATGTTATTTTATTTTATCAAATAGGAACAACAAACAGCTACATTATGGAACATGCAAACTATTTCGTTTTAAATTGCTGAAGCAGTAACAATGGTGGGGTGCTATTTAGATATACATCCCTGGCTTACCTTTCGGGGAGTAAAGGCGTGATGTAATGTTTAAAATACTTACTGAATGTGTGCTTGCTTAAATATAAAGTCCAAGTGAATTTCTCTCATAACGAAACAAAGTAGTAGGTACCTAAATATTTGCCTAGCCCACGTTCTCGTAGTAAATCTCATCATGAAAGGAGCAGTCTGTGAGTTCCCATGGCTGCACGGGTGCACGGCCAGAGGAAAGATGGGCGATAGTTTACGTTGGTTTTCTTTTTGTTTCCACTGCATGAAAAATAAAAAATCAGCTTCTGAAGTCGGTGACTTTTGTTTGTTTGATTTCATGTTTTTGCCACCGACTTCTGAAGCTGATTTTTTATTTTTCACTTTTTTGTGTTTTATTTTTGTCGAAGTCGGTTTTATTTTTTGTAAAAAAGTTTTTTGTCGTTCAGTATCGTCATTTGCTAGAGCGAGAAACAGAAACAAAAAGAGAATTCCAAAAAGGTGGATACATTTTTAAACGGTTTTATTTTGAATGTGTTTCAGTTTTGAAGTCGGAGTTGACTTTCCTCATTGTAAAGGTCGAATTAGAAAAAAAAAAGTAAACCCGTTACACACCTAGCTTGTTTTGCAAAAGTAACTTTTACAAAAATATAACTGTTTCTTTGTTTCCTAGGGGTTGAGTAAATTATCTATTTGGTTCATGCATCAACTAAGAACTTTTATTTGTGTTTCTAACGAGTCGATTATTGCTACGCATGTTATTTTACTATTGCTTAGAATTTAGGTATATTTAAACGGTGCTGGTTTATTGCTTTAAAAATGTAATTTAACCGGTTTTGTTTTTTTATGTAATGTTCATTCCAACGCCATTGCATTCAAAGTTTTTCTTGATTTATCCGATCATAGTTCTAAATCTTGTTGTGTACAAGTGTGGGGTCATTGCGCATGATAGCCGTGCCCCATTTTGTTTAATTTAAAACAATAAAGAGTCCCGATGGTGGTCGTGCGCGGCCGTGGTGGACGTCTGGTGTCAGCGACTTGTGTGTGTGACGTCATGGTGTGAGCCAGCGGATATCTACGCTTAGTCTATGAGATGAGAACATGCGCACTTTTTCTAAACGACAGGAAGGAAGCTGTATGTGGAAAGCTACTCACATGCTGATATTGTTTGTAGAGCACATAACATCACGTAAAATCAAGGCTCATGCGGTAAGTATCAAATCTGTGAGTTTGTGTCTATCTTTTGTGTTGTTGATGAGAACATCCAGTACTGTTGTGTCAGAAAGGCGATGTAGTGGAAACAAAAAGAAAACCAACGTAAACTATCGCCCATCTTTCCTCTGGCCGTGCACCCGTGCAGCCATGGGAACTCACAGACTGCTCCTTTCATGGTGAGATTTACTACGAGAACGTGGGCTAGGCAAATATTTAGGTACCTACTACTTTGTTTCGTTATGAGAGAAATTCACTTGGACTTTATATTTAAGCAAGCACACATTCAGTAAGTATTTTAAACATTACATCACGCCTTTACTCCCCGAAAGGTAAGCCAGGGATGTATATCTAAATAGTACCCCCCCATTGTTACTGCTTCAGCAATTTAAAACGAAATAGTTTGCATGTTCCATAATGTAGCTGTTTGTTGTTCCTATTTGATAAAATAAAATAACATTAATGTCGGTCTTCCGCTTAATTCCATAACTTATCTTTGGACACTTGTCCTTGAAACGTACTTATAAGTATTGTAAACTTAGTAAAACGCCATGCCTTCGGCAAAATGTATCGGCCTATTTATACATAATAAGATCCTAATATAAAATTATAATTCTTCTTCTTAAGATTAAGTAAGTACTGAGACACTTTTGTGAAAAGGAAGCCATTAAATTGCTTTCGAAGAAAAAACGTCCCCAAGTAATGTGGGACAAGGGCATTAACCAAAGAATGTACTATGGCATTTTGTACTATGGCATTAACTGATGATCATATATATTTTTAATTATATGCATACTTACTAAGCTTATAAACAAAGGCGACTCATTAACGGGGGAAGTCACACGGTACCCTAATATTAGCGATAACAAAGTAAATAAACACGAACTAGACCTTTACTTATCTTTGAATAATAAACTGAAAGTTTCCTGAGATAAGGCTGACAGATTCAAAGATGTTTTTATCCGAATGTTTCAAGTTTTTGGGGAGCGGGTGCAAATTATTATGTTTTTTTTTTATGATCGCGTGCAAAATGAGGGAATAATTTATTGACGTAGGTACACAAGTTTATCTCCAGAGAATGCGAAAACAATATAATAAGAAACCTGGCAGTGTTTTTATTTACATTATTAAGTACGTCTTTGTTTATCATTTTTATCAACTTAATTTTACAGTACGTAATCAAATCTTATCAAACAAAACTGGCTGCTAACAACCATTTCATACCGACTAAAAAACTTCTCTTCCTACAACTAACATGGAGTGTTTCAGTAACTCTATTCTTAAGTTAATTACTTAACACTACTACTTATACTGGTTATTGGTTACTGGTTATTACTTTATATTTTTCAAATGACAACTCAGGGAATTCCCACTTTCCAAATAAAAATCTTATAGCAACTTGCTATTACTTTATCCTCAGTAAAAAAATAAAACAGTTATTACGACATACATAATTCATACATATACGAAAATACTGACATTTACATTTCAATTTTATATTAGGATCTTATTATGTATAAATAGGCCGATACATTTTGCCGAAGGCATGGCGTTTTACTAAGTTTACAATACTTATAAGTACGTTTCAAGGACAAGTGTCCAAAGATAAGTTATGGAATCAAGCGGAAGACCGACATTAATGTTATTTTATTTTATCAAATAGGAACAACAAACAGCTACATTATGGAACATGCAAACTATTTCGTTTTAAATTGCTGAAGCAGTAACAATGGGGCCCCCCCATTGTTACTGCTTCAGCTTCTGCTTGCTTTATTCAAAGATAAGTAAAGGTCTAGTTCGTGTTTATTTACTTTGTTATCGCTAATATTAGGGTACCGTGTGACTTCCCCCGTTAATGAGTCGCCTTTGTTTATAAGCTTAGTAAGTATGCATATAATTAAAAATATATATGATCATCAGTTAATGCCATAGTACAAAATGCCATAGTACATTCTTTGGTTAATGCCCTTGTCCCACATTACTTGGGGACGTTTTTTCTTCGAAAGCAATTTAATGGCTTCCTTTTCACAAAAGTGTCTCAGTACTTACTTAATCTTAAGAAGAAGAATTATAATTTTATATTAGGATCTTATTATGTATAAATAGGCCGATACATTTTGCCGAAGGCATGGCGTTTTACTAAGTTTACAATACTTATAAGTACGTTTCAAGGACAAGTGTCCAAAGATAAGTTATGGAATCAAGCGGAAGACCGACATTAATGTTATTTTATTTTATCAAATAGGAACAACAAACAGCTACATTATGGAACATGCAAACTATTTCGTTTTAAATTGCTGAAGCAGTAACAATGGGGGGGTACTATTTAGATATACATCCCTGGCTTACCTTTCGGGGAGTAAAGGCGTGATGTAATGTTTAAAATACTTACTGAATGTGTGCTTGCTTAAATATAAAGTCCAAGTGAATTTCTCTCATAACGAAACAAAGTAGTAGGTACCTAAATATTTGCCTAGCCCACGTTCTCGTAGTAAATCTCATCATGAAAGGAGCAGTCTGTGAGTTCCCATGGCTGCACGGGTGCACGGCCAGAGGAAAGATGGGCGATAGTTTACGTTGGTTTTCTTTTTGTTTCCACTACATCGCCTTTCTGACACAACAGTACTGGATGTTCTCATCAACAACACAAAAGATAGACACAAACTCACAGATTTGATACTTACCGCATGAGCCTTGATTTTACGTGATGTTATGTGCTCTACAAACAATATCAGCATGTGAGTAGCTTTCCACACACAGCTTCCTTCCTGTCGTTAAGAAAAAGTGCGCATGTTCTCATCTCATAGACTAAGCGTAGATATCCGCTGGCTCACACCATGACGTCACACGCACAAGTCGCTGACACCAGACGTCCACCACGGCCGCGCACGAGCACCATCGGGACTCTTTATTGTTTTAAATTAAACAAAATGGGGCACGGCTATCATGCGCACTGACCCCACACTTGTACACAACAAGATTTAGAACTATGATCGGATAAATCAAGAAAAACTTTGAATGCAATGGCGTTGGAATGAACATTACGTAAAAAAACAAAACCGGTAAAATTACATTTTTAAAGCAATAAACCAGCACCGTTTAAATATACCTAAATTCTAAGCAATAGTAAAATAACATGCGTAGCAATAATCGACTCGTTAGAAACACAAATAAAAGTTCTTAGTTGATGCATGAACCAAATAGATAATTTACTCAACCCCTAGGAAACAAAGAAACAGTTATATTTTTGTAAAAGTTACTTTTGCAAAACAAGCTAGGTGTGTAACGGGTTTACTTTTTTTTTTTCTAATTCGACCTTTACACTGAGGAAAGTCAACTCCGACTTCAAAACTGAAACACACATTCAAAAAAATGTATCCACCTTTTTGGAATTCTCTTTTTGTTTCTGTTTCTCGCTCTAGCAAATGACGATACTGAACGACAAAAAAGGATAAAATGGATCAAGGAAAAGTGCAATTCCATGCTGAATGCTGATAGACAAGTTCAACCCTAATTACTCAAGCATGTCCTACCTACCACTCACTAATCTTGTGTTAAGATTACTCTCAACGCGATCTCCTGGCCTCTCAGCTAATAGTTTGTGTAGGTAGACTGAAAACTGCCAAAAAAATATAACATTGATAAAAAAAAGTTTCAGACGTTTACAGTCTCTCCATGTGAAGTACAGACCAGGTGCACCCCGTTACATTTGGAACCGACCTCAACAGACAGATCGTAAATTGATGATTATTGTTACGTCCCTGTGTACTTATCTATTAATTACTTTCAGCATAGTTGGCTCACCTAGTTTCAGTATAATTATGTACAAAAAGACATTTCATTAATTTATGTGGGTTGATAAAACAATTAGCTGCTAATTAAAATAAATTGGGTAATTTCCCAATAATTCATTGCTCCGCAGCTCAGTCAAAAGAAGTTGACCATGAGTTTTACTTTTTCACTCGGTTTAAAGATATCGTTGCACCCGGTTACCAAAATCTTTGACATTATCATGAGAAATAATAAATATTTATTTTTATTTAATTTTTATCATAGAAGTTATCTCCAAAAATAATCTAGGTTTTACACACGATCTTAAATTTGGAAGGCGGCACTAAAAACTACTTGAAGCCTTTCTCTACAGTTACAGAAGCTGATAAGATACTTACAAGTTAATGTAACGGTGCTGATAACTGATAACGTACTAGATTACGTGGTTACAAGCTGATACAATCAATAGCTTAGCAACAGATACTTTTTGTCTTGTCACAAATCAATTAATTCATCAGTAAGTAAAGAAAGAAAGAAAGAAAGAAATAATTTATTTGCTAAAATGTAGGTATACATGATAAGATCGCATATTTTTGAATTGTCCCGATACATTTTTACCTTCCGGCGTGCAAAATATTACATTTGAATTTAATTACACACAACATTTATATTATAATCATTACCACAGCACAAGTCATAATTTAGTTGGCAGAAACAGATCAGTCTCACAAAAATATGAAAAAAATAATAATGAATCATAAATGTGTCGCGTATCATTCAGTAAATAATATTAATGTCATGATGTGTATTGTAAAAGCTTAATGTCAAAATGTTCAATGTCAAAAATAATCCAAATCAATCAATAAATCGTCGGGTGACAGGAAAAAATCACTAAGTAACAAATGTAAACAATGGAGTAATTAGCATTTTGATAGTTTTTTTTATGTCAAAATTTCATTTTATGAAACATTTTTTTTGATTTATACGGTTATGATGCATTATAATCTACAATTTGTTACTATTAACCAATTTTATAGAAATATCGTTTTATTTAGGATTTATTAATTAAAAAGTACTTAATGAGTTTTTCCAGGAAAAAAAAACATGAATAATGGGACTTAGTAAAATAATTGATACTGTTTAGAAATAAAAACTTTTAATGTTTTAATAATAAAATAGACAAAAACTGGCCAAGTGCAAGTTGAACTTGTATACGAAGGGTTCCGTACCATAATAGTAGGGAAGCCCGCTTTAATTTGTATTATATCTTGTTAAAGTGGCAACAGGAAAACTTATTTTGTGATATGTTGGTTTTTCATAGTGTTTGTATGAATGACAAAGTTATATTTGCGGTTTTTGAAATGTGCTGTATCTCAAAAACTATTATCTATATATCGTTCAAACCAATTTTGATTGATTTGGTTTGTTTTTAGGGTTCTGTAGCCGAATGGCAAAAAACGGAACCCTTATAGATTCGTCATGTCTGTCTGTCCGTCCGTATGTCACAGCCACTTTATTCGGGAACTATTAAGACTACACAGTTGAAACTTGGTAGGTAGATGTATTCTGTGTACGCTTACCGATTTTTGTACCAAAATTTAAAAAAAATATAAGATTAAGGGGGGTGACCCCATACATGCAACTGAAACTAAAAAAAAACTTTTTTCGTGAAACCTATTTGTGTGGGGTATTTATAGATAGGTCTTTCAAAATGGCATTGAGATTCCTAAAACCATTTTTTCTCAGAGTCAACCGTTTGAAAGATAGACACTTCCAAAGTGGTAAAATGTGTGTCCCCCATCTCTAAATATTAAAAAAAAAGAGTAACAAATCTAAAAAAAATAAATGCCGTAGATCGTAATTTAAACTTTCAACCAAAATTGTTTTGAACAATATATAATTAATAGTTTTTGAGATATAGCCCATTTAAAAAACCGCAAATATAACTTTGTCGTTCATACAAACACTAGGAAAAACCAACTTATCACAAAATTATGTTATTCTGTTTCCACTTTAACAAGAAATAATACAAATTAAAGGGGGCTTCCCAACTACGGTGGTACGGAACCCTTCATGTGCAAGTCCGACTTGCGTTTGACCAGTTGCTTCAGTCACTCACTAACGTCAAACTAACTTTTGACACTGACACTGGGGCGGTCGAGAATGGTGCCAGGTAAAACTAACTAAGTGTAAGAAGTGCACTTTTACCTGCCGAGTTTAGCAAATATTTTGAACTTAGTGAGTTTTGCTTCTTGGAATTCCGTAGATTAATGCACCTATGGATATAATGACTTTTTCTTGGGATAGTTATTGATATTTTAATGTACTTAGTGTAAAAATAACATTTTCTTATTTTTTGTACTTAGTGACTTTTTCCTGTCACCCGACGAAATAATAATGTCATAATAATAATATGCAAGTAATGTCAATATTATAAGTATGTCAAATTATATATAAAATGTCGACCAATTAATCTAATAAAACACAATAATAAAAATTCACAAAAAGGCATAGCAATGACATCATTATATTAAACATCAACATTTTACTGCACAGTTTTATCATTTAAAAAATCTTGTGTAGTAACACTTGTTAAGCAACAGTTCTGTTAATTGTTTTTTAAATTTTGTTATGGGTAGATCTTTCAGATTCTCAGGTACTTTATTATATATAAGCGGTCCCATGGTAAGTATGTTATTTTTTAATAAGGCTGTTTTATGACCGCCTGTGTGCAATTGGTTTTTATATTGGGACCTCATTGGTCCTGTGCGTTGTCTTTTGTCAACCATTGAGGTAAATAAGTGTTTGTTTAATGTTACAAAAACGGCAACTTCTAGTAATAATAATATAATAATAATAAAATATGTTTATTTCTCACCACAAGCCAAAAAACACAAATAATAATTTATACACAAAAAGTAGCCAACGATTTTTGGTTGTGGATCGCTGGTGCCTGTGGTAGGTAGTAACACCTGTAATACAGGTCACCAGGACCCCACCTGTTTAAAGTTACATATTTGATAGCATACATCTGGTATCACAGCAAATTACAATTTTTTTTGACAATTTGTGAGTTTATTAAAAAGAGACAATATTAATAGTAATGTAAGTAAAAAATATTAAAAAGTTAAGGTAGGTATGTTGAGAGGTTTCTATGAATGTAAGTTTGTGTGTGTCTGAGCGTGTGGGCGTGAGTGTGTGTGTGTGTGTGTGTGTGTGTGAATTGGAGAGAGTGTAAGTGAATGAGTCTGATTAGACCAATACGTTAAAGAGAGCTTCTGTAGCAGTATATGTTTGGCTTTGTAGCCAGGCCTTTAAAGCGACCTTAAAATTATGTTTGTTCAGTGAGTGCAAGGAAAGAATTTGGTTTAATTTATTATAAAGATAGGGTCCGAGGAAAACAAAGAATCTTTGACTAAAAGAAGTTTTAAGAGGAGTAGACAGGGCAACTATGCGGTTACGGCGATTTGTTTGCTGAGAATAGTTAGACATAGAATGCTGCTTAATAGCAGTGGTCAGTACAAACAATTGCCTGACCGTAAGGACTTGACAATATTCATAGAGTTTGACGGTGGGATACAGTCTTGGCTTGAAACAGCACACCTTAAGAACAGCTCTCTGCGCACGTTCAATCTGAATATAGTGGGATTTGGCTGCCCCACCCCAGGACGAGATACAATAGACCAGAATTGATTGACACAGTGCCTGATATGTCATTTTCATGACAGCAGCATCTGCTGAATTGCGTAGTTGCTTAAAAATGTAAATTAATTTGCGCACTCTATTTGATAGGTGTATTATGTACTCCCTGAATGAAAGGTTGCAGTCAATCACTATGCCAAGATACTTTATTGAAGTGACTCGTTCGATTTTACAGTGATCATGAGTGCCACTGTCGTCACTACTGCCATTGGATAGTGTCGACTGGGCAGCAACGCTTAGTGAGCTTGTAACTGACACATTAGTATTTCGAATCGAAAAGTTTACTATTTTTGTTTTCGATATGTTTAGGGTGAGCAAGTTATTCTTAAGCCATTCACTGACTGCGTCGAATCCCTTCTGAGCAAGGCGGTATGCCTCTTCCCAGTTATCCGACGCAAATACAAGTGCCGTATCGTCCGCATAGGAAAATATTGTACCGCCTTCCAGGCTGAGGCCACACAGGTCGTTCATGTAAATTAAAAATAAACTGGGGCCAAGAATGCTACCCTGTGGAACACCAAAAACCACATTTATGTCAGAGCTGAAGTAAGTTCCAATTTTGGCACTCTGTGTTCTATTTGTAAGATAGCTCTGAAACAAGGACAGCTGGGTGCCTCGTATACCCAGGCATTCGAGCTTAGCTATTAAAATGGGAATCGAGACCGTGTCGAATGCTTTCGCGAGGTCCAGGAACAATGCAACACATTTCTTACCGCTGTCAAGTTTCTGAGCAATGTGATTAACCAGTTTGTGAACGGCATCAGCAGTGGATAGATTTTTTCGAAAGCCAAATTGGTTAATCGACAGTAGATTTTGTGCCTCTAAGAATTCGACCAGCCTTGTATTTATTATCTTTTCCAGTATCTTGGACATCGCAGGCAGAACTGATATGGGCCTGTAATTTTCGACACGGTCACGATCTCCAGATTTAAAAATAGGGTGAAGAATTGCCTTTTTGAACCAGTCAGGGAAGACACCAGATTCAAGGCACAGGTTGCAAACATGTGTCAATGGAGGTAAAATAACGTTTCTGTGTCGTTTTAGAAAAGTAGAAGAAATACCGTCCCAGCCAACTGCACAATCACTCTTAAGTGAAAGGATTAAGCGTTCCACCTCTTGCTCATTTGTTTTAAGCAGTACAAAAGACTCCCTCTGGGGGTAGGGTAGCGAAAAAGATCGAGGGTCTCTATGTATTTTATCAGCTAGGCATCTCCCCACATTCGCGAAATAATCATTAATTTGATTTATAGTGTCCTGCTTATCATCATTATTCGCTATGAGATCATGGGCTGAAGACTTCGGTTGTCCTATGTTTGTGACACTTTTAATAACACGCCATAGCTGCTTGGTATTTCTACCTGCTTTCTCAAACTCAAGTCTCTCGTAATCTATTTTTACTTTTCGTAGAAGGTTTGTACAGAAATTACGATACCTTCTGTAGGACACCACGAGGACTTCATTTGACGGATCTGTTTTAAGCTTTTTATACAAGTTGTCTCTGTGGCGCATACATTTTAGTAGTCCTTGAGTAATCCAGGGTTTAATCGGCCTGCGTCTACGTGAAGTTGTAATAGTTTTTGTGTTCTTAGATAAAGCTAAGAGAAGTGGTTCTATTAGATATGTAGTAGCCAAATTGGGATCTTTCGTTGCATAGACGGCATCGAAACTTATGTTGCTTATGTCATTAGCAAGCTCATCCTCATTTATTTTTGTTATTTGGCGTGAGTTATTTACTTTAATTATATTTGGTGACAAAGAGAGTAAAACTGCAAAGTGATCTGTGACAGTGGATTCTAGCACCAGTACTGTGCTAGAGAAAGAAGTCTTTATGTTGGCGTGATCAAGACATGTAGATCCATGTGTTTTCAACACATGTCCCGGGAAAAGTCCGTGGTGACCTAGTAGATCCATATAGTCCAGTGAGTATGCATCTTTATTGTTGCTGGAAATATCAATATTTATGTCTCCCATAATTACGACGTTTCTAAACGATTTAAGCTCACGTAGAACATTATCCATAGATTTTATAAATTTTGAGGGATCTTTAAATGCATAGGGCCTGTACACAGCAATTATGGCTGTTTCCGCCCCAATCGTGACTGTCAAGCAGTTCGCCTCGGATACGACGGGTTCTTTAACTTTCACATTAGCCAGCAAACTATTGACATATACAATTACTCCGTCATTTTGATTAAAGATGTTTGAGGACTTATGAGAAGTATATCCCTGCAGAATCGGAACGACGGGGTTGCGGGAGAGCCAACATTCTGATAGAATAATAACGTCACTAGGCACCACAATTCTTTGTAATAGAGTCAAAAGCCCCGCGTAATTAGCATTTACACTGCGAATGTTTTGGGATAAAATAGTTAAACATGTGGGCACAAGCTTGGAACATTCCTCAGGGTTACACGTTATCGCATTTGAAAAAGTTACGTTATCCAAATTATCTAACATTTCATTTACATTATTTGAATTATCGAATGTTACGGTTTAAAGCTAATAGGGCAAAGTACAGATTTCTCAATATTATAATTTTTGTAGTAACATGTAAGTGACAACAATGTTTCAAGGAAATGCGAGAGCCACCTCTAAGTATAGTTCTTGATCGGGAATTTGTAAATTTTGTAAATATGTTGTGTATTATGTGTTGTATAATATGGTGTGTGTTTCTGTGCCAGTGTGATTGTATGAAAGTGTGTGCGTGATTAAGTGTTTTATAAAAACCAAAAAAACTCAACATCAAGTAACAAAAATCAGTGAAATACTTAAAATTAGGCATGCTGCATATAAGTAAATAATAACAATAATTCAAAGTGGACATGCACGTCTTTGTTATAATAACGTAATGGCTACATAGTCAGGTTTGAGTTAACTTGGCCAAGTCTACTTCAGAGTTCACTACGACACGCTGCGCTCCGTCTTCTTTGCGTAAGTAGACTTTGCCATATGCTGACCAGCAATGTTTATATTTATTCTGAGCAGCGAAATCTCTTGCTAAAAAGTATATCTTTCGGATTTTTGTTGGTAGGTTGTCAGATATATAAATAGGTACCTTGGGGCCGTCAACTCGTAGGTGCGCTGTGTTTAATTTGTTGTTAATATTGTTCTTGTTGAAGGTCCTGACCGAATGAAGTATTTTTGATTTCAGCATGACGGTAGTAAAATCCACGATGATGGTGTTATTCATGGAGCCTTTGGAGTTTATTCTATAAACATCTTTAATATCGGACTGAACAATGGTGGTATCAAGGACGTTGCCGATATTTCTAACTGCGTTGGATAGATCAAGTTTCGATTCATCACCAATTTTAGGGACATTTTTAATTTCCAGACTAGTCAGTTTTGATTGTTTTTCTAGGTGGTCGATTCTTTCTTCAAGTCTAAATATGTAATCCCGATTTTCCTTTCTCTCCACTTCATATTCCTTCATTTTTGTCAGCATCTCATCATATTTGGCAACAGAAAAATCAACGTACTCCTGAAATTTACTGCATTGGTTTTTAATTTCCATCAGCGTCGTTTCAATGTCTGAGCGAAACAATGTTTGGTCTTTCTTCAGTTCTTTAAGTGTGTTCGATATTTCGTCCCTGAACTCGCACATGTTGACAAAAAGTCCGTGATCGTCTCGTTTCCTCTTAATGCGACTCAATTCCGAAAGTACACTAATGTTAGGCTCAGATTGATGGAGCACAGGAGTCTGTCCACTCATTGCGGCCGGTGATGCTGGTGGACTGCGTCCTAGCGGCATAATTTTGTTTTTTTTCTTTTTTTTTCTTTATTATTATTGTATTATTTATTACGCTGTATTGCGCGTCTAACAATTTAAAAATGTATACCAATTTAGAAAAACAATCTTAAGTAAAATTAAGATGTATTCGACTTAGAGCCGGTTTTTCAATCGCTAGTTAACTTTTATCTGAGGAATAAATGTGATGTTTTGACAGATTGTCTATACAAAAACTGTCAAAATGACAAACTTATTCGTCAGATAAAAGTTAACTGGCGATTGAAAAACCGGCCCTTAATAATATAATTTTTTTCCATCAATAATATTAAAGGAAGATTAGAAAAGATCCAAAAAATAAAAAGTTCATTCCTCCGAAATCGTGGATTTGAACCCGTAACCATATGTTTCCAAGTTGACGGTCTGCGCCGCGGTGCTACGACAGCGTTACAACGATGCTCGAAAATAACAGTTAGTAGCAAAGCGCACGGATTTCGTCAATAAACGGTGCGCGGTAGATCGTCTCCTTTGTGTACGTTATTGGGTTCAAAGTCCAAACCTCGCACTGTTTTAAAAGTTTATCTATTGTAAAGTTAAGTTTGTATTTTGGAAGTGATAGAATTGTTAATTCACTTATATTTTCACAACGTTTGTCACTTGTTCACTTGTGTTTGTAATGATGTGATTTCTCAATAGTTTTGGACCACTTTTTCCACTGATTTAGAATGTTGTTGTATGTAAAGTTTATTTGTGTTTTGGAGGCGATTTAATTGTTTTTTCACTATAATTTTCTCACAGTCTGTAACTTGTTATCTTAGCTTTATAATGACATGATTTTCTCAACAGTTTAGTGACTTTTTCCACTGATTTGCAATTTTGAAAGCGGCGAGAACAAAAAGCACGTCCGATCACTGTGACACCACGGTGGGGGGGGAAAATGTAATAAATTATAAGTAAGTACAAGTACTTACTTATAATTTATTACAGGTAGAGTCATCATCATCTGCCTAGCCTTTTCCCAACTATATTGGGGCCGTCTTCATGCAATTACTACAGTTAGAGTACCTATCTTAAAAAAAAAAAATTTTTTTTTTAAATCTGACTTGGTTAAATGGCGTGATAGACCTGTGGGTAAACCAGGGGTAAACCCTTGCTTCTCATGCATTCGATCGTGGAAATTGTCAATCGATCTTGAGTGAGCGTGATGCCATATTGTGCTTTTATCTTCTCTGTAGACCTTGCAGGCCTGCAGGCCTTTGCCCAGCTGTGGGACACTGTAATAGATTGCTATATCATTTATTAGTCAAGTGGCCAGCAATGGCAACAAGATAATAAATAATGATCGTAATAGGTCGCATGGTTTACAAAACATACGTTAACATGGATTACGTTCAAATATTGACAGTTTAACATGAAACTGACTTCCTAATGTTACCAGCTCGTGTAGGAGACTGTCAAAATAAACTGGGTAACACTGTGTTATCAAAAAACATCGGATCGGTTTCAACTGGGCGATGTTATGCACTTTATTTACAAAATTCGTTCAAATAGTGATGATTACTGCAAACTTTCTCATAGCTGACAGTTTGCCTCGTCTTGTGAAAATATTTGTTGAAGTGTTGGCATATTATCTGATATTCAGGGAATTCGGATGTTAGGACCAGTTTATAAAGAAGGAGAACAAGTGTGGTATTTCTCTTGCAGAATAGATAAACTGGATAGTTTTGCGAGTACAAAAATTGTGTTTTTTAAACGGTTTTATTTAGCTCACCCCGTTTGTTTTATTCTTGGATCAAATTTAGTAATTCAAATTTCACCCTCTTCCTGTCAACCGATTAATCTGAAATTTTGTATACACTTTGGATTTTGGTGACAATACAATTATGTTTATTCATTATCATTATAAATTCAAGATGGCCGCCGCTACAAAATGGCGGATAATTTATGTATTATTAATCCCATCAATATGGGTATCAAATGAAAGGGCTCAACAAGCAGAATACAATATACTATATAAAATTAAAATCCAAGATGGCGGCTAAAAACTAGAAAATAAAAATAGGTAAAAAAACTTTTTAAGTTAAACGGTTTTATGTTAAACATACATTGCAATGTTTAAGATAAATGTACTAAAAACCAAAAAATAATAAAATAGATACAGTCGTGGGAAAAAACCGTGGGGCACGTCAATTCGGAACTGTCGTGCTGCGGAAATTAATATTGATGTGCCCCACGGTTTTTTTCCCACGACTGTATCTATTTTATTATTTTTTGGTTTTTAGTACATTTATCTTAAACATTGCAATGTATGTTTAACATAAAACCGTTTAACTTAAAAAGTTTTTTTACCTATTTTTTTAGTATAGGAGTTTGTCCCGCGTCTTCTTCTAACCAGCTCAAACAGTAGCAAGTGGTGGAGGAGAGGGGCAGTTTGGGAGACTTCAGTCACTTATGACATTTTGACGTTCTTAAATGCTCATCCTCAGTTTAATTTGAATAAATGAATGCAGATCATTAGTTGAGTAGTTCATCTATCTATATTGTTGCCTCTCCAACTCTGAATGTTTCTCTTTGTGTTTTGCCAGATGTTCACAATCATAACCTAGACTTTAAGTCCGATCAGCACCGTGTATTTTATTTAACAAAGTCAATTATATAAGTCAGGATGTCTAGGCATGCTATGCATAATGCTAAGACACCCGCAAGAATAGTCGGCAGACTCGCAATAATCTTTTGATTCCGGTTCAAGAGACCGGTTTGCGATAGTTTTCCCTGTTGGTGCAGTTGAAGCTAGACTGCCGGCTGCGAGTGTAACATGCAATTATTGTGCACTCCTACTATGAGGTTTAACATTACAAATTTTTACTATAACTAAGGTGAAATAGGAATAGGAACAACTTATATCAAGGCTGATAATCTTTGGCTTTCTGGAAGGCTCTTTTGGTTTTAAAACGTCAAAGTACATCAGATATGTTTGAATAGTTAGATCTACATCTCTTTAAACCAGATACGGTGATACTTTTCTGAAGAACCAGTAGTTTCGAGGAGTTTTATTTTGTAAACTAACTGAGTTGTAGTATTTACCATATCCCTTAGGCCCTGTTTTTATTTCGTCTTGACTGACCATTCCGCAAGAACGAGTCCAAGTCGTCACGCCAGCGTTTCGAAGATTCTATCTATTCCCAGATTCTTCGACGTTTCTGTTATTAAAGTCTAACATCGCCATTATTCGCCATCATCATTTCAGCCGAAAAACGTCCACTGCTGGACATAGGCCTCCCCTAAGTGTCGCCACATTGACCGGTCCCGTGCGTCTCGCATCCAGCGGATCCCCGCAACCTTCACCAGGTCATCGGTCCACCTAGTGGGAGGCCTTCCAACTAGGGAATGCAATCTCGAGACGAGATCGCTAAGTCGAGATCTCGGCATTTTCGAGATCTCGAATGGATTTCAAAAAGTATTGTTTTAATTACATGACTGAAACATGATTGAAATTGCTTAGTAGTTGTGATTATCATGCGAGTAAAATACAACATGAATTATTGAAAAAAAAAATATTTTTACTTATGTTACCTATGTTAAGAAACACAAAATTTCAGACCCGTAAAATCTCTGCTGTCGGATAATCGGCATCTTATGTCCGTCGCTATGTACCCAGCGGCTGAAAAGGCCCTTTCAGAATCAACGCTAGTTGGTATCAGCGTGAGCAAGCTGTTGTATGCAAATTGCAGAAACACACCCCTCGATCCTCCACACTCATAGAGATCCATTTACATTGGGCTGTCAAATTATTCACGGCTTTCATATAATATCTCCATACCGGCAACGACCTATTAAACTCCATGTAAGGTTCATTTTGTTTGTTTGTCGACATTTTAAAAGTATTAACTTAACAGAGCACCTGCTTAACAAAATAATACAAATTTTCATTCAATTAACCCATAAACTATGACAGTAACTGCACAACTAAAACAGCGTAGGTAGGCAAATACAGTCCGACACAGTGCATCGCGGGGAAACCCCTGATTTGCAGGGAATCCCCCGATTTGTGGGGAATTGAAGGTTAGCGCTTGGAGAGCCCGGGGAATAACATAAATCTGGGAATTTCGGGGAATCCCTCGCTCACGCGCAGAGAACACGCGACATGCCTCGCGACTACTGCCACTCAATCCCATCAATCTCGGCCTTCGAGATTGGTATCGAAAAATGAGGCGAGATCTCGGGAGATTGAGATTGCATTCCCTACTTCCAACGCAACGTCTAACATCGCCATCATCAAATTTAATAGCGCCTAGCAATATGGCGACTGATGTTAACACCTTATCACTGGATTACCCGCAGTCTGAAGGCTGCTGCAGCGTACAGTCACGGCACATAACCGCTAACCATTGGTCACAGCCACGCCACTGCAATTACCTGCCAACCATCACATAACACCGTGTTTTACTAACTTACGTTTTCAATTTAGTTTTTAGTGCTAATGAAGTGCAAAGAAAGAAGTATTTTTCTTGGTATGTAAGTATGTGTCAGACGTTATTCGTTCCGCGATAGGCTCGCAGCTCGCTTTTATCGCCGTGTTTAAATTCATTAAATACAGCGGATAATAATGGAGAATTGAAATTCTCAGCCAGACACCTATTTGATTACTTACTAAACTGACTAATAACAAAAATTCTAAATTATGCTAAATGTCTTACTGCCGCACTCAGGGACATTTGCCTGACATGACTCAAGCCATCACTTAGTAAAAGTATATGTCAAATCTTTACTAAAGAGACGCTTAAGTACTTAATCGTAAAACATCTCTAAGTGATGAGAGTTACTCTCTTGATAATCTCATTTATAAACAAAAAAAGTAAGTAATTAAATTCATCCGTCACTTACTACCTACTTACTTACTTACATAACTATAATATTTTGTTTCTAGATTATAAAACCACTTTTAAAAATACGGTTCTAAAAATCTATGTCAACCAGAAGTAGTGTTGTAAAGGTCACTGGCTGTTGACCGGACTGGTTGAGCAATCGACCTTGGGGTTTACCAGTTCAGTTAGCAACCACTTTTCACTTTTCGTAGTCCATAGGTGCCTGATAAGGGCTTTTGGAACAATTGCTTAAACAATAGGTACCAGTTTGAATGTAGCAATGGTGAAAAAATTGAGGATATTTCGTAAAAGCCCTTGATAACTGAATCAGGTGTTAGGTACTAGGTAACTTTCATTCGAGCTTATTAATTTAAATATGCCAAATATTAGCATTCGATGCATTCTTTTGTACGAGAGGACATGAGCCTGACGAAAATATTAGGGTTGATATGATGGGTAAATGGGTAGGAACTGGTAACTTAGATTCAGTTACAAATTGCAAAGGAGCTTTATCAATATCTCTTTTTTTATTCTAATTTGCCTGAATTCGTCAGTCGTCTGTTTTGGAAACAACCGAACATTTATCCGGAGACGAAATAGAAACCTGTCTGTTTTCACCCGAGTGTGTAACAAACAATGCAACTAGGGATTGCAAAATCCGGATTTTTTTGAAATCCGGATTTCTGTATTCTTGTCCAAGTAAAATCCGGATTATCCGGATTTTTCGAAGTTTTGAGTGTTTTAAGTTGATTTGATAAAATTGGAATTAAATAGCATAAATTATAAAATCAGTGTTTATTTGCTCAAATCACAGCACGACAGAATAAAATCAACTGAAATAATCAACAAAACTTAGGGTATACGTCATTTTTCCCGTTATAAATTTATATAAACATAAGTAACATTTAACATAAACTGTTCTCTGACGTTAAATAATTAGGTAACATAACATAAACTTAAGATAATTGACGTATCCTCCTCCTCCTATTTTATAAAAATGTAGTCTCACGAAAACAGTTTAACGTAATTCAATTTCATTTTTATCAAATCAGTCAGTCATATCATAACAGTAATACGTATTTTAATCAGTCTTCTATAGAAAACGAGATCTTACAAACATGAACGAGTAGTCTTTTTTTATTATAAATGGGCTTACTCTTGACCTCAATCTTGCCCTAAGGGCAGAGATGAGGTCGACGATGGAACGAGCTTACCCAGAAGAAGCCTGTTTACTCGCGACGCGACTTAAATAGATTAGGGCTATATGAACTCGGAAAAACCCACGCAGGCAGGGAGTTCCACTCCTTGGCTGTGCGCATAATAAAGGACTTAGCAAAGCACTTCGTTCGAATGTGTGGAACGTCGACTAGGTATGCGTGATAACCTGCAGTACGTCTAGTCTCCCGATGGAAGAAGGGAGATGGTGGAATCAGCTCATGGAGCTCCTGAGCACACTCTCCGAAGCACAGTCTGTAGAAGACCGACAGACATGCGTTTTTGCGGCGGTGGGCCAGGCTATGTAGCTTGGCAACCAGCTTATCGTCACCAATTAGCCTCCTGGCTCTGCGCTCTACAGAGTCGAGTGTGGCAAGTTGGTATTTGGTTGAGCCATCCCAAATGTGACTGCAGTACTCCATGCCGGACCGGACTTGAGCTTTATATAATACTGAAAGCTGTCCAAACTTGAAGTACCGCTTAACCTTGTTTAGGATGACCAGCTTTTTTGCCGCAGTTTGAGCTTTCGACTCGATGTAGGCGCCGAAGTTCAGACTCGCGCTCTACTTTGTGCCAAAAAACTCGAGACTGTCAGTAACTTGTACAGACGCACTCCGGAAAGTAGAGGCCAGAATAAACGGACTCCTTTTGGCGGTGAACAGACACACTTGCGTTTTGGTTGCGTTGAAATCAACCAGATTCTCGCCACCCGAGTCGGAGACAAGTATTAAGGCTGAATTCGTTCGCTCTACCATGGCCTCTCTCAATGAACGTGCTTCATCACCACCGGTTTTAGCACTGGATGTATAACTCTCCATGACAATGCTGTCATCTGCGTACACAACAATACCAGGAACAAGGAGGTCATATGTGCAGCAGGAAAAGTGTCGCGGAGAGAACAGACCCCTGAGACCCCAACTCCGGCATTGATAGCCATTAGGTCAGAGGAGCAGCCATCAATGACCACTCGGATCGACCGTTCACTCAGGAAGTCAGATATCCAGCAGCAAAAGTAAGCGGGAATGCCGTATGCCGGAAGTTTTCTCAACAAACTTGCGTGCCATACCGTCAAAACGCTTCGAGATGTCCAGCGACACGGCAAGGGCTTCGCCGTGTTTCTCGATGGCCTCGCCCTAGCAGTGCGTAGCTAACACCAGAAGATCCCAGTTGACCGTCCCCGGCGAAAACCATACTGACGGTCGCTGAGTAGATCGTTCGTTTCAAGGTGCGCCAGCAGCTTACCGTTGAGTACCCTTTCCATTACTTTACAAAGTATGGAGGTGATGGCGATCGGTCGATAGTTACAGGGGTCGGCACGACTACCCTTCTTGGGTACTGGTCGTACATTGGCAACCTTCCAGGAGTTCGGCACTATTCTGGGTTTGAGAGAGAGGCGGTAAAATAAAAGCGTGTCAGCACAGGAAAAAACTCAGGCGCACAGCTCCTTAAGACCCTTGCTAGTATGCCGGCCGGACCGCTAGCCTTATTCACGTCTAGGCACTGAAGTACTTCACGAACCTCTTGCAAGTGTATTGTGATCTCGGGCATTGAAGAATCACAGCGAGGAATCGTTGGTGGCTGTTTTGACCCAGTATCTAGACGTAAATTGCTCGCAAACAAAAATGCAAATAAATTTGCCTTCTCGGTAGCGGAGTGAGCGACCCGTCCGGTTTTTGCAGGGGGGTAGTCTCATCGTTTAGGCGCGATCTTATTTTATTGCAGTAGAAAAAGCTCTTTCGGACTCAACACTGGTCGGCAGTATGGAAAGCAACCTGTTCAGAGTTTTTTTTAGGATTTCTCCACGACTTCCACCGTTTTCAAATAACGCCATTTCAACGTGAATCATTGAAGGCAAATCAGTTGCGTTGATCACACTCGTTGACTGGTGATGATCACTACCCAGACTTGCATTTGCACATTACAGTAGGTACTAGGTAGGTAATATCGATCTACCGATTACTTACACTAAAAATTTGTGGATAAATACAAATATTATCCGTCAAAATCGGTTTTGATTGAAATCCGAATAAACCGGATTTGAGTCTTAAAAACCGGATTTAAAAAAGTCATGAAAATCCGGATTTTTCAGTCATTTTCGAATTTCGAAGAATCCGGATTGCAATCCCTAAATGCAACCTCATGACCGACTCTTCTTACGACAAAGACGTTACTCAGTGTAATGCTAAGTAGCGTGTAGCGTGAAATTGCCCAAAACTGCTTGTTTGTTGCGTTTCTACTTCCTGTATTGTTAATTGTTATTTACTCTCTTTGTCTAAACTTGACATTTTAAATGAACTAAAAAAGAGTACCTCTTTTCCCTTCTACCCTAACCTTTGGAGACCTAAATTCTTCTTCTTCTCTCTTCTCTCCATCCTCGTGTTGATGGTTTAGATAAATCCCAACTGTTTTCAAAACCCTTCCATCAACAATTTGATCGTTCAGTCGTCCAGGAGTTTCTGCTAGGTCCTTTCGAAAAATACACCTAATTCCTATACACCTAGTTCCTGATTCTAGATGGTAATTGGATCAAGGGATGTTTGGAAAGCAAAATTTTCCTGTATTCCGTGTGTTTCCTGTCCTGTATGTTTACATCTGTTACGTATACACGCACCCCGTAACAGACACCCATCAAAGGTCACCCATATTTACAAAGCAGCACCACCGACAATTAAACACATAACAATAGAGACGCAGGCAACAGGCAAACACGCGGGGCAAGGTAGTAAACATCCGTAAACTATGACTGTTAGGTAAACAATGTTCTACGACAGGTGGGTTCGATACTTTGGATGTACACAAAATTGAGGTTTATGATATGTATTAATGTCGTGTAACAAAAAAAAACTATCACATATAATAACGCTTTTAATACAAGGTCAGATAAACTGTAGCTCCATGTAAAATACTGAATAAATTCATTTGCATCCAGCTAGACTGGTAGGAGACCCCAACATAGGAAATGAAAGAAAACCATTGGGAAAAGGCATGGAAAAGGGTAAGAATCTGCGTACAGCGTAGTCTTTTAGTATCACCTGAGGATAATGCATGCATGGGAAACCGTCAGAAAAGGCAATTTAAGGAAATTCACAAAAACATTGATCATGGTAAAACCTGTACCTAACTAATTAATACCAATAAGGTCTTAAATTATTGTTCCTTTTTTTGTGTGAAACTTTCGCGTTTTTTCTCAAGAAACTAATTGATCAGGTGCGCGACCTTGCAATGTCAAAAACGAAGTCATGTCTGAGCGGGCATTGCCCAACAAGTCATTGCTACATAATGCCAATGACGATGCGAATTTAACACAACACAATCAATGTTTTAGCGACAGGTTTTTTGAAGAACAATGTGCAATGTGTAGCTAAGTTCTCAGAAATAAAATACAGCACTGTTTTTGAAAAAAAAAATACCTAACTGAGTCCAAAAGTGGCTATCGTTCTGAAAACGTTTAGAATCCTTAATAGAGATTCTCCACACGATTAACATAGTTTTTCGGTGGCTTATGATAAAGTTAAAGTTTCCTCTATCGTTTACATCGCTCATAGAATGTCGCCTTGTCAGCCTTTGTCTACGCTAAAGACACTGTAGATAGGGTAACAGAAGAAGAAATGTGTAATCCTATATCTCAGTGGACTGGTGAAATCATATAGCAAACATAATTTTGGTACAAAAAATAATAAATTAAATCTTAATTAAATCTTGTGCAATAAGATCCAGCAAATTCCGCGAATAATAAAGCATGTGAAAACAATGAAACGGTTGTGATTACGGAAGCAAAGCGCGTTGCTGATAACGATACTGTTAACAATATACAGTGGAAAGCAATCATGCGAGTGAATCTGAAGCGTCACTTATAATTGCGCGCTCTGATTGGTCCATTGACTATTACACCACTTGCAAAAACTCTGATTGGTTTCCTTTTCGTCAAACAGTGTAACCGCGATAAAATAAACGAAGGCTGATGATATTTTATTATAAGGTATGTTGTATGTTGCTTAGAAACATGACCCAAAAGCTCATAGACCAATTCTTAAAATAACATCCTACCTAAATAGCATAAGAATCGTTTCTTTCAATAAATACGCACAAGTATTAATTTCAGGTTAAACCGGTATATTAAGTCTATTCAGATTTATTGAATACACTTGGAAACTAATCACTATTTTTACATAAACACTAATAAAAACGAGTCTTCTTCATACAATAAACATTATTCGCGTTTACCTCAACCATACAGAATAGCGTTTGTTTAACTTCAAGCTCAACTTAAGCCGGTGCAGTGTTACGTGGTGGTAACGAATACATAACAGATAACTGTTTACTTGTTATCGTTATCACTATCAGAGCATGAACGTGTCGGTATCTACTGGATAGCAAGAGCTACTGACCTCATCAGCTGTGTGGCTATTTAGCATCACCAACACTGGTAGCTATTGTCCCCAAAATTAGTGTTCTCTTTCGAAAGACCCATTAGTCTAAGATCCCGTTAAGAACGACCTTCACCGAGATGCTTATTTAATGAAACGTATTTTATATTTAATTTAACATGTCAATAAATATAATGCATATGGGTTGCCTAGCAAATTTCAGTCCAGAGTATGTTTAATTAATAATTAAAAAAAAAAAAAAAAACATTTCACCGGTATGATTATAAGATAAATTCTATACCAATTGAAAGTATGAAGCCCATAGAATATGCAAACGTTAGGTTGCCTATTCTTTTCCGGTCACAACTATCGGGTTGCCAGGTATAAACAGGTAAATATATGTATATTACTAGCATTTTGCAACGGTCTGTTTATTGAATGGAAATTAAATGAAATTTAAGATTATTTTATTCTGAACACGGTGGTATAGGGTTGCCAGCGAAAAATCAGTCCAGAATTGCGGTTCATCATTCATCTTATAATCATACCGGTGAAATGTTTAAAAAAATATTTTTTTTTAAATTATTAATTAAACATACTCTGGACTGAAATTTGCTAGGCAACCCGTATGCATTATACTTATTGACATGTTAAATTAAATATAAAATACGTTTCATTAAATAAGCATCTCGGTGAAGTGGTGGAACTAATGAGAATGATCCGTTCTTAACGGGATCTTATACCACATTGACCAAAGTGAGAATGCCTTTCAAACAGTTTTCAGCTTTAATCAATGACTTTAAGGCGACATTAGCTGCCCGCGACCTTGAGCGCGCGTTTAACTCATCGCCTAAACAAATAAGGTTGAAAATGGCGATGCGTTTGATGCTCGTGACTGCCAAAATGAACGATAGTTCGCAGATTTAATTTATTAAAAAAAAAATACGCAGTAATGTTAAAATATTTTTACATATGTCTTTAGTTGGTTAAATTTCCTTTCTGATAGTAAAAAAAAAAATAACAGTTGTCACTCAAAATATTGAGCATTTCGAGACGAAAAAGTTTTTTCGTGTGATTTATTTGTGATTTTGTGATTTTTTTTTCGAGGTTCTGGATTACTTTTACAAAATATTTTTGCATAAGTCTTTTACCTATACATTTGACTATACACTGTATTTTTTTTGGAATTGTAATAAGTAGCAATACGGCTAACTCTGCGACGAAAAACAGGTCGTTTTTACGGTGCCCCTTTAACTGCGCCTTAACAACGGGATATTACATAAAGGTTGCACATTTTATATTTTTCGATCATCTTTATCACTTCTTATTCGTCTTCTTACCGTGTAAGCTTACCGTGTACACTTTGTTCAAGCATAGGAACTGTTGTTTTTCTAAGTCAGTATCATCCCAGTACTGTTTCTATTTCTTTCTTCTGGACCTTTGCAATCCGTAATCAGACATCTAGCTAGATCATTGTCTATACATCGCATGTCTTCGTATAAGTCTATCGCGATGTCCTCTCGTGTGTCAGTGTACCATTTGTAAATTATCTTCATCTAGTTTCTAGAGGACCTAGATGGCGTAGAGCGGCACATTCACCTTTCGTACAAAAGGTCACGGTGTCACTTCCCGTATCAGGCATTCAGGACAAACAACATCCTGGTTGGACAAGCTTCTGACTTGGACCCACATATTTTGTGTCTATGGTCCTATTGCCTAATTGGGACTTATACACAACTGGCGAAAAGTGGGTGTACTCAAAGTCAAATCATTTATGTCAATTAAACGTATAACTTCAGAAGAACAAAAGGTTTAGCCTTATATTGTGATGTTATTTATGTTGTTCGTGCTTTAGAGGTAATTTAGAGCATAAGCAATAAGCGGACTAAATTATCAAGTGAAAAATATCATTATGATGTGACATTTTAGGGTAACACCTATTACCCTAATGACATCAATTTTCTAGTCTAGCACTTGTGATAATAGTCATAACAACAGTAGTTACTTCTATATAAAGTTGATGATTATTTAAATTCAGCGCGCGAGCAATACGTCCCGTCGCGTCGTGCATCCCGGCTCTGTAGTCTGCACGATCTATAGCAAGCAACACGAACTTTACTGCGATTTAATAATTATTATATTTATTTGAAGCACCTGCTATAAATTCATCCAATGTTTCTCATTCATGGCGTTTTCACATTACAATTTTCTTATAAAAGAAATGAATTCCTCGATAGTCGATATTGTATAAAAATAGAGAATGAATAAAGATTACTGTTTCAACTGACTTCTAACAACCCTTTCTTGAGTCAAAAAAAAAGAAGGAGTTTCCTTATTCGTAAGGTCCTTGTGCTTCTTAAATTTTTTGTAAATATTAGTTTTGAAGAGTTCATGGTTGAGTTCCTTGCCCTCATCTGCCTAGTCTTTTCCCTATACGTTATGGTCGTCTTAAAATCTAACTTGACGCAGCTGAATACCAGTATTTGATATAGAGTGACTAATAAACTACAAAAATAAACTTATTAAGCGCCAACCTACGACAAGTTTACGATTAGCTCTGCTTCCACATCTGATTGTGAAGCTTTGTAAAATATTAAGATTGTTAATGTCAAGGTGTTTGTGTAAGTACCGCATACTTTACGTGAATCACCTTGAGTAGATGCGCACGCTCGGCCGTACGCTAGGTACCTACCTACTTACTTACTTATTTGTATTGTTTCTTTGGTTTTTTATAGTAGTCTTCTGAAAAAACAGGATTAATTCAGGTATCAGTAATTAGATATAACTGACGGTCCATTATGGTATGCTATGTGTAAACTTAATATCAATATTTATGGTCTAAGCCAAAAACTCTTGCAGGTGAAGCTATGGTTTTTCCAATAAGCGAGAGAATAGTGTTTCCTCTATCGGCCTTTTTTAGTTTTGTTCGTAGCAGGTGCCTTACAGGAGCTGCAAATTACAATGTTGAAGGATAAATCATATCCAGAAGAAAGTAGGCGTTAGTTTTCTCTTATGGATGTATCTTCAACACAGTAATTTTCGGAACTCCATTTGTTTACAAGCACTGCAGTCAGTCAACGTATCATTCAGTACTAATCAACGGTCACATCTCACGTGTCCAACTATACTAAACAGGTAACACAACACCTGCACGTGGCGTGACAATTACTGGACAACACTACAGTCTAGCATACCTGTATGACTGTAGCCTGCCTACTGTTTTTACTTTGTAGTAGAGTTTACAAATTCTCAAGAACTGTATAAGTAACTGAGGACTTGGTCAGTTCTTTGTGCATAGGTACTTTATGTTGACATTGCAAAAATAACAAGGAAGGTTGAACATATTTATAATATGCAATCAAAAAGATAATTATGTTAATTCACCTTCAAAAATCCCCGATTGTATCAGTATCGTAATTACAAAGAAAAATCGAAAAGATAATAATTTGTTGCTAAAATATAACAAAACGTGATCCAACCTTGTTTGGGATTAGCTTTTAAATTGTAGCCTTCAGCTACAGCTAGGTTCTAAGTATCACTATCACTACATAGTATAAAATAAAGTCGCTTTCTCTGTCCCTGTGCCCCTTTGTATGCTTAAATCAATGGATTTTGATGCGGTTTTTTATAATAGATAGAGTGATTCAAGAGAAAGGTTTATATGTATAATAACATCCATTTGCACCCGTGCGAAGCCGGGGCGGGTCGCTAGTTTTGTATAAGACAAAGTAACTGTATTAAGCTGGTAGTTTAGACTCAACTCTTTTGATTTGCTTCTGAATCATCATCTTCTGCCCTTGTTTCCTTATATTTGTAGTCGGCGCAACACATTTTCGTCTTCCATTCTCCCCTGTAAGACGTCACGGCGTCATTTTACTCCTTCTCTTTCATTATAAGTAACATTCCTGACATAATCTCCTATATTTGATTTGGTTTAAAAAAATTCAAATAAATAAAATAGTTTGATCTCCAAGAGCTTCACGTACAGGCCAAAGTGACACTGTGAGTCTGATACTCTGATTGAATAGAGCGCTTGTACAGTCGAACAAGCTAATAAGTATACAGGTCGAGTTTTTTATAATTCTAGAATTCACACTGAAAATAGTGATTAAGTACAATTTTGTTTTTTACAGTGTTTCGCATTAAGCTCACTGATGTGAAACGCTGTATCGTTTGAAAACAGTCTCTAAATGTGTCTGTATAATCTTAAAAGTAAATACAAGTTAACTGGCTGTATACTTATTAGCTTGTTCGACTGTACTTTCATGTCTTTCAATAATATTTTTGAAGTGACTTGACGTGACCTTCTAGGCTTCTACTATCCTGATTTTTCTTTACACATAACCAATTTGAAAGTACAGCCATTTTCAGGCTCAACATTCACTGGTAACAACTAGGTATTTGGCTAGTGAACAAGCCTTGGGGGCCACGTTCCTTCTCTAAAACCACGTAGGTCTCGTAAAGCTCCCCATTTAAGGACCCACGTTCGAGTCTTTCTATCGGATATCGCATAGCCGGTCTAACTCCTAAGCCGGTTTATTTGCAATAGTCGGGAACATTCGCGACGCGCATTCAAACAATTGCATGTATCCGGGAGGGTGGGGTCTCACTGTCTCAGTGTGAGGGGTCATGTTGTTGTTGTAAATTAGTCTATTTCTTGTCTATGCTGAGGGCAGATAGAGGTGCACCAAAATGTCGGGGCCGCGGATTTTTGTACTAGATGACGTGGCCTCGGCGCAAGGGCAAAGAAGGAACATGGGTTCGGTTTTGAGTCAGTAGAAGTCTGACACTCCCCTTCGCTCTGCCCAAGAGCGGGGGGGAGTCATTTGATGATTTTCCAGAAAAAAAAAAAACAAGGTGCACTAAAATAAACCAGGAAAGTGTCACACACGAGTTTCAGGTGTAACTTGAAGTTTTATGCATTTTTTTAAAGATGTTCCTTATCAGTCATATCATGCATGCACAAATGATTGGTTTACAGCTCAATTGTGCAAATGGCGGAACTCGATTTGTTGATGTTTTAAATAGTTAGCTAGTACGGTACTAGGAACTTACGCATTCTATGTCCACATGATGCTATAAAATAGGCTATTATGAAAAACTTATCCAAAAATGACATTATATATTGAGAAAGTATTAATAAGTAACCTTTAAAAACCATAAGTCGCTGCAAGTGCGCCCGTGCAACTGAATGCACTCCACTGATTGTTCTAACTCCGCCGAGACATGAAGTTAGTCATACACAGCTGGTACAAAATATTATACATCATCTGCCTAGCCTTTTCCCAACTATATTGGGGTCGGCTTCCAGTCTAACCGGATGCAGCTGAATAAGAAAAACCAGTATTTTACATGGAGCGACTGCCTATATGACCTCCACAACCTAGTTAATACTAGGTAATAGGTACGATACCCTTTGGTAAGACTGGATGTCATGCAGAATTTCAGGTCACTGACTACCTGTAACGACTGCCAAAGATCTATATAATAATATGGCAGCCGGGACCAACAGCTTAACGTGCTTTCCGAGGCACGGAGGAAACTCGGTATGTCGGGCGGTCACCCATCCACAGACCGACCTAGGCAAGCACAGCTTTACCTAAAGATCGACCCGAGTGACAGTTCTTATTAAGCCACGAGCTCCACCGGTACAAAATATTATACATTGAGTCACAGATAATATAATACTAGCGATTGAGTGAATATAATAGTACACTTCCGTAGTAGAGCATTGATTACGTTTAGTTAAGCCGTGTCCAAAACAACATGTTAAAACGAACAACAACAGGTCAATTGGACTATTAGGCTGTTAGGATAACTATGGGAGAATACTACGAGTAGGTACCTATTTCTTTTTGAATTTGCGTAGCCTAATAGTGTTATGCACATTTCACGGTTATCTCTGTCATTTGTGATCACTGTACCACAAGAATGGGGAGATAGCTAGTCCTTTTGTCAAAATAAAGGTAAGAATATGGTCTCTAGCCATCTCTTTGACAAAACCTGTATTGCTGAGAGCTATTGTTTGTTACATTTATATATACCTTGCCTACACACATGCTCTGTTATTCAACAGTTTCGCAACCACTCCCAGCAATGCTGTATAATCATAAAAATATCTGAAATAGTTATATAGTTATTTAACACACATTCACTTTGCTTATCGACAAAATTCTGCGCATGTTCATCATTGTTCAATAACGTATACAGAACTAGGTCGACATAATAATATGGTTAATACATCTAAGTAGTTCTTTACTTAATTAATTTCAGCGATAAATAGTGGTGTTTAATTATTTCAAGTGACGAAAACGAAGGTAAACAAGAAGCAATTATAACGAAAACTGTTTATCTACCTGCTACCACGCAAGGTTTCATTCGATTCGGGGCACCAATAATTGTTCAATATCTACATATTTTGAATTATTACAAGTAGACCGTACTACACAAGAAATGAAAATATTATCTGATAGTGATACGGTCTAAGAAGATTATGATAGCTACCTGTTCGAATGAGGAAAACCAAACCAATATGTGCAGGTACTAAACCGTGATAGGTAAAACCCAGTGCAGTGACGTCTTCAGTGATTTGTCTAGCCCGGAACTGCCTGACCTCAGGTTTCTGAAATTCCGATTTAGTTTCTAATCAGTTGGTAGAATGGCCGGAAATAATCCCCGAAGAAGGTAGAGCTGTATCTATACTTAGTACCAACATCCAGGACACTTTGCCAGTTATGTTCTAATCCTATGTAATATCATTGCCATCAATCGGGAGCTCATCCAAACTCCAAGCTGTTAATTATGAAATTCCTGATTTTAGAGTCCTTTTTTCGGAACCGAATCCAGGACCCCATGACGTTTGACGACCACTATAGAAAAACAGTCACGGCAGATTAATGATTATGACAACAAAATAAAACCTGCTTATCTCAAAATTTAAGAATAGATGTAAACGGAGGAAGTACATCGTATGATCTACCAGGCCAAGGCAATGGTTGGCGCAACACCAGCGCTAGCAGCCCCGCGCCCGCGCAGTGAAAGCCGATCTTGCGCAACCGTAGATCAGACCGAGTCTCGAGTAAAGTTGGAAATTATATGCACTTTATGCATAGTCACTGTTCATTAAATTGTGCAGTGGTCTTACTTCATGTTCCTGGTGTTAATTTAGCCGGGTTGTACTAGAAAATAACCATGATCACAAATAAACGAGTTATGTATTCTAAAGTACTGGCAGATGCATTTCCGAGGAGCTTGTTCCGCAACATCTTCGCCACAGCTAAAACATAAGGAAGTGGCATTTTGTGGGAATGTCTTATATATCATTTTGATATTGTAAAGGTGCTTCAAAACATAGCGCACTACCTAATTTTTAAGAGCTATATGTAATTATTACCTATGTTTACGAATAAATGATTCTGAATCTGATTCTGATTCTGTTAAACCTCAGTCTAATTTCAATACGAGACTTTTGATATTGTATTAGTAATTAACTACCGCCCACAGACACGTTTAATGATAACTTAAGCCATCACTTAGTATAAATTTTGCCACTTTAGTGTAGGTTTTGTATGTCCATATGAAGTATCCATCTTCATCACCAGCCTTTTCCCAACTAAGTATGTTGGGGTATGTTTCCAGGTTTCACTTGCACAGGCACCAGTAGTCTATACCTACATGGAGTGACGTAGCAGTCACTTCATAAGCTATCGGTCGATTTGAATATAAATAAATAAAATAAAAATAAAATAAGCCTATATTGCTGTTTTACGTTTTTTTTTACAATACACATCTTATTACACGATCGGTTTCAATTCGCAGCTTGTCTTTCGACATAGGCCTCCTCTAAAGTTTTCCATTTCAGCCTGTCTCTCGCTATTCTCGTCCACTCTGGACCCGCTACCTTTTTGAGGTCATATTCCCATCTTTTTGTTTGACGCCCTTTATGTCTTTTTCCATTCCTGGGATGGTATGGATGTATGACTCTGTTATGGTTTTTGTCCATTTGACATTCGTCTCTCTAAGCATACGATCCATTTGAATATAAATAAGCTACTAATACTAAATAAATAAAATCGAACTATAATCAGTAGATATTGTATCTAATAAAAACATGACGTTTATAAATGATCATAACGTGTGGGCGTGGGTTTCCTCAAGGTTTTCCTGTATCTATAAACCAGTATATTTTATTAGATAACTAGATATCCTTGGATCTTAATCTTAAAAATATTTGGCAAAGAAAACTGTTAAACAAAAGGTGTTGAACAAAAGAAAAGATGAATGAATTGTGTTAGGATTTGCAAGAAAAGAGAAAACAAATTCAAATTCGTGAGCAAAAATTTAAAAAACGTGTTGCACTACGTGCACCGATCCCATGTAATATGGGTTACAAAGGTAGGAAGACGATGGTGATGAGGATTCGGGACTTCGGGAGACTGGACGGCAACTCCTCACGGCGCTACACGCCGACAAAATGAGAAAGAGCAAAAGAAAAATAGTTTTTCCTCTTTGGTACCTTTTGTCACTTTACATTGAGTTTACAAAAGTTATCAGCAATGCAATAAAATTAAGGCGAGGTTGCAGTACTTTGTTTTTATGTACGCACGACCTCGCCCCCCGCCCTGCCGCGCGAGCGATATAATGCCTAAATTTTGACTGTTTTTTGCTTCTTGGAGAAAAACTATAAAGAAATTATACAATATGTTTTCAACATTTACTTCAAAATAAAAAGTTCTATCTATTGATATAACTTTTATATAAATTCATGATGAAATGTCTTAGCAGTACACGTTTGAAATTGTGATTTATAGTCATGTTTGATAAAAAAAAGTATCGAGCCGATCATTCTAAATCGCGTTTCTATCTTTACGATTTACTAGAGAGTATGTTCAATTTTGATGTAATGATTTTTATTTATTAAAAAACTCGTATTTAGTTCGATTTTTATAGGTTCAAAAATCTTAAAATTACTGCAACCCCGCCTTAATAATCAAAGGTGTCTTTCTCCATTATCCTTCATACCTTTGTGTGAATATGACACCTACATTTTTTTTGTTTCGTTGAACAAAACATTAACTGTAATTCCAATCATTGTTTGGTCTGTAACCAGCTGTTTCCACAAACTGTACGTTATAGAGTGAATCACAAAGAATATGTACTTACCTACATAATAACAATGTACCATAAATACCGTACCATACCGTTATGTATTTTTTATTATTATAGTTAGGTCGTTAATTTCTTGCCATGAACAAAGATGTATTCATAAATAATTTCAACTATATTTGTTCATAATTTCATTTTTCCAATAATTTGACACCAATACCCTACGGGCTAACCTTATGGCTATAGGTGACCAAAAGTGCCCTCAGTCTGTCCTTTCCGCTATCTGAGGCATGTAGATTATTTATTTACGAAGATAATATGCATTCTGTCAATTTGTTTAAATAAACAAATAAGGCGATAAGGACGCACTATCGAATTTGATAAGAAGTCGTTAAGCTTGCTTATGTGGGCTCGCACCCGAACTAGTATAACTTAAATGATAAACCAAATACCTATTTGATTTTATCTATGAAAACGTATGTCCACGCGGCTATAGTTTTGATACGAAAGTGTATCGTGTATCAGGAAAATCATGCCAAAAATAGGTACCTACATTACACAGGAATGTGTGTCTGACTCAAAAAAAAAAACATATTTCTCTATATCTTTCTAAACTTTATAAAAAAAAAGTCGGCTCTTTTTCAGTCACAAGTTCACAACCATTCTGACTGAGTGATGTATTTTATCACGATTTTCTGAACACCGAACCGCTTAGTACCTATCTCATGCCATTGTAGTTGCAGATACATAATATTACATTAGTACTACTTATTAGTACTAAAGATTAGTAGGTATCATTCGGAAAACCGCAAAATAAACTCAACAATTGACACATTCGTAAACGAGGTGAGCAGACTTCCAAGTACCTAACCCACACAAGATAGTGGGGAAGAATATCACGTCGCTCGTCGATAACGATTCAAACATTAGGTGTTTGAATTGTAGCACAGGACCTAGTCCTGTAAAGACGCTCACAATAATTATCCAATAGAGATTAAAATCATCATCATCAGCCTATATTGTTCCCACAGCAGCGACTCAGGCCTCTTCTCTAGGAGAGGGATGGGCTATAATCCACCACGCGGGCCCAGTGCGGATTGGTAGATGTCGCATATCTTCGAATTTTTGGTTCTAAGACATGCCGGTTTCCTCACGATGTTTTCCTTCACCGTTTTGAGAGCAGTGGTGAAGAAATAAATTACACAAAGTAATGCGCCTGCCTGGGTTCGAACCCACGACCAACTGTAAGTAAGTCGGGGCCGCCACCACTGGGCCACCACTGCTCACTCTGCTGCTGAGGTTAAAATACTTAAGTAATAACCTAGTCTTGCAGTATAGGCTTATCTAAACAATCTCTTATCGTTTCAGTAACTTACATTTTAGGTAACCATTTTCCTCTTACAGTCAACATTATAACAATTCCATTTTCAATTCTCTGCGTTAACTTAAACCACACTTTAAACACCCACACTCATCTGCCTAGTACCAACCACATGCTGAAAGAAAATTGTCAACGAGAGGAAAATACTGAAAATAATGAGTTTCCTCCGTCACTATACATAATGGGTGTTATTTAGTGGCAATTGTGTCATTATGTGCTGATGTGGGCATTGTCATGACTGATGTCAAGCCGCACCTGAACGGACGTCGTGAATGTTTGCAACAATAGCAATTTGTTCACACACTTACCGGTAATTATTGGTTTACGTAGGTGAATAGGTAACATTGTGGAATCCGTTTACAGGAAAATGTTTCGGGTTTTCCCCGGACCATGTCTGAAAAGTAAGGAAGTGTGGGAGGAGTGAGAAAGTTCTCTTGTTTTAACAAGAGAATAGCAATTTATATATTCCTGAATAATGTATTATAATACAATACAATATAACACTACTATTAATATCATAAACGGGATATTTACCATGTTTGATTTTTGTTTCGAGTTCCCGATATTTCGGCGCTGTTACAAGCACCATGATCACGGATAAACTGAAGTCATTGCGGGTGGATGTTTATGAGCAGACAAAACGGTCTACCCTCTTTCTCGGCACCACTACCACTACTAGTTTAAAAACTTATACAATACTATATAACCTCACGCCTGTAATCTACGAAGGGTTAGGCAGAGGTGTACGGGTACCAGATAGTAAAGCCACATTTTGTATAAAGTTTTATTTACTTAAATATTTAACAAGTGCCTGAGTCGATCGAGGTACTATTTAGGTAAACCTGTGTCACTCAACAAAGTCATAATAAGAACTTCTCCCTCTTAAATCTCCTCCTGAACCTAGCTTAGCTACGACACTATACCTCTATAACTAACATAACTTTGTCCATCTCTTGCAGACAGCAGTAGAAGATGGACCACAGCATGCACCACGCAGGACACGACCACGGTGCGGGCGCAGGTCGCATGGATCACATGGACATGGGCCACGACGACCCGTGCGCGCACGCCGGACATGGACATGCCATGGTGGTGAGTACACATCATCATTGACAGTCCGACTTCACCCACTGCTAACTACAGGCCTCTCTCTGCTTGTGTCAAGCTCTACGCTCTTGTGTCAGCCTCATCCGGGATATTGGGGATATTCCTGCAATGGCAACATAGTCGTCTGCCCATCTCGCCACCGGACGATTAACAGTTGTCTTTCCATTCCTAGTGAGTCCTCCCAGTATAGTTTCATCGATATAATCGATTCAATGATTCAACATGATGATGATTTTTATTTATTTTTGTACTCTACCACAATGATGTCCTGTTTGACCCTAAGGTTGACTGGTAGAGAATGCCTTGTGGCATTAAGTCCGCCTATGTACCACGTTTGTGCATGAAGTTTAAATAAATAAATAAACAAAAATTCTTTACCTCCACGAAGTTAACATTGCACGTTTTCGGGTTAGGGGAGTAAACATCCCGACGGGGCTGCGGGTTATTCGAAAAATATACCGCGGCCTCGACACAAAGGGCTAAGAAGGAATATGGGTGATTTTTAGTCAGTTGAAGTCTGACACTCCTTTTCACAGATCGTCATTTGATGATATCATCATCATCATCAGCCTATAATGTTCCCACTGCAGGGACTCTGGCCTCCTCTCAAGGAGAGGGATGGGCCCCACCCCACATTTGATGATATATCCCACCCTCAAAAAAAAAAGGTGAGTAAACATCTCACACATTCATTCTCACATCAAGGGCCGACATCTTCACCAGTTCTTTCCATCCGTTCGTGAGCGGCTGGCCAGGACATGGCTGGAGGTGGATCACTGTGTCGCCCAATTTCTCACAGCTCATGGTAACTTTAAGAGTAAATTATTTTCCTTCAAGCTTGTTGAGTCGCCTTTTTGTCAATGTTCTACATCTGACTGCGAATTTGAACAAACTGCACATCACATTATGGGAGTGTAGTCTTTGGCAGAATGAACGTAATATTATGTTAAATAGTGTACAGGTTACATCCGGAGTTATTTACTATACGGACCTTGTAGAAACTAGAACAAATTTCCGTGCGTTCAAGCAATTTGGTCATACCTATTATTGGAATCAAATATAACAGCTCACAACATAGGACCCAGTAATATTAATGACAATAATATCCGTGGTGCTAGGCAACTGGGCTTATCTCAGTTGTTTACGTCCCTGTGTGCCTATTGGCCTTGTTCTGTTCTGTCTCCTGCTGATATGGAGGGAAGTGGAAATTACGTTTTTTCCTACTCCTCCGCTCCCGGTTAAATCATTTCTCTGGGACTTCGTCGAGCTTCATTGTCTCGGCGCTTTTCTTGTGGTCGCCACTGTTGATTCTGGCTAACAGGAGTTACAGTGGTTTGGGAATAGTGTGGCGGGCTTGTCCCATTTGTAAATCTCACACAAAACCCGAGGGCCACGATACGAACGAAGGCAATGCCCCTTAGCTGCCCACAGCTATCGACTATCACTAGAAATAGTCTAGTTATGTAGGTACCTAGTCAATAGTGGCATTACATACATTGTCACTATCAGTACCTTATCACCTGCGGTTGGCGGTGACCACTCTTTCCCATAGATATCGGAACGTAACGGGACAGGACGATAATATTGTCGATGGTTTGCGGTGAGCGGAAGTGTCGTGTTTATGATAAGGAGTAATTTAAGTTCTTTGGTGTGATTGGAAATTTTGCACGTGCCATCCCTGCCACGCAATTAATTTCACATGTTGATAAATCATGTAAAATCCATAGTGAGTGACTTGAATGATTTTCACGAGCCATAAGTATACTGAAAATGGAACAATTTTACAAGGAAGACTCACTGTGTGAGTCGATCATCACTTACTGTATTCCGGTCTGGGGCGGGACCTTTAAAACAGTGATGCTTAGGGTGGAACGAGCTCAGCGGGCAGTTCTTAAAATTATGTATTTCCGTAAAAGGGACTACCCCACAGTCCAGTTGTACTCAGAAGCCCAAGTACTTACGGTGAGGAAACTCTACGTGCTCCGATCTGTCTTACGTCGACATTCCACGATGCCACTAGATAGCAATACATGCAAGCGGCGCATTGGCTTTCCAATTTGTGAATCTGTCCAGTGTCGTACTGCACTTGCAAGACGACACTTTCGCGCACAAAGCTCTCAAAATGTACAACAGAATCAACAAAGAGCTTTCAATTTATAAACTGACTCTGCATAAAGTCAAGCAGAGACTTAAGCTATGGTTACTGTCGTTGAACTACGACGAAACTGAGAAAATTATTTTATCCATCTCCTAACACCAATCCCAAGGTGTGACAGACTTTTAATTTCAAGCCTCACTTGCATTAGCTGATAACCCTTCCTGATAATTCAATTCACACTCACACTCACTACTACACACACACACACACAATACACACACACATACGCACACGCAGGCACATACAAACACACTCAAATTCAATACAGGCTTCTTTAAACGCTTATAAATTATTTTTTGTTGTTGTTGTTACTATAGTTTTTTATTTTTCATTAATCTTATTGCATAAGATTCTGAAATATCTCCGTTTGGGAGAGGGCACTGACTTCTGTAACACAGGTCTACCACCTAGCACAGGAGTCAGGGACTTCACACAATTTTGTAACCATTTCTTGTGTAATAAAGATTATTCTCTTAATTCTCTCTCTTAAAGAAAGGCCTACAAAACACACAATGAATAACGTTGAACAGTGAGTGAAGACCATTGAAGACATATTAAAATGCGAAATTCTGCCTTCTAGGCTAGGAGCCGTGGACTACCTACACACAGACACATAGAAAACACAATTGGCAGTTAAATTGGAACCACATGAACCTAATATCAGTTTCAAAATAAGACGTTTAGAAAGGTGAACGTCTATACCTAGCTTAAATGACCCACAGACAGTAAATAGCCCAATAACACTACTGTGCTAATAAATGCTAATATCAAACAAATAGCATAGTGTTGTTTCCATCTCAAAACACGAAAATACAGTATTATTTACAACCTACTTTCCTCGTCCACGATTTCAGAAGGAAGACTCTCTCATACACTTACATTATTCATTGTTATTTTCCTCCTCAAAGTGTTACAAATTGATAACAATGTATGTAGGTATGTATTCGTTGTAACTTTACGCGAATTTTCCGTCGCTGTGCAAAAACAAGAACATATCTGTCGATATGATAAACAGCGCATTCCTACACGGTTGGACCGAAACGGAGAAATTCGTGTCTGTGTGTCACCGTGTTTGATCGTGTCACGTTGTTTTGGCACCCGGTGATGCTTGTGTCTGACATTTGGGTCTGGAATTCGGCACGTCCTAAATTCCAGACACTACCAAATACTATACAGAACTCCAAGCGTAACTTGTCCGCTGACATGAGAATGAAAACTTTATTACAACCTACTTCAGTGTAGATCCTACACTGAAGTTCTCATTCATTGATCCATGAATAAAAGCATTATTTGTCCCGTAAATTAAACATACATAAACGTAACATCAAGCCTTTGGCCGAAGGGTTAGGTTGAGGTGTAAACACACATTTTGCGCCATGTTTAAGTACCATGTAATAAGAGGCAAACCTAGGCTATCAACAGCGCACATATCCAGACTTGGCTGATACTGAGAAGTTCCTGATGGAAAAATCCAATAGCACTGAGCCCGACCTGGGAATCGCATAAATTCATGGACCTTTGAAATACGAGTGCCTTTCCTATGATTATTATAATACACTAGCTGACCCGTGCCCACTTCGTTAGGTATAATTAGTCGAAAGTGTGCTAATTACGTTTCGAAAAATTCAATTTCGGGGACGTCCGCTGCGTAAGGAGCCGACCACGCGGCTGAGCCGCGCGGGTACCTACCTCTCAGATCAGATGTAAAAGGCCACGCCCCTTTCTCCCGAAGCGAGCACGAACGCGAACCGAATTAAACCCGAAACCATCCCGCGCCCTCCGCTGCTTTGGATTTTTCTCCGATTCACTTTGCAAAACGGACTGCCACGTAAAAGCCTTTTTATTTTTCGGTTTTTTATATAACCTATGACACTCAGCAATAATGTGGCTTTCTATTAGTGAAAGAATTTTTAAAATCGGTTCAGTAGATCCCGAGATTACCCCTTACAATTTAACAAATATACAAACACACAAACTTTACCTCTTTATAATATTAGTATAGATTAGTATAGATAACTATCCATTTGCGTTGGAAGGCCTCCCACTAGGTGGACCGATGACCTGGTCAAGGTTGCAGGAAACCGCTGGATGAGAGACGCACGGGACCGGTCAATGTGGCGACGCCTGGGGGAGGCCTATGTCCAGCAGTGGACGTCTTTTGGCTGAAATGATGATGATGATAACTATCCATTTTAATTTTACTTTTCATATTATAAGGAATAATATGTTGTATACTTAGTTTTACTTGGCACGCTTACCTACCACAGACATGAGTGAATTTATTATAACAAGTTCTAAATAATAAAAACTTTTTTCCACCAAATTATTCACAAACGAATGTGGCACCAGTTCTGCGATATCCTGTGTCACCTCAGAACGTGGGAATCACGTTTATATGCAATATTCGTAAAAGGAAACGTCAGCGCGTCGTTGATTAATGCTCCGCTGAGTGACTCCCAATAAACTATGGAGAATGAAACGAAAGGATCAGCGAGGAATACTAAAGAACTACTTTATTAGCTAAGAGTTAGTGTCTTCGGATGTTCGGTTATTGGGCTTTCAGTCGTACCTATCCTATTTTATGTAGATTACAGGTAGAGCTGGAAACTTAGATAAGTTGTACAAATGCATTTCGTAAATGCACGTAATGTGACTGTGATAATGTACGAAAGCAATAGGTACAGCGAAAACTTTTAGTATATAATCGCTGTATGAGTAGATACTCTCTCCCTCTATCTCTTTTTCTTTAAAAAAAAAACCTTACTGCAAGTGTGTTGTTATATAGTTTCAACTACTGGGTGCATGTTTACGTACAGGGGGGCGTCGCGCGGCGCGTGCTGCGTTTTTAATTGAAACACATGGCAATGTATGAAAAAGTTAACGGTTTCAAACGTCGAGTTTACGAGAAGTTATTTTTCGCTCGTAAGTTTAAAATGCAGCGTTTGTTGCGGACGTTGCGGTGGACTCATCTCTCAGTAAATTAATAAAAAAGCACGAAATTATCCATCTGCACGCGCCGCGCAACGCGTCACTGTGAACTTAGCATCTCAAGTATTAGCATCTCAACAAATAACTTGAGTTCTGCTTGCATCCAGCATAGTTCCATAGTTCCTGATAGTTTATAACGATTGTTCAATTCATTTGCCCTGAAAAATCCAATTTTAAAAATGAGATGCCAACTTCACATTGACATCGCAGCATCTCATCATATTAAAGGTTTTTCATGATCAAGGAGTTGTTTTAAACATAGTTCTATACCTCCTGATTGATTGTAACAATAGTTCTGTTCCTTAACCGTCAAAATAGCAATTTTGAAAATGAGATGCTAACTTCCTACATGACGTCATAGCATCTCACAGTATTTTCAGTGTTTTAACACCAAGGAGTGGTATTAAGCATAGTTCTATATACCCTGATTAATTTTAAGCAGTGTTCCGCCAATTTGCCGCCAAAGTCGCGACGCGACGCGAGAAAAACCAAAAACCGTGTCAAGTTAGCTTTGGTTACAATTAACTGACAGTTCTGCCCAGCATCTCAGCCGTTTTCGTTACCTACGCTATAAATACGTCCAATGCTGCAGTAGTCCGCTTTCAAAACACACCACACTACACATTTTAGCGAGAAAAACCAAAAACCGTGTCAGGTTGGCTTTAGTTACAATTAACTGACAGTTCTGCCCAGCATCTCAGCCTTTTTGATTACCAATGTTATAAATACGCCTACTACTGCTGTATAACGCTTTCAGGACACACCACAGTAATAGTTGTAGAGAAAAACAAAAAACCAAAAAAAAAGTTTTGACCTTTTACTGACAGTTCTGCCCAGCATCTCAGCCGTTTTCGTTACCTACGCTATAAATACGTCCATTACTGCAGTATTCCGCTTTCCAAACATACCACACTACACATTTTAGCGAGAAAAACCAAAAACCGTGTCAGGTTGGCTTTAGTTACATTTAACTGATAGTTCTGCCCAGCATCTCAGCCTTTTTGATTACTAATGTTATAAATACGCCTACTACTGCTGTATAACGCTTTCAGGACACACCACACTACAAGTTGTAGCGAAAAACATAAAACCAAAAAAAAAGTTTTGACCTTTTACTGACAGTTCTGCCCAGCATCTCAGCCGTTTTCATTACCTACGCTATAAATACGTCCAATACTGCAGTATTCCGCTTTCAAAACACACCACACTACACATTTTAGCGAGAAAAACCAAAAACCGTGTCAGGTTGGCTTTAGTTACATTTAACTGATAGTTCTGCCCAGCATCTCAGCCTTTTTGATTACTAATGTTATAAATACGCCTACTACTGCTGTATAACGCTTTCAGGACACACCACACTACAAGTTGTAGCGAAAAACATAAAACCAAAAAAAAAGTTTTGACCTTTTACTGACAGTTCTGCCCAGCATCTCAGCCGTTTTCATTACCTACGCTATAAATACGTCCAATGCTGCAGTACTCCGCTTTCAAAACACACCACACTACACATTCTAGCGAGAAAAACCAAAAACCGTGTCAGGTTGGCTTTAGTTACATTTAACTGATAGTTCTGCCCAGCATCTCAGCCTTTTTGATTACCAATGTTATAAATACGCCTACTACTGCTGTATAACGCTTTCAGGACACACCACACTACAAGTTGTAGCGAAAAACATAAAAACAAAAAAAAAGTTTTGACCTTTTACTGACAGTTCTGCCCAGCATCTCAGCCGTTTTCATTACCTACGCTATAAATACGTCCAATACTGCAGTATTCCGCTTTCAAAACACACCACAATTCACATTTTAGCGAGAAAAAACAAAAACCGTGTCAGGTTGGCTTTAGTTACATTTAACTGATAGTTCTGCCCAGCATCTCAGCCTTTTTGATTACCAATGTTATAAATACGCCTACTACTGCTGTATAACGCTTTCAGGACACACCACACTACAAGTTGTAGCGAAAAACATAAAACCAAAAAAAAAGTTTTGACCTTTTACTGACAGTTCTGCCCAGCATCTCAGCCGTTTTCATTACCTACGCTATAAATACGTCCAATACTGCAGTATTCCGCTTTCAAAACACACCACACTACACATTTTAGCGAGAAAAACCAAAAACCGTGTCAGGTTGGCTTTAGTTACATTTAACTGATAGTTCTGCCCAGCATCTCAGCCTTTTTGATTACCAATGTTATAAATACGCCTACTACTGCTGTATAACGCTTTCAGGACACACCACACTACAAGTTGTAGCGGAAAACATAAAACCAAAAAAAAAGTTTTGACCTTTTACTGACAGTTCTGCCCAGCATCTCAGCCGTTTTCATTACCTACGCTATAAATACGTCCAATACTGCAGTATTCCGCTTTCAAAACACACCACACTACACATTTTAGCGAGAAAAACCAAAAACCGTGTCAGGTTGGCTTTAGTTACATTTAACTGATAGTTCTGCCCAGCATCTCAGCCTTTTTGATTACCAATGTTATAAATACGCCTACTACTGCTGTATAACGCTTTCAGGACACACCACACTACAAGTTGTAGCGAAAAACATAAAACCAAAAAAAAAGTTTTGACCTTTTACTGACAGTTCTGCCCAGCATCTCAGCCGTTTTCATTACCTACGCTATAAATACGTCCAATACTGCAGTATTCCGCTTTCAAAACACACCACACTACACATTTTAGCGAGAAAAAACAAAAACCGTGTCAGGTTGGCTTTAGTTACATTTAACTGATAGTTCTGCCCAGCATCTCAGCCTTTTTGATTACCAATGTTATAAATACGCCTACTACTGCTGTATAACGCTTTCAGGACACACCACACTACAAGTTGTAGCGAAAAACATAAAACCAAAATAAAAGTTTTGACCTTTTACTGACAGTTCTGCCCAGCATCTCAGCCGTTTTCATTACCTACGCTATAAATACGTCCGATACTGCAGTATTCCGCTTTCAAAACACACCACACTACACATTTTAGCGAGAAAAACCAAAAACCGTGTCAGGTTGGCTTTAGTTACATTTAACTGATAGTTCTGCCCAGCATCTCAGTCTTTTTGATTACTAATGTTATAAATACGCCTACTACTGCTGTATAACGCTTTCAGGACACACCACACTACAAGTTGTAGCGAAAAACATAAAACCAAAAAAAAAGTTTTGATCTTTTACTGACAGTTCTGCCCAGCATCTCAGCCGTTTTCATTACCTACGCTATAAATACGTCCAATACTGCAGTATTCCGCTTTCAAAATACACCACACTACACATTTTAGCGAGAAAAACCAAAAACCGTGTCAGGTTGGCTTTAGTTACATTTAACTGATAGTTCTGCCCAGCATCTCAGCCTTTTTGATTACTAATGTTATAAATACGCCTACTACTGCTGTATAACGCTTTCAGGACACACCACACTACAAGTTGTAGCGAAAAACATAAAACCAAAAAAAAAGTTTTGACCTTTTACTGACAGTTCTGCCCAGCATCTCAGCCGTTTTCATTACCTACGCTATAAATACGTCCAATACTGCAGTATTCCGCTTTCAAAACACACCACACTACACATTTTAGCGAGAAAAACCAAAAACCGTGTCAGGTTGGCTTTAGTTACATTTAACTGATAGTTCTGCCCAGCATCTCAGCCTTTTTGATTACCAATGTTATAAATACGCCTACTACTGCTGTATAACGCTTTCAGGACACACCACACTACAAGTTGTAGCGAAAAACATAAAACCAAAAAAAAAGTTTTGACCTTTTACTGACAGTTCTGCCCAGCATCTCAGCCGTTTTCATTACCTACGCTATAAATACGTCCAATACTGCAGTATTCCGCTTTCAAAACACACCACACTACACATTTTAGCGAGAAAAAACAAAAACCGTGTCAGGTTGGCTTAAGTTACATTTAACTGATAGTTCTGCCCAGCATCTCAGCCTTTTTGATTACCAATGTTATAAATACGCCTACTACTGCTGTATAACGCTTTCAGGACACACCACACTACAAGTTGTAGCGAAAAACATAAAACCAAAAAAAAAGTTTTGACCTTTTACTGACAGTTCTGCCCAGCATCTCAGCCGTTTTCATTACCTACGCTATAAATACGTCCAATACTGCAGTATTCCGCTTTCAAAACACACCACACTACACATTTTAGCGAGAAAAACCAAAAACCGTGTCAGGTTGGCTTTAGTTACATTTAACTGATAGTTCTGCCCAGCATCTCAGCCTTTTTGATTACCAATGTTATAAATACGCCTACTACTGCTGTATAACGCTTTCAGGACACACCACACTACAAGTTGTAGCGAAAAACATAAAACCAAAATAAAAGTTTTGACCTTTTACTGACAGTTCTGCCCAGCATCTCAGCCGTTTTCATTACCTACGCTATAAATACGTCCAATACTGCAGTATTCCGCTTTCAAAACACACCACACTACACATTTTAGCGAGAAAAACCAAAAACCGTGTCAGGTTGGCTTTAGTTACATTTAACTGATAGTTCTGCCCAGCATCTCAGCCTTTTTGATTACTAATGTTATAAATACGCCTACTGCTGTATAACGCTTTCAGGACACACCACACTACAAGTTGTAGCGAAAAACATAAAACCAAAATAAAAGTTTTGACCTTTTACTGACAGTTCTGCCCAGCATCTCAGCCGTTTTCATTACCTACGCTATAAATACGTCCAATACTGCAGTATTCCGCTTTCAAAACACACCACACTACACATTTTAGCGAGAAAAACCAAAAACCGTGTCAGGTTGGCTTTAGTTACATTTAACTGATAGTTCTGCCCAGCATCTCAGCCGTTTTCGTTACCTATGCTATAAATACGTCCAATGCTGCAGTACTCCGCTTTCGAAACACACCACACTACACATTTTAGCGAGAAAACCAAAAACCGTGTCAGGTTGGCTTTAGTTCCCTCCCCGTACTTGTACTCGGGGACTTCAACGCCAAGAGCTTGGCCTGGGGTTCCCGCTACACGGATGTGCGGGGTGGGATGGTCGAGTGCTGGGCTCTGGAAACAGGCCTGGACATCCTGAACCGGGGTTCTGTGGCCACGTGTGTGCGGATGCGGGGCGAGTCGGTGGTGGACATTTCGTTCGCCAGCCCCGCTCTGTCACAACGCGTCGTCGACTGGCGCGTTATGGAGGGAGAGGAGACCTATTCCGACCACCGGTATATCTGATTTGAGGTCTCTGCCCAGTCCTTGAGCGCGCCGGTCCCACAGACCCCAAGTGGTCCGCGTTGGGCGCTGAAGAAGCTGGACCGGGAGCTCCTCCTTTAAGCCGCGATCGTACAGGCCTGGGTGTCATCACCGGTCAGGCCCGCCGACGTTAACACCGAGGCAGGCTGGTTCCAGGAGGCTATGACCGAGGTCTGTGACACGGCAATGCCCCGAGTCCGGCCAGGAAGCGCCCGGCGTCACGTGTACTGGTGGTCGCAAGAGCTGTCGCACCTGCGGCAGCAGTGTGTGGCGGCGCGACGCCGGTACACCAGGCATCGCAGGCGCCGCATTCGTCCTCCGAATGCGGATCCATCGAGGCGGAGCTTTATGAAGGGTACAGAGCGGCGAAGAAAGTCCTCTCCGAGGCTCGTCTGCGGGCCAAGGATTAGGCCCGCGAGGAGATGCTGGAGACTCTCAACAGAGATCCGTGGGGGCGCCCTTATAAGATGGTGCGGAATCAACTCCGCTACCGGGGCCCCCCGCTGACGCAGAGTCTCCGGTCCGAGCTCATGGAGGACGTAGTGAGCGCTCTGTTCCCTTCGCGAGGGGAGCATCGTCCCCCGCCAATGGCTCCGCCACCAGCGGTGCCGGAAGCGGACGGTTCAGGAACCGATGACGACATTCCGGAGGTGACTGGGGTAGACCTGAGAGTGGCGGTACGGAGGCTTAAAGCCAAAAATACCGCCTCGGGGCCAGATGGCTTGCCTGGCAAAGCCTGGGCCCTGGCCTCAGACCCAGAGGCTCTTGGGCCCCGACTGGAGAGGCACTTTAGCGCGTGCATGGAAAGAGGCCAGTTCCCGCTTCGTTGGATGACGGGGAAGCTGGTCCTCATCCAGAAGCCGGGGCGCCCTGCTGACTCGCCGTCTGCATACCGGCCCATTGTGCTGCTCGACGAGGTGGGCAAGCTCTTTGAAAGAGTAATTGCAAACCGCCTCGCCGAGCACCTTGAGGGAATGGGTCCGGATCTTGCGGATCAGCAGTTCGGCTTCCGCAAGAGGCGCTCGACGGCGGACGCCATCATGCGCGTGAGAGCCCTCACGACGGGGGATGCGGTCTCTTGGGGCGGTGTGGTCTTGGCGGTGTCTCTCGACCTTGCCAACGCCTTCAACACCATGCCCTGGAGCTGCATCAGGGAGGCACTCCGGTATCACCGGGTGCGGTGTAGCAGTCGGAAATACGCATGCAAGCTCTCGACAGGACCATACAAGGAGCTGATTGCACTGCGCTGAAGGACAACGGGGAGCCGAGAATAACTGACGACGATAGCGAAAGTGATTATTGCAGCAGCAGAAATTGGAATAAATGGGCTACTAATATATCCGTGGCTGGCGTGAATACATTGATAAGTCGACTTCCATGATTTTTTTTTTATTGGCTTAATACATCCTAGGCATTGGGATCTTATATGAAAAAAATCGACAGCTCAAAATATCCATACATTTTGGAGAAATCGACCTTGGTCGTAAGTTGACAACTCTCATTTTGACGTGTCTAAACTTACAAGTCCACATGTCCAATTATGCATTCTCATGTTTTTCTGATCAAACATTGATATGTTGATATATCAACCTATACTCAGTACCCAAATGAATATTCGTTATATGATATCTCAACTTATACACTTATGAGTTTTCTATAGGCACGAATTTTAAATTGACAAATCGACGTATCAAGTTATGGCCGACCGAAGTATTTCTGTTTAAATTGTGATATAATGAGATGTCCAGTTACGACCAACGAAGTTCTCAACCCTAAATGTAATAAATATAGTTATCACTATAAGTCCGTTACAAAAAAGTTAAAGCTAAATGAATATGTTTAGTTAACAACTTATATCGGTGCACACCGTGCACATCCCTCGCTCGTCTGTTGGTAAACAAACGTCAATTCAGAGTTCAGAAGCCACGCGCTCGCGATCCGGGAACAATTGCGGGTGCTTATAAAATTGATTGCGTTTGTTTTCGAGTGTATCTATTGATTGATTTATTAGTCCAATATAAGTTTGCCAATTAGTGCAGAGAAAAAAAAGATTTGATGGACATGATTGACTTGATTGACGACTCTATTAAAGAGTTTTATAGAAAAAAATATAAAAACTGTCGGTGTCAAATCTGTGATCCAGATTTGGACGAGGACAACCCAGACGAAGAAGACTTTGAGGTCCAATAAAATCTTTTTTTTTCTGTTCACTGATTGGTTCTTACTAATTTTACTTTGCTCAATTTTTATTAATTTTTAAAATTTGAATTTGTTCTATACACACGTGTATCTTTATGTTATCTTGTATCTCGTGTCTATAAATTAATTTGTGGTCCAATAAAACAGTGTTCTTTATTTTTTTTTTCTCTTCACTGATTGGCAAAAGAGATTTGGCTTAACCTCAAGACAATCATCTAATTGTGGTTCTTATTAATTATATAATTTTTGAAATTTAATTTGTAGTACACATACGTGTATTTTAGCGAATCAAATATTTTTAGAGTTCCGTAGTAAAATGGGAAAAAACGGAGATTGAGGTCAAGAGTAAGCCCATCCTTATCCTTACATAGTAACAAAGTCGCTATTTTTGTCTGTTTGTCTGTATGCTTAAATCTTTAAAAATACGCAACGGATTTTGATGCGGTTTTTTTTAATAGATAGAGTGATTCAAGAGGAAGGTTTTAGTATATAATTTGAACGACATCCACGCGGGTGAAGCCGCGGGCATCAGCTAGTTTAATATAAAAAAAACCCCTAAAGATTCGTCATGTCTGTCCGTCCGTATGTCACAGCCACTTTATTCGGAAACTATTGAGACTACACAGTTGAAACTTGGTATGTAGATGTAGTCTTTAAATCGCTATAGGGTTTTTATACAAAACTAAAAAAGAATACAAGATTAAGGGGGGCTCTCCATACATGGAACTGAAACAAAAAAAAAACTTTTTTCATCAAATCTATTCGTGTGGGGTATCTAAAGATAGGTCTTTAAAAATGACACTGAGGTTTCTGAAATAATTTTTTCTCAAATTTGATCGTTTGAAAGATAAACACTTCTAAAGGGGTAAAATGAGTGTCGTCCCCCCTCTAACTTCTAAATAAAGAAAGAGAAAAAAAAAAAAAATATATGCTATAAATCGCAATGATAACTTTCAACCAAAATTTGTTTGAACGAGATATAGTAAGTAGTTTTTTATATATAGCACATTTAAAAAACCGCAAATATAACTTTGTCATTCATACAAACAATATGAAAAACAAACTTATCACAAAATAAATATTTCTGTCCCCCCTAAAATAAGAAATAATACAAATTTAAGGGGGTTTCCCTACTACGATGGTCCGGACTTCTTCATGTGCAAGTCTGATTTGCACTTGGCCAGTTTCTTTTTTGTTTTTTATCTGTTTACTATCTATCTATATAAATTAAAAGAACAGTCCTGGCTTACTGACTGACTCATCAACGCCCAGCCCAAACCCTTGGACCTAGAATGCTGATTTTCGGCACAGAGGTTCCCTTTATAATGTAGACTAGGAATAATGAAAAATTTTGGAAATTCAACCTTATTCCTAGTCAAAATAGGGGACGAAAGTTTGTATGGAAAATCGTCATCTTTGTAGTTTAACCGACATTCACGCGGGCGAAGCCACGGGCACAAACTATTCCAATACTAATAATGGGTTTTTCATTCAATTAACATTGTTTACCTATTAATACTCCCTATTAAGTAGGTGAATAAGTTGATAACTGTTGGTTAATACGTTGATAACGCTGTGAATAAGTTGATAAGTCGGTGCATAAGTTGATAAGTCGTTGGTGAACGAATTGACAAGTCTATTATTATGCAATATATGGGGAATTTCGATTATTTACTGTCATCATTGAAAAGAGGGCATAAAATAACCTATAAAACAACTACAACATTTATGTTAAACTAATTTACCGATTTACCAGAAGACGTCAAACCCTTTAAATGGCCGTCCTGACAAATTGCAGTTTTAGACTTATCAACATATTCACGCCAGCCACGGATATGTGATTCTGCTCGGATCATTGCAAAAACATGTGACGAGGGAAGCCGACCAAACGGGTGCTTTAATCCCGCTTTTGCTCTTCGCTTGGAAAAACAGTTGTTGCCATTCGTTCCACTATGGACTGGTATAATGAGGCCACACTTTAGGATAGGCTCAGTCATAGCGACGTCCTCGTCGGTCGAGGCTGAGTTCGGTGATCTGAAACATCGATCATTCGCAACCAAACTTCCAATGCGGATTGATTTATTCGTTATGCAACATTTGGACCATCTCGACGGCAAAGTGAAATTGGCCTCAAACCCAAGCGATTTAGCGAATGTCGATGCGATACCAATTCCGGTCACTGAAGTCACTCCCGGTCCCGGTTACTCCTCGACCGAAGGTGATTCACCAATGATCCGCCAACTGGATTCTTCCGGACTCTCCTCACCAACGTTCACTGAAGTCGAAATTTTACCTATTATTAGGAGTTCTGGACAGGATTCTGACCGTGAGGTTTCACCAACGTTCACTGAAGACGAAATTTCACCATCGTTCACTGAAGACGAAAGGTTCAATATTGGGAGTTCTGGAGAATCTGTTACCATCTGTGGAGACATGAACGTAACGTCACTTGTAGAAAGTTTTTCGGTAGAACCCTTCACAGGTAAATGTTTTCGGTCAAGCACTCCTGACGAGTGTGACGATTGGAACGTTCGCGAGGACTGGCGTGGAAAAGCTGCAAAAGACTCGCCGGTAATTCGAAAAGCGGAAGCATATAGGCAAGAAATGAGACATAGTTCTGGAAAACATGCCTTAGAGAGGACAACTGAGCCTAACGAATGTCCGGTAAAAAAGAGACGCAAACCCACGAAGCTAGATAAATGTCCAGAGTGGAAATACATTAAGCACGTAAAGTTTGGTAAGCTTCCTGTATTTAAAAATGGCAATTTTTGTCTTCCCGTCAATATGGGGAAATATCTGCTGAACGTGAGGAATACTTGTGCATTCGATGCTATTTTCCACGTCATTCTCTCCGCAATCGCTTCAAATGAAGGTTATGTCGAGAAGCTGAAAGACACAACGAATCGCACAGTAAAGTTGGCCCAGAACGTAGTTCAAAGTACACGTAAACTGACGACGGCCAGTTACAGGGAGAGAGCAGATATCATTTCTGGATTGGGACTTTTCGTTCTGGAATCATTTACGCAAACTGTCAAGCGTCTTGACGCAACATGTAACGTGGCACACTTAGCCCAATATTTATTTGCCGATGTGCCGAGTCACAAGACGCAAGTTTCGTGTCCATGCGGATATAGCTTTGATACCCAACATGCTCTCCTTGGCATTAATGTCGATGTTTTACTTTGCGAGGGCTTTAGTTTTATGCAAAAAGCCATCGACCTGGGGCATTCCACTAAACGGACTTGTAGGAAGTGCAACAGGTCCATCCAGGACGAAAAAGTGTATGGACCACACTTGATGCTAGACACGACAGTTTTAACCGACGAAACGTACCCGACTAGGAATAGAAGCCTTCGTCACACACTAGAATCAATCGCCGAGACTGTTACGGTACAGCACCAGATATATCGTCTAGCCGGCCTAGTGCACTATATCCCTGGTCACTACGTAGGTTACGTTAAATCGGGAGTGTATTGGCACGAGTATGACGATATGCACAATACTCGCACAAGCGTGGTGCCCAATAAAAATGTAATGCCACATCTGGTGGTGTATACGTACGCGGGCAAAGAGCTTTAAAAAATACGGGTGTTCATCAATCATAAAATAAGACGAAAAAAAAACTATAAAATACAAAACAGCAAAAAAAAAACTATAAAATACAAAACAGCAAAAAAAAAACTAAAATACAAAAAAAGCAAAATTAAAAATTTTGAAAAAACCTCAAGAATATCCGTCGGGGGCTGAACATTGTAAAAATGGTTCATTTATCGGCAGCCCCCGACGGATATTCATGAGTTAATTTAAGGCAGGTGTCTCACCGAGTTCCAAAACTCCCTCAGGGAGTTAAGTGTCGTCATCGGAGGCTATTCCCTCCCCGTACTTGTACTCGGGGACTTCAACGCCAAGAGCTTGGCCTGGGGTTCCCGCTACACGGATGTGCGGGGTGGGATGGTCGAGTGCTGGGCTCTGGAAACAGGCCTGGATATCCTGAACCGGGGTTCTGTGGCCACGTGTGTGCGGATGCGGGGCGAGTCGGTGGTGGACATTTCGTTCGCCAGCCCCGCTCTGTCACAACGCGTCGTCGACTGGCGTGTTATGGAGGGGGAGGAGACCTATTCCGACCACCGATATATCCGGTTTGAGGTCTCTGCCCAGTCCTCGAGCGCGCCGGTCCCACAGACCCCAAGTGGTCCGCGTTGGGCGCTGAAGAAGCTGGATCGGGAGCTCCTCCTGGAAGCCGCGATCGTGCAGGCCTGGGTGTCATCACCGGTCAGGCCCGCCGACGTTAACACCGAGGCAGGCTGGTTCCGGGAGGCTATGACCGAGGTCTGTGACACGGCAATGCCCCGAGTCCGGCCAGGAAGCGCCCGGCGTCACGTGTACTGGTGGTCGCAAGAGCTGTCGCACCTGCGGCAGCAGTGTGTGGCGGCGCGGCGCCGGTACGCCAGGCATCGCAGGCGCCGCATTCGTCCTCCGAATGCGGAAGCCATCGAGGCGGAGCTTTATGAAGGGTACAGAGCGGCGAAGAAAGTCCTCTCCGAGGCTCGTCTGCGGGCCAAGGATCAGGCCCGCGAGGAGATGCTGGAGACTCTCAACAGAGACCCGTGGGGGCGCCCTTATAAGGTGGTGCGGAATCAACTCCGCACCCGGGGCCCCCCGCTGACGCAGAGTCTCCGGCCCGAGCTCGTGGAGGACGTAGTGAGTGCTCTGTTCCCTTCGCGAGGGGAGCATCGTCCCCCGCCAATGGCTCCGCCACCAGCGGTGCCGGAAGCGGACGGTTCAGGAACCGATGACGACATTCCGGAGGTGACTGGGGTAGACCTGAGAGTGGCGGTACGGAGGCTTAAAGCCAAAAATACCGCCCCGGGGCCCGATGGCTTGCCTGGCAAAGCCTGGGCCCTGGCCTTAGACCAGGAGGCTCTTGGGCCCCGACTGGAGAGGCTCTTTAGCGCGTGCATGGAAAGAGGCCAGTTCCCGCTTCGTTGGAAGACGGGGAAGCTGGTCCTCATCCAGAAGCCGGGGCGCCCTGCGGACTCGCCGTCTGCATACCGGCCCATTGTGCTGCTCGACGAGGTGGGCAAGCTCTTTGAAAGAGTAATTGCAAACCGCCTCGCCGAGCACCTTGAGGGAATGGGTCCGGATCTTGCGGATCAGCAGTTCGGCTTCCGCAAGAGGCGCTCGACGGTGGACGCCATCATGCGCGTGAGAGCCCTCACGACGGGGGATGCGGTCTCTCGGGGCGGTGTGGTCTTGGCGGTGTCTCTCGACATCGCCAACGCCTTCAACACCATGCCCTGGAGCTGCATCAGGGAGGCACTCCGGTATCACCGGGTGCCGGCCTACCTTCGTCGTGTAGTCGGGGACTACCTGTCCGACAGGACGGTAATCTACCCTGGTCAAAACGGAGAATGGAACCGGCGAGAGATGTCGTGCGGTGTTCCACAGGGTTCGGTTCTGGGGCCGCCCCTGTGGAACATCGGTTACGACTGGGTGCTGCGTGCCGACCTCCCTGACGGCGTCAGCGTCGTCTGCTACGCGGACGATACGCTGGTGCTGGCACGGGGGGAATCGCACGAGGCGGCGGCCGCGAATATGACACGCGGGGTTGCGATAGTCGTTGAGAGGATCCGGCAGCTGGGTCTCGAGGTGGCACTTCACAAGTCCGAGGCCATGTGCTTCCATGGGCGTGGGAATGTGTCACCGTCGGGATCCCAGCTAACGGTGGGAGGGGTTCCCATCGGCGTCGAGTGTACTATAAAGTACCTCGGACTCGTCCTTGACAGCCGGTGGAACTTCGTGGAGCACTTCCGACGTTTGGCTCCCAGACTGGAGCGGGCTGCGGCTGCCTTTAGGTGGCTCTTGCCCAATCTGGGGGGGCCAAACGCCTCCTGCCGTAGGCTGTATGCGGGAATCGTGCGGTCCATGGCCCTTTACGGGGCCCCGGTGTGGGCACGTGCCGTGAGGAAGCGGGCCGTCCACTACCTGAACGCGCCCCAAAAGGTAATGGCCGTAAGGCTAGTCCGCGGGTACCGCACGATCTCCCGCGAGGCGGCGAATCTCCTTGCCGGATTGCCGCCGTGGGATCTGGAGGCGATAGTCCTCGCGCGCCTACACGAGTGGCGCGCGGAGGCGCTACACCGGGGGGTCACTCTGCTGCCGCGGCACATTGCTGCGCGGCGGACAGACCTCCGGTGCGATCTCATGGCGGCATGGAGACAGCGACTGTCGCAACCCCGTGCAGGGCACGCCACGATAGTGGCGGTAAGTCCCCTCTTTGAGGAGTGGCTAGAGAGGAGCCACGGCGCCCTCACCTTCCGTCTGACGCAGGTCCTCACCGGACACGGATGTTTCGGAAGGTACCTGCACCGAATCAGGCGGGAGGAAACGCCCGGATGCTTCCACTGCGAGGATCGACCGGAGGACACGGTGGAGCACACTGTGGAGGTGTGCCCTGCTTGGGCGGAGCCCCGCCGTGTTCTCGTAGCGGCGATCGGCGGCGGTGACCTCTCGCGTCCGGCCCTGGTGCAAGCCATGGTCCGGGGCGAGGAGGAATGGGACGCCGTCGCCTCCTTCTGCGAAGCAGTGATGCTAGCGAAGGAGGTGGCGGAACGAGAGAGGGAGCGATCCTCTCAACGTCCCAGCCGCCGCGGAAGGCGCGGAAGGCGCTCCGGGCGTCGGGGGCCACGTGATGGCTTCCGGCCACCGTAGACGCGGGCCTGTGGACGGTGAGTAATGGGCTAGCTCGCCGTCCGGCCGTCGTCATGACGGCAACAGACCGTGTCGGCGGCGCGTTCGTGTTCCACGCGCGCCTCAAAGAGATGTCAGCAAGGAGGGGCCCGCAAGGGCCGACGCCCGTCGGGGCCGCGGTATTATGTACTAGATTACGTGGCCTCGGCGCAAGGGCAAAGAAGGAACATGGGTTCGGTTTTTAGTCAGTAGAAGTCTGACACTCCCCTTCGCTCTGCCCAAGAGCGGGGGGGGTCATTCGATGATTTTCCAACCACCAAAAAAAAAAAAAAAAAAAAAAAAAGGCAGGTGTCTCACTTCTAAGCCATGTCTACAAGTTGTTTTCAAGAGTCATCACGAATCGTCTCGCACGCAGGTTCGACGATTTCCAGCCTCCCGAACAAGCCGGATTCCGAAAAGGCTTCAGTACCGTAGACCACATACATACGCTGCGGCAAGTTATACAGAAGACCGAAGAGTATAACCTGCCTCTCTGTTTAGCGTTTGTGGACTACGAGAAAGCCTTCGATTCGATCGAGACTTGGGCTGTACTGCAGTCTCTCCAACGGTGCCAAATTGACTACCGGTACATCGAGGTGTTGAAGTGTTTGTACAAAAACGCCACCATGTCAGTCCGACTTCAGGACCAGACCACGGAACCTATCCTTCTGCAGCGCGGTGTGAGACAGGGAGACGTCATATCTCCGAAACTGTTCACCGCTGCATTGGAGGATGTCTTCAAGTTTCTGGATTGGAAAGGACTTGGCATCAATGTCAACGGCGAGTACATCACTCACCTTCGGTTTGCCGACGATATAAGGGTGAATTGCCCAAACAAAAAAAATACACGGCAAACCTGAGAACGGTAGTGCAATGTGCTAATTTTTAATTTTATATATTTTTTCTCAATAGCGTAAGTACTTCTCTACCTTGACAAAAAAAATAATTGATTTCTACCCATTAATATACGAAAAAAATAATTACAAAGTGTTATTCTATCATCACAGTGGCCTGTCCTGAACCCAATTCCGCTCATAAAATACCTTCCCCTGCAAATACATTCGTAATATGGATTTAAATCGATTTTGTAATCATTAAATTATAATACATTCGATGAAATAAAACTATTTTTGTTTGTTTATCTTCTTTCTCATGGATTTGACAGGCAGTTAACTTTTGTCTGGAAAAAAGTTATCATTTCAGAGGATAGTAAGTTTTAGTAGAATAGCCATGTCAACATTGAGTTGTTACGCCCCCCTCACCTTTCCTCACTTCGGATCAGTCCGGCTCAAGCTCTCGGCGCGAACGCACCGGTCCCAACGTCTTGCGGTTTCCCGCCAAAAAAGTAAGTTTATCATTTCAGTGATATGAGGACAAAAATAATTTCATTTCGGTGGCTGTTATAACTCGTGTTAGATTAGTATGTACAGTATATCATTTCGGTGGTAATTTTTATCATTTCGGTAGACACTTTTCATTTCAGTGGACTCTTAAAAATTCATCCTTAAATATATATGTAACTTTTGATGATATTTGATGTCCACTCACGCACAATGTTATAAAATAGGCTAAAGTTTTATTTGTCATTAAAAATATGTAGATAGCATTGAAATAAAAAAAATCCACCGAAATGACACATAAAAATCTCTTGTTGAAATTCACCCATAATGGTCATGGCTGAGACCATGGAAGACCTCAGTAAAATACTTGATGACCTCAGTAGAGCTTCTGAAAGAGTGGGTCTTAAAATGAACATGGACAAAACCAAGGTTATGTCGAATGTTCATGTAACACCCACTCCTATCAAGATCGGAGACTCTACGCTCGAAGTTGTGGACGATTATGTCTACCTGGGACAAACGGTCCAGTTGGGTAGATCTAACTTCGAGAAAGAGGTCAATCGTCGAATCCGACTCGGCTGGGCAGCGTTCGGGAAGCTGCGCGGTATCTTCTCGTCCAACTTACCCCAGTATCTCAAGACGAAAGTCTATGACCAGTGTGTGTTGCCAGTGATTACATACGGGACCGAAATGTGGTCGCTCACAATGGGCCTTATCAGAAAGCTCAAAGTCACCCAAAGGGCAATGGAGAGGGCTATGCTCGGAGTTTCCTTGCGTGATCGAATCAGAAATGGATGAGGACATCCGCATGAGAACCAAGGTTACCGACGTAGCCCGAAGAATCGCCAGACTTAAGTGGCAATGGGCAGGGCACATTGCTCGCAGAACGGATGGCCGATGGGGCCGAAAAGTTCTCGAATGGCAACCGCGAACCGGAAGACGTTGCGTTGGAAGGCCTCCCACTAGGTGGACCGATGACCTGGTCAAGGTTGCAGGAACCCGCTGGATGAGAGACGCACGGGACCGGTCAATGTGGCGACGCCTGGGGGAGGCCTATGTTCAGCAGTGGACGTCTTTTGGCTGAAATGATGATGATGATGAGGTGTTTATATATTATTTTATCCTTTTTTCAATTAAGTACTTTTAAACCTTCGTGGGTTTTAATTTTGCTTTTTATTTAAACTTTTGAGAGAGCATAAACAAATATAACGCGCCGCCCTGGGTGTTCGCCCGAATGACCTTAAGGAAGATACGCCTCTGCTACAGAACGAGTTCACAACAAATTTTCGTCGTTTAAAGTTGCCTTCGTCTTTTGCTCCACTTTATGTCGAGTGTGTCTGTAATGTGTAGTGACTAATGTAAAATATATCTGCAGCATCCCTCTAGTGAGTTACTACCATAACATCTATTTAAGGACCCTCAATAATCACCAACAAACTGCATTAAAACCGGACAGTAGTAGCTTTGGATTTGCACAAACAAATGATTACTGCAACGCCCCCTGGGCCCCGAGTCTGCTATTCAATAGTGTCAGAATGGTCGATCATTGATCTCATAATGGTTGATTGATCACAAGCCAAAAAGTACCTTATGCCTTTCGACTTAAGGTACTTTTTGGCTTGTCGTAAATCAACCATTATGAGATCAATGATCGACCATTCTGACACTATTGAATAGCAGACTCGGGGCCCTGGTGAGTTATCACCGTAAAACCTATCGATGAACATGCACCAATCAAACCCAAACCTTTAACTGAAAATTTCATCAAAATCGGACTATTAGTTTTGGAGAAAAATGGCAACTTTGATTTGCATGAAAAATGATTGCTGTGGTGTTTTGAAAGCGGAGTACTTTAGCATTGAACGAATTTATAGCGTAGGTAATGAAAACGGCTGAGATGCTGGGCAGAACTGTCAGTAAAAGGTCAAAACTTTTTTTTTGGTTTTATGTTTTCCGCTACAACTTGTAGTGTGGTGTGTCCTGAAAGCGTTATACAGCAGTAGTAGGCGTATTTATAACATTGGTAATCAAAAAGGCTGAGATGCTGGGCAGAACTATCAGTTAAATGTAACTAAAGCCAACCTGACACGGTTTTTGGTTTTTCTCGCTAGAATGTGTAGTGTGGTGTGTTTTGAAAGCGGAGTACTGCAGCATTGGACGTATTTATAGCGTAGGTAATGAAAACGGCTGAGATGCTGGGCAGAACTGTCAGTAAAAGGTCAAAACTTTTTTTTTGGTTTTATGTTTTTCGCTACAACTTGTAGTGTGGTGTGTCCTGAAAGCGTTATACAGCAGTAGTAGGCGTATTTATAACATTAGTAATCAAAAAGGCTGAGATGCTGGGCAGAACTATCAGTTAAATGTAACTAAAGCCAACCTGACACGGTTTTTGGTTTTTCTCGCTAAAATGTGTAGTGTGGTGTGTTTTGAAAGCGGAATACTGCAGTATTGGACGTATTTATAGCGTAGGTAATGAAAACGGCTGAGATGCTGGGCAGAACTGTCAGTAAAAGGTCAAAACTTTTTTTTTGGTTTTATGTTTTTCGCTACAACTTGTAGTGTGGTGTGTCCTGAAAGCGTTATACAGCAGTAGTAGGCGTATTTATAACATTGGTAATCAAAAAGGCTGAGATGCTGGGCAGAACTATCAGTTAAATGTAACTAAAGCCAACCTGACACGGTTTTTGTTTTTTCTCGCTAAAATGTGTAGTGTGGTGTGTTTTGAAAGCGGAATACTGCAGTATTGGACGTATTTATAGCGTAGGTAATGAAAACGGCTGAGATGCTGGGCAGAACTGTCAGTAAAAGGTCAAAACTTTTATTTTGGTTTTATGTTTTTCGCTACAACTTGTAGTGTGGTGTGTCCTGAAAGCGTTATACAGCAGTAGTAGGCGTATTTATAACATTGGTAATCAAAAAGGCTGAGATGCTGGGCAGAACTATCAGTTAAATGTAACTAAAGCCAACCTGACACGGTTTTTGTTTTTTCTCGCTAAAATGTGTAGTGTGGTGTGTTTTGAAAGCGGAATACTGCAGTATTGGACGTATTTATAGCGTAGGTAATGAAAACGGCTGAGATGCTGGGCAGAACTGTCAGTAAAAGGTCAAAACTTTTTTTTTGGTTTTATGTTTTTCGCTACAACTTGTAGTGTGGTGTGTCCTGAAAGCGTTATACAGCAGTAGTAGGCGTATTTATAACATTGGTAATCAAAAAGGCTGAGATGCTGGGCAGAACTATCAGTTAAATGTAACTAAAGCCAACCTGACACGGTTTTTGGTTTTTCTCGCTAAAATGTGTAGTGTGGTGTGTTTTGAAAGCGGAATACTGCAGTATTGGACGTATTTATAGCGTAGGTAATGAAAACGGCTGAGATGCTGGGCAGAACTGTCAGTAAAAGGTCAAAACTTTTTTTTTGGTTTTATGTTTTTCGCTACAACTTGTAGTGTGGTGTGTCCTGAAAGCGTTATACAGCAGTAGTAGGCGTATTTATAACATTAGTAATCAAAAAGGCTGAGATGCTGGGCAGAACTATCAGTTAAATGTAACTAAAGCCAACCTGACACGGTTTTTGGTTTTTCTCGCTAAAATGTGTAGTGTGGTGTATTTTGAAAGAGGAATACTGCAGTATTGGACGTATTTATAGCGTAGGTAATGAAAACGGCTGAGATGCTGGGCAGAACTGTCAGTAAAAGATCAAAACTTTTTTTTTGGTTTTATGTTTTTCGCTACAACTTGTAGTGTGGTGTGTCCTGAAAGCGTTATACAGCAGTAGTAGGCGTATTTATAACATTAGTAATCAAAAAGGCTGAGATGCTGGGCAGAACTATCAGTTAAATGTAACTAAAGCCAACCTGACACGGTTTTTGGTTTTTCTCGCTAAAATGTGTAGTGTGGTGTGTTTTGAAAGCGGAATACTGCAGTATCGGACGTATTTATAGCGTAGGTAATGAAAACGGCTGAGATGCTGGGCAGAACTGTCAGTAAAAGGTCAAAACTTTTATTTTGGTTTTATGTTTTTCGCTACAACTTGTAGTGTGGTGTGTCCTGAAAGCGTTATACAGCAGTAGTAGGCGTATTTATAACATTGGTAATCAAAAAGGCTGAGATGCTGGGCAGAACTATCAGTTAAATGTAACTAAAGCCAACCTGACACGGTTTTTGTTTTTTCTCGCTAAAATGTGTAGTGTGGTGTGTTTTGAAAGCGGAATACTGCAGTATTGGACGTATTTATAGCGTAGGTAATGAAAACGGCTGAGATGCTGGGCAGAACTGTCAGTAAAAGGTCAAAACTTTTTTTTTGGTTTTATGTTTTTCGCTACAACTTGTAGTGTGGTGTGTCCTGAAAGCGTTATACAGCAGTAGTAGGCGTATTTATAACATTGGTAATCAAAAAGGCTGAGATGCTGGGCAGAACTATCAGTTAAATGTAACTAAAGCCAACCTGACACGGTTTTTGGTTTTTCTCGCTAAAATGTGTAGTGTGGTGTGTTTTGAAAGCGGAATACTACAGTATTGGACGTATTTATAGCGTAGGTAATGAAAACGGCTGAGATGCTGGGCAGAACTGTCAGTAAAAGGTCAAAACTTTTTTTTTGGTTTTATGTTTTTCGCTACAACTTGTAGTGTGGTGTGTCCTGAAAGCGTTATACAGCAGTAGTAGGCGTATTTATAACATTGGTAATCAAAAAGGCTGAGATGCTGGGCAGAACTATCAGTTAAATGTAACTAAAGCCAACCTGACACGGTTTTTGGTTTTTCTCGCTAAAATGTGTAGTGTGGTGTATTTTGAAAGCGGAATACTGCAGTATTGGACGTATTTATAGCGTAGGTAATGAAAACGGCTGAGATGCTGGGCAGAACTGTCAGTAAAAGATCAAAACTTTTTTTTTGGTTTTATGTTTTTCGCTACAACTTGTAGTGTGGTGTGTCCTGAAAGCGTTATACAGCAGTAGTAGGCGTATTTATAACATTAGTAATCAAAAAGGCTGAGATGCTGGGCAGAACTATCAGTTAAATGTAACTAAAGCCAACCTGACACGGTTTTTGGTTTTTCTCGCTAAAATGTGTAGTGTGGTGTGTTTTGAAAGCGGAATACTGCAGTATCGGACGTATTTATAGCGTAGGTAATGAAAACGGCTGAGATGCTGGGCAGAACTGTCAGTAAAAGGTCAAAACTTTTATTTTGGTTTTATGTTTTTCGCTACAACTTGTAGTGTGGTGTGTCCTGAAAGCGTTATACAGCAGTAGTAGGCGTATTTATAACATTGGTAATCAAAAAGGCTGAGATGCTGGGCAGAACTATCAGTTAAATGTAACTAAAGCCAACCTGACACGGTTTTTGTTTTTTCTCGCTAAAATGTGTAGTGTGGTGTGTTTTGAAAGCGGAATACTGCAGTATTGGACGTATTTATAGCGTAGGTAATGAAAACGGCTGAGATGCTGGGCAGAACTGTCAGTAAAAGGTCAAAACTTTTTTTTTGGTTTTATGTTTTTCGCTACAACTTGTAGTGTGGTGTGTCCTGAAAGCGTTATACAGCAGTAGTAGGCGTATTTATAACATTGGTAATCAAAAAGGCTGAGATGCTGGGCAGAACTATCAGTTAAATGTAACTAAAGCCAACCTGACACGGTTTTTGGTTTTTCTCGCTAAAATGTGTAGTGTGGTGTGTTTTGAAAGCGGAATACTACAGTATTGGACGTATTTATAGCGTAGGTAATGAAAACGGCTGAGATGCTGGGCAGAACTGTCAGTAAAAGGTCAAAACTTTTTTTTTGGTTTTATGTTTTTCGCTACAACTTGTAGTGTGGTGTGTCCTGAAAGCGTTATACAGCAGTAGTAGGCGTATTTATAACATTGGTAATCAAAAAGGCTGAGATGCTGGGCAGAACTATCAGTTAAATGTAACTAAAGCCAACCTGACACGGTTTTTGGTTTTTCTCGCTAGAATGTGTAGTGTGGTGTGTTTTGAAAGCGGAGTACTGCAGCATTGGACGTATTTATAGCGTAGGTAATGAAAACGGCTGAGATGCTGGGCAGAACTGTCAGTAAAAGGTCAAAACTTTTTTTTTGGTTTTATGTTTTTCGCTACAACTTGTAGTGTGGTGTGTCCTGAAAGCGTTATACAGCAGTAGTAGGCGTATTTATAACATTAGTAATCAAAAAGGCTGAGATGCTGGGCAGAACTATCAGTTAAATGTAACTAAAGCCAACCTGACACGGTTTTTGGTTTTTCTCGCTAAAATGTGTAGTGTGGTGTATTTTGAAAGCGGAATACTGCAGTATTGGACGTATTTATAGCGTAGGTAATGAAAACGGCTGAGATGCTGGGCAGAACTGTCAGTAAAAGATCAAAACTTTTTTTTTGGTTTTATGTTTTTCGCTACAACTTGTAGTGTGGTGTGTCCTGAAAGCGTTATACAGCAGTAGTAGGCGTATTTATAACATTAGTAATCAAAAAGGCTGAGATGCTGGGCAGAACTATCAGTTAAATGTAACTAAAGCCAACCTGACACGGTTTTTGGTTTTTCTCGCTAAAATGTGTAGTGTGGTGTGTTTTGAAAGCGGAATACTGCAGTATCGGACGTATTTATAGCGTAGGTAATGAAAACGGCTGAGATGCTGGGCAGAACTGTCAGTAAAAGGTCAAAACTTTTATTTTGGTTTTATGTTTTTCGCTACAACTTGTAGTGTGGTGTGTCCTGAAAGCGTTATACAGCAGTAGTAGGCGTATTTATAACATTGGTAATCAAAAAGGCTGAGATGCTGGGCAGAACTATCAGTTAAATGTAACTAAAGCCAACCTGACACGGTTTTTGTTTTTTCTCGCTAAAATGTGTAGTGTGGTGTGTTTTGAAAGCGGAATACTGCAGTATTGGACGTATTTATAGCGTAGGTAATGAAAACGGCTGAGATGCTGGGCAGAACTGTCAGTAAAAGGTCAAAACTTTTTTTTTGGTTTTATGTTTTTCGCTACAACTTGTAGTGTGGTGTGTCCTGAAAGCGTTATACAGCAGTAGTAGGCGTATTTATAACATTGGTAATCAAAAAGGCTGAGATGCTGGGCAGAACTATCAGTTAAATGTAACTAAAGCCAACCTGACACGGTTTTTGGTTTTTCTCGCTAAAATGTGTAGTGTGGTGTGTTTTGAAAGCGGAATACTACAGTATTGGACGTATTTATAGCGTAGGTAATGAAAACGGCTGAGATGCTGGGCAGAACTGTCAGTAAAAGGTCAAAACTTTTTTTTTGGTTTTATGTTTTTCGCTACAACTTGTAGTGTGGTGTGTCCTGAAAGCGTTATACAGCAGTAGTAGGCGTATTTATAACATTGGTAATCAAAAAGGCTGAGATGCTGGGCAGAACTATCAGTTAAATGTAACTAAAGCCAACCTGACACGGTTTTTGGTTTTTCTCGCTAAAATGTGTAGTGTGGTGTGTTTTGAAAGCGGAATACTGCAGTATTGGACGTATTTATAGCGTAGGTAATGAAAACGGCTGAGATGCTGGGCAGAACTGTCAGTAAAAGGTCAAAACTTTTTTTTTGGTTTTATGTTTTTCGCTACAACTTGTGGTGTGGTGTGTCCTGAAAGCGTTATACAGCAGAAGTAGGCGTATTTATAACATTGGTAATCAAAAAGGCTGAGATGCTGGGCAGAACTATCAGTTAAATGTAACTAAAGCCAACCTGACACGGTTTTTGGTTTTTCTCGCTAAAATGTGTAGTGTGGTGTGTTTTGAAAGCGGAATACTGCAGTATTGGACGTATTTATAGCGTAGGTAATGAAAACGGCTGAGATGCTGGGCAGAACTGTCAGTAAAAGGTCAAAACTTTTTTTTTGGTTTTATGTTTTTCGCTACAACTTGTAGTGTGGTGTGTCCTGAAAGCGTTATACAGCAGTAGTAGGCGTATTTATAACATTGGTAATCAAAAAGGCTGAGATGCTGGGCAGAACTATCAGTTAAATGTAACTAAAGCCAACCTGACACGGTTTTTGGTTTTTCTCGCTAAAATGTGTAGTGTGGTGTGTTTTGAAAGCGGAATACTGCAGTATCGGACGTATTTATAGCGTAGGTAATGAAAACGGCTGAGATGCTGGGCAGAACTGTCAGTAAAAGGTCAAAACTTTTTTTTTGGTTTTATGTTTTCCGCTACAACTTGTAGTGTGGTGTGTCCTGAAAGCGTTATACAGCAGTAGTAGGCGTATTTATAACATTGGTAATCAAAAAGGCTGAGATGCTGGGCAGAACTATCAGTTAAATGTAACTAAAGCCAACCTGACACGGTTTTTGTTTTTTCTCGCTAAAATGTGAATTGTGGTGTGTTTTGAAAGCGGAATACTGCAGTATTGGACGTATTTATAGCGTAGGTAATGAAAACGGCTGAGATGCTGGGCAGAACTGTCAGTAAAAGGTCAAAACTTTTTTTTTGGTTTTATGTTTTTCGCTACAACTTGTAGTGTGGTGTGTCCTGAAAGCGTTATACAGCAGTAGTAGGCGTATTTATAACATTAGTAATCAAAAAGGCTGAGATGCTGGGCAGAACTATCAGTTAAATGTAACTAAAGCCAACCTGACACGGTTTTTGGTTTTTCTCGCTAAAATGTGTAGTGTGGTATGTTTGGAAAGCGGAATACTGCAGTAATGGACGTATTTATAGCGTAGGTAACGAAAACGGCTGAGATGCTGGGCAGAACTGTCAGTAAAAGGTCAAAACTTTTTTTTTGGTTTTTTGTTTTTCTCTACAACTATTACTGTGGTGTGTCCTGAAAGCGTTATACAGCAGTAGTAGGCGTATTTATAACATTGGTAATCAAAAAGGCTGAGATGCTGGGCAGAACTATCAGTTAAATGTAACTAAAGCCAACCTGACACGGTTTTTGGTTTTTCTCGCTAAAATGTGTAGTGTGGTGTGTTTTGAAAGCGGAATACTGCAGTATTGGACGTATTTATAGCGTAGGTAATGAAAACGGCTGAGATGCTGGGCAGAACTGTCAGTAAAAGGTCAAAACTTTTTTTTTGGTTTTATGTTTTCCGCTACAACTTGTAGTGTGGTGTGTCCTGAAAGCGTTATACAGCAGTAGTAGGCGTATTTATAACATTGGTAATCAAAAAGGCTGAGATGCTGGGCAGAACTATCAGTTAAATGTAACTAAAGCCAACCTGACACGGTTTTTGGTTTTTCTCGCTAAAATGTGTAGTGTGGTGTGTTTTGAAAGCGGAATACTGCAGTATTGGACGTATTTATAGCGTAGGTAATGAAAACGGCTGAGATGCTGGGCAGAACTGTCAGTAAAAGGTCAAAACTTTTTTTTTGGTTTTATGTTTTTCGCTACAACTTGTAGTGTGGTGTGTCCTGAAAGCGTTATACAGCAGTAGTAGGCGTATTTATAACATTGGTAATCAAAAAGGCTGAGATGCTGGGCAGAACTATCAGTTAAATGTAACTAAAGCCAACCTGACACGGTTTTTGTTTTTTCTCGCTAAAATGTGAATTGTGGTGTGTTTTGAAAGCGGAATACTGCAGTATTGGACGTATTTATAGCGTAGGTAATGAAAACGGCTGAGATGCTGGGCAGAACTGTCAGTAAAAGGTCAAAACTTTTTTTTTGTTTTTATGTTTTTCGCTACAACTTGTAGTGTGGTGTGTCCTGAAAGCGTTATACAGCAGTAGTAGGCGTATTTATAACATTGGTAATCAAAAAGGCTGAGATGCTGGGCAGAACTATCAGTTAAATGTAACTAAAGCCAACCTGACACGGTTTTTGGTTTTTCTCGCTAGAATGTGTAGTGTGGTGTGTTTTGAAAGCGGAGTACTGCAGCATTGGACGTATTTATAGCGTAGGTAATGAAAACGGCTGAGATGCTGGGCAGAACTGTCAGTAAAAGGTCAAAACTTTTTTTTTGGTTTTATGTTTTTCGCTACAACTTGTAGTGTGGTGTGTCCTGAAAGCGTTATACAGCAGTAGTAGGCGTATTTATAACATTAGTAATCAAAAAGGCTGAGATGCTGGGCAGAACTATCAGTTAAATGTAACTAAAGCCAACCTGACACGGTTTTTGGTTTTTCTCGCTAAAATGTGTAGTGTGGTGTGTTTTGAAAGCGGAATACTGCAGTATTGGACGTATTTATAGCGTAGGTAATGAAAACGGCTGAGATGCTGGGCAGAACTGTCAGTAAAAGGTCAAAACTTTTTTTTTGGTTTTATGTTTTTCGCTACAACTTGTAGTGTGGTGTGTCCTGAAAGCGTTATACAGCAGTAGTAGGCGTATTTATAACATTAGTAATCAAAAAGGCTGAGATGCTGGGCAGAACTATCAGTTAAATGTAACTAAAGCCAACCTGACACGGTTTTTGGTTTTTCTCGCTAAAATGTGTAGTGTGGTATGTTTGGAAAGCGGAATACTGCAGTAATGGACGTATTTATAGCGTAGGTAACGAAAACGGCTGAGATGCTGGGCAGAACTGTCAGTAAAAGGTCAAAACTTTTTTTTTGGTTTTTTGTTTTTCTCTACAACTATTACTGTGGTGTGTCCTGAAAGCGTTATACAGCAGTAGTAGGCGTATTTATAACATTGGTAATCAAAAAGGCTGAGATGCTGGGCAGAACTGTCAGTTAATTGTAACTAAAGCCAACCTGACACGGTTTTTGGTTTTTCTCGCTAAAATGTGTAGTGTGGTGTGTTTTGAAAGCGGACTACTGCAGCATTGGACGTATTTATAGCGTAGGTAACGAAAACGGCTGAGATGCTGGGCAGAACTGTCAGTTAATTGTAACCAAAGCTAACTTGACACGGTTTTTGGTTTTTCTCGCGTCGCGTCGCGACTTTGGCGGCAAATTGGCGGAACACTGCTTAAAATTAATCAGGGTATATAGAACTATGCTTAATACCACTCCTTGGTGTTAAAACACTGAAAATACTGTGAGATGCTATGACGTCATGTAGGAAGTTAGCATCTCATTTTCAAAATTGCTATTTTGACGGTTAAGGAACAGAACTATTGTTACAATCAATCAGGAGGTATAGAACTATGTTTAAAACAACTCCTTGATCATGAAAAACCTTTAATATGATGAGATGCTGCGATGTCAATGTGAAGTTGGCATCTCATTTTTAAAATTGGATTTTTCAGGGCAAATGAATTGAACAATCGTTATAAACTATCAGGAACTATGGAACTATGCTGGATGCAAGCAGAACTCAAGTTATTTGTTGAGATGCTAATACTTGAGATGCTAAGTTCACAGTGACGCGCAACGCCCCGCGTCTCCGTAAACGAGCCCCTAAGACTTTCATTTGATTTCACCTATTGTCAGTATAAACTAATAGTATTTCTATTTAGCATCATCAATATCATCCACAGCCTAAATTCATGAATGTCTCTCCTTCCAGTTCCACTCTGACGTCTGTCAGGAGATCCTGTTCAGCGGCTGGATGACGACCAATGCGCTGGAGCTGTTCGGTTCAGCAGTGGCCATCTTCTTCGCTGGCGTGCTCTACGAGGGGCTGAAGTACTTCCGGGAAGCTCTCCACGCGAGAGCCTCGGCCTCCACTGGAGACTCCAGGGTCAACATCACGAAGAGCGAATGCGGAGCTAATGGACCCTGTGGAGGAACTGCTGTTGTTAAGTAAGGAGGTTTCTATTGTGCTATACTAGTAATAGTATTTGTCTTTCAAACTATGTGAAAAAGATCGCTGACTGTTCACACCGGCTGGCGAAACTCTGTCAATTAAACAACTAAGTTGCTCGCTTAACTCGCTTCCGCTAATCGTCGGCGAGAGAAAAAGGAGTGGGGCGTTGAGTTGAGTTGGAGGTCTATGTCCAGCAGTGGACGTCTTTCGGCTGAAATGATGATGATGATGGGGCGTTCGAAAGGGGAGAATATACTGAACACGTAGAAAGTGTTTTTGCATCGATGTCGCTTCTACCGTGTATAATAGCAATAACATTCAGTGCGGAAGGCGTTCCCCGTCAAATACCAGAAGACAACTATCAGTCGATATACACTCTGAGGTGTGTCCATGATTTCCGAACGATGAAACCTATACCTTATCCTTCTTAGTTTGTTCATCGGAAACTTCAAAGTAATAAAAATAATTGCAAAGTTAAAATCTTCTATTAAAACTACATAATGTATTACTTAATTGAACTATTGATCGTCGAGACGTGTTAATTACGCTTGATCTGATCTGTTGTGTGCTCCAATTTGTCGTATTAACAGGTTTATCTGATGTGCTCTACTTTTCAATGATTGGTCAATTAAGAGTGTAAGACGCAATATTAATAACTTAACTAAAGTTGAAGTTGTTGCCAAGCCGACCCCAACATAATTGAGAAAAGGTAGTTGATGATGATGATGATGATCCAAAGTTCAAGTAGTAAATGGTACGTTTCTTCTGTGTGAACAGCTACACAGAATAACCATTAACGTCTCTGTTCCTTTACATATACCCTACCTACAATAGTTTTCTACGAGATCAAACAATCAGCAGCAGTCTAGAATGCTACAGTTTAGTCTCATCAACATTCTTTCATGTTTCCTTGGAAAATTACAGATGAAAAGACAAAGAGGTATTGCCGTCTGAGCACCTATTTTTAGAGCACCTATGGCTTAGAGCACCAAAAGTATTCCCATTAGAGCACAAATCAATATTTTGACGTGGTGCTCTAATGGGAACAATAAAAAATATTTATTTGTATTCCCTCTTGAGCACCTCTCCAGTGTTATTTAACACAATACCTACTAACTTAATCGTTTCTCCGTTCCAGATACACGATGCTGTCATCAGGCCACGCGATACAAACACTGCTGCACTTCCTGCAATCTACCGCGTCCTACACCCTCATGCTGGTGTTCATGACCTACAACGTCTGGCTCTGCATAGCCCTCGTCCTCGGCCTGGCTGTCGGCTACTTCTTCTTCGGCTGGCGCAAGAACACGGTGGTAGACGTGAACGAGCACTGCCAATGATACACAGCATCCCGGACTGGCGCCAGACCTTCACGCTACATCAAGAGGTTTTTCGCACTCGGCTTAGCCCACCGTGCGACTTCTTTAGTTCGTATAGTGTCAGTGAAACGACTCGGTCGCAAACGTGTGGCTGGTTTTATTTTTGGTCTGTGCTTACTTTATACAAGTACATTTATGTTCAAAACTTGAGTTCAGATCTTGGTGTGTTTAACCTGAATGTTAGCATCCTTGGAGTCGGAACCTATGTATTCATTTGCAAGAAATAAAGTAAAAGTATGAAGTTTTGTAATAGTTCTGTCAAAACGTAAACGTTTGACTAAACGTGATATTTATTACCTGTGTGCATTATGATGGGTTCAAAAATATTGTTATTGACGTATTCAACTTCTCATGACCAGCCCCCCTATTGCGTATCTTTTTAACGTCAGTGGCTATCAGAAATGTCCATAGATTAACTGTAAATTGGTTATGGTTTGGTACATTTTTTTCTTAAAAACTCACCATTTGACAGTTATTTGATAGACATTATAAGTTATCCACTGTCATAAAAAGATACACAATAGCCCTGCAGAGTTGTTACCTCAGTAAGACTACGTCTCATAAAGCCATTAGCATTACATATTTATGCGTCCGACGCCAGTTAATCATAAAACATAATGATGTCGCTGATTTTTAACCCACTTCAGCCAATGTTGCGATTTTAGATTCCATTTATAAATATGGCAATATTAGAGAGAAGAGGCAATATTAGTAATGTAAGGTGCAAAAATAGTTAAATAAATAATAAATATCTTATGTTGAACACTTTCTGGAAATAAGACTGAGGGAAAAGTTTAAACAATAGACAACTGTATCATAAGAATAACTACCTAATTCTTTATTTTTTGTACAAAACCATAACTGTAACATAGATGTTCGACTGTAAAGCTCTTAGAGAGTCCTTGCAGAGGGAACATTTTAAGCTGATGATTAGTGATGATGATGAATTAAAAAAAAAGAAATCGGTAGTAAGGACCCATTATGTGATATTCAGTTTTCTTATTTTTAAGTAGCTAAGTAAGTAGTTATAGATATATATTATTTTCTATTATCTATGAAGTTTTGTGATAAAGTTAAGTTTACTGATGCTCAAAATTTTTCTACCTATAATTCCGTATCCAGTTCTCGGTCACAGGTACTCGTAACCTATCTACCCTTATATTGTACTGTATGTCTATAAAAAACGAGTTTAGGCTAAGAGGAACACCTACTAAATAAACTACAATAAAAAAGGTGATAAAAAGTTTTATTTAACAAGAGGCTCGCCTACCACCCTTTAGAGCATGTAAGTGAAATGAGGTGATGGTAGGCCCCCTGACGTCAACTTTGTTTTTGAACAATGCAATTTACGTGTTGGTTACAGGTATCATGAAAGACAATTACTTATTGATATTTAATAAGTTACATAAACGTGTGTGTTTACATTATAATAATTAATAATAAGCCAATTATAGTTAAGCATCAATAGTTTCTTGCCATGTCTGGTTACGCATTGACTTTTAAATAAATTTAGACAATAACTGTTCAAATTGTTTTTTTATGTCGAATCATTTAATTTATTGCTTTATGAGTCTCTGGGCGTCTAAAAACCACTTTAGCAGATAATTATGAATTACTTACGTTAAAAAGCGTAAAAAGGACCTTTCATAAAAGTAACTACGTCTGTGACCATTTTACGAATTTTAACGCAATTCATAATTTGTATTTTCTATTATGATCTATTTTTCGAAATGGTCACAGACGCAGTTTCAATTCATATTATGATCTGCTAAAGTCACCATTTTAGACCCCTGCTCTTGACCTTGATCACACCTGATGAAAAGCGATACACGAGGTCTATCATGGAACAAGCGTACAACCTTCCTGTCTGTAATGTGCGTAAAGCTGTGGGTGTTCGACTTCGATGCTGGATACAAACTGTTCACAACCCATTCATCTTCTGGGGTCAGTTGTGAAAGAAGTCAATCGAATGGTAGCCGTCCTCTTTTCCATAAACTGATACTGAGTATAAAATAGGTAGTAGTAAAGTATAATAGTACATTATGGTACAAAGTGTGTAACGTTGGTGATTACCGCTGAGGCGCCATTGAGACCCGAGCCGTCAGGTTAGGGTCTTAAGAAAGCCGAGGACGGTAATCATCAATACACACGTGTATAATACGACGTTTTTCAACACACTTGTGAAGAAAATAATACTAAAAAGTCATCTTCAACAGTTAAAACGAGTTCTGATTTTTTTTTCACAATAGCGGGAAAAATTAATCGGTTTTCCTAAGCGCGCGCATCTACAGTTCGACCAACTTATCTGTGCATGCGGGAAAACACGGAACTAAAATAGATGAAAAATGCATACAGATAGCGCGCGAGTTGAATGCAGTCGGGGTCTGAGGTAAAGAGCGGGAGCAGTGTAGTGCTGTGCTATTCACACTTGTGTAATGCGGTAGTGCTGTCACGCACTACCGCATTCCTAAGCTCTGCATTCAACTCGCGCGCTATCTGTAGTTAGGTCAAACTTAGTACAAGTTTGACGTAGCTATGCATTTTTTCTTTACCAGTGGCGCCACCATGAAATTCACACTTAAAATGGTCATACTGTAACAATGGTGATCGGCCATGACTAAATGAATGAGCGCGATAGAGTTTTAGCCACGTATAAAATGAGGAAAAAGTTTTCTATATTACAAATAAAATAAAAGTTATATTATTTGAGTGAAAGTTTCATTTAATAAAAACGTACAATTTGAAATTATCTATTTAAATTCAAATTTTCATGAAATGAGCAAACACTAAGTACATTACCATTAATATCATAAACGGGATATTTACCATGTTTGATTTTTGTTTCGAGTTCCCGATATTTCGGCGCTGTTACAAGCACCATGATCACGGATAAACTGAAGTCATTACGTACGTAAAAAAATGATTTTTTAATATGGGGGTCACTTTTGGGGAGCTTAACAGTTTTTTTTAAGGTTTGCTTACTGCACCGTGTGATACATCAAATGGAAAGGCTTATTGTGAGGATATTATATTCAAAAATAGGTATATTTTTAAAAATTTTAAGACACTTAAGAGCGTATGCTACCTCAGATAAGCAACCCTATTTGTGGTGGTTCAAACTTCGCTTGTAATACTGTGAGAATAAAGTTCTAATCAGCTTGCACTACAAAGCGGTTGTTACGTCTTTCGCTGCGGCCGAATAGTGCGAAATTAGTGGTATTTTGCGATTTACAAAAAATCTATTGATTGGACTAAAAAAGTAAAACACTATGACTTTAGTTTGTTGCTTGTAGAATTATTTGGCAAAAAAATCAGAACGATGACATGTATTTTAGTATGGTTTTTACTCGTTAAAAGAAATTTTTAGAGGTATCTTCGCGATTTTTTTCTATCGAGCAAAGTTAGTTGTATTATGTTTTCACAACACTATGGCACTAGCATATATCCTGAAGAATATCATATATTTTTCTGATGTTGATTACTGCAGTGAATCATATACTTTTACGCATTATAAAACTCGCGTTTGAGGTACCATACGCTCTTAAACACTTTTAAAGATATTTAAGAAGATTGATGAAAATTGACCACCCGCCCCCCTTTGAGATTACCCACAGGAAAACCTATGTTAGTATAAGGTGCTAAAATAACATGGAAAATCTCTCAATATCTACTAAAATGGTACGAATCCTTCATGAATCATGTGCAAGTTCGACTTGCACTTGTTATGGTGGAACATGCATAGTAATACCTACTTATGTACATACCTTTACCTACATAGACTGCCAAAATCATTGCCCTTCCTTTTGGCTTCGCCCTAGTCGGGTGAAAATGGAAACTATAAATGAATGAATTCACATATTAATAAACAGTGTGATTTTCTTTCGTTTTTACTTATCCCTTCCTTGTCGTTGACGACACGTAAGTATTGGAATGGAAACTAACAACAGTCCGCAGCGTTCTGGCCGAACCTTGTTCTCGAAGTTCCCTTGTGATTTGTTTATAAAAGATAACCTTTTTATCGATGGTAAGTAGATGGTACCTAGCTGAATATTGCTTGCTTACTTGAATTGAATATTTTATTTCAATAACGCCTGGAAAAACGTAGAGCGCAATATTTAGATCGACGTAATTGAATCGTGGCATTGCCAAAAAAGTAAAATTGAAGCAGGAGGCCAGGGATGTTACACTAGTATTGAACACTGAAAATTTAATTTATTTTGATTTTTTGTAATAAAAAAATATTTTTCTCTTTTTAGTTGTTCACATGGTGCTTACCCCTTCACATCGTACGGGCGTGATGTTATGTTATGATCTGTTGTAAGCAATAGACAGACATGAGATTTCAACAATCCCAGTCCATTTGCTATCATTTGTTGAGGAGTTCCGTTGCCTATCTCCGAAGTTTTAACGCTAATAATCGCACGGTTGGCGAATTATTATATCTACGTCTGCGACGGCCTTCAAACTTGAAGTGTTAGTTACTAAATTTCGTTGCTGACCGTACCTGCCTATAGGTATCTAGTAGAGATACAATGCGAGACGTGCTAAACGTAGCCGTCCGTATGGCATAAGTGAAGGAATTCAACAGGAACTTATCTCGCTAATATATTGAGTAAACAATAGTGTTTAAACGGGGTCGCCAAAAACATCTGGCGCGTCCGGATCTAGCGTCTCTATCTGCCGATAGTAATCTGTAAATATAGCTCAGAATGAATAATGTAATTCTGGTTGAGATTACTAAACATTGGTCACTCATCGATTAACTCATCGGTAATGAACTAATTTATCATATCAATGAATGAATAAATAAGAAAGTTACACTTTCGTGTTGTCTGATGTTGGTGTACATAATTGCATCAGTGGTCTCGAACGTCATAGAGCGAGATCGGTAGAATTGCCAGCTAAAATCGGTATATTTGTACCCGAAATCGGTATTTGACAAAAAAAAAAATACAATATTCAATAAACTCCGTTTATTTATTTAAAAAAAAACTTACAGACTAATTTGTAACAATCATAATTATTTTTTATACCAATATTCTTTGGCCATAGCCGCGGTCATCTTCGAATTAATTTCAAAATCGTAACAATTAGCTGTATTAAAGAGTCGTTTTGAATGTACCTAGACCTAGAACTTAATTATCTGATTTTGTAGAGACTCTTTCGGTTAGCTCACTCTTCAAAGTTAAGAAAATTATTGAAAAAATAAAACCGAATTACTGTTTAATATACTAGACAGGTAAATTCCCGAGCGGGAAACCCCATAAAACATCGAATTGTAGGACACAAGGGTGTCAAGGGTATTCCCCAAAATATATGAACTACATTCTGCACTAGGTCCATACTATTGAGGGCTTCCCCATGAATGAAAAGGGTTGCCAACTCAAAAGTGTAAAATCGGTAGAAAAATCGGGTATTTCGGTATTTCGGTAGAACAGAGCCCATATCGGTAGAAATACCGAAAAATCGGTAGGTTCGAGACCACTGAATTGCATGTAGGTAGGTACTTGAACTCTGCAAGTGTTTGTCTACGCTAATATTCGTTCAAAAATTTGTGATTGTCTTAGTTTTTTTGATATCGAAGTGAACGGTCACATCGGAACATAGTAATTCAATAATTTAAAATAATTTCACTCGAATCCTTATCAAAAATGTTCATGCTTTTATAATAAAACAAATTTTGAATTTCTTTTAGTTGTATTTTGAAAAAAGATAAAACATAACTTTCTAAATTGAACATCTGAGCGCAGTTTCTGAACGAAACAAATGTCATGTCAAGTAAAATGTGACGGGTGCCCCATGTTTTGCCTTTTGTAATTTACTTGTTGATTTTAATAAAATAATTTAATGGGAATTTAGTGAACAATCGTCATACCGTCGCGAGGACAGCTATGTTATAGTTTTGTTTGTAAGTGTACACAGTGTTGGCGACTCAACGTAACGCTTCCACGGCCGCCAATTGTTCAGGTAACGGGATTTATTTATGACAACGTCGATATTTTCTTGGAAACGTTTACTTGTTTGGTTTTTATTGATTGTAATCTCTTTGTATGACCTTTGACTCGGTAATTAGTAACCGTGGTTGCAAATAATCATGTTTGTATACGTCGCGATTGCGTGCTCATATAATTTGGGCGACACTTCGAATTTCGCGAAGCGGAACTTGTGTGTGACAGGCGCACGGCAGGCGCATTAGCTTGATGATATTTGAATAATTCTCGACTTTGTATTCAAATAAATAAATTTCTTAGTGCTATTGTCCTTCAAAGTCCAGCAAGAATTAATAAATCATTGTTTTCTACTTGCATAATATTTTACAACAGCTAATGAATCTAACTAAGTGATTCTCACAGAAACTGTACATTGTAACTTAACTATGAATCAGTATTTAATCATTATCATCTAAATCTTCTTCATCATCTTCCTGTTTATCCTGTTGAAGCACATGAGACTTGTAGAACCGGTTGTAGATGTTATCCCAGAACAGGAGCCGCTGGTTGCTGGACGGCACACCCATTCTCAGAGAGGTGTCAAACTGTAGCAGCGGCATGTCTGATATGTGACGGTTCTTCAAGTCTGTGGGTACTGGTTGCCATATCACTGGGATTAAAGTAGTTGTCAGCGGTGTTGGGTCACTGTAACAAAGCATTTGCTCATGTTTTTATAGTGAAAGAAATAGGTTATCTATCTACCCCAATCTATTTAAGTCTCGAGTAAATAGGCTTCTTCTGGGTAAGCTCATCTCTGCCCTTAGGGCAAGATTGAGGTCAAGAGTAAGCCCATTTAATATTAAAAAAAAAAGGTTATAGAGCAGTGTTTATTTTAACATCTTCCTCTGTGAAACAGGCTAACAGTGACTCTGTTCTATGTTGGTAAAACTCAGCATAAGCAGTGTAGTGAGGGGTTTTGGTTCTTTTCATAAAGATAATATGAACTCAACCGTCATTTAGTAGTTTAGTCAACAACTGCAAGGACACTGGGCGAAATAATCCACAACGAAAGGACTGATCTCCCATCTGGTGTCTGCCGGCGTCCCCGAAGATAAAACTGCAAGGACTAGTTGTCAAACCAAACTAGTACATTCTATTTACTACTTGTCTTAGTCTTACATGTCCAAATACTAAACAGGAATCTAAAGTATTAAAAAACATACCCTAATTTTATGAAATTCTTCAACAAAGTCATCAGTTTTTCTAAGACATCTTCAGTTTGCTCTTCTTCTTTATATAAATAATCTAGTATAGTGTCAAAACTGTTTGATTCCAATTCTTCAGAACCATCCTTCGCTCTTGGTAGAGTAAATTCCATCACATACACCGGGTAATTGTTTTTAACTGCAAACAGCATCGCCATTTTGATAATAGGGTATCCTACTAATATGTCATGCATGTAGTCCGCATAGCTCTGCACCATGTCACCTCGGAAGTCTTCACTGAAGTAGAACTGCTTCACAATCTCCCCTACTCCATGCTTTACCTTGTGTTCCTCAAATACTAAATTGCTTGGCAGTAAATCATCAAAGTACTCTGGTGGATTCTCAAATTTTTGTGTGTCTGTTCCAAGGATGGATATCTTGTCTTTGTGTGTGAATGTGATTAACATCGGCACATTATAGAAGTTTCCATCTTTTAGATTTTTAATGGGATCTACATATATAAGACTCTGTGAATAATCTGACATGTTGTCAACACATGGCAGGAACAATTCTTGTATACTTGTTAAATCCTTGACTGAAGCTTCTTGGTAGAAGTTGTGCAATTCCTCTGGGTCATCCGAGCCTTCATAGCCCAAAGCGCTGGCACCTTTTTGAGCGACATCAAGAGGATCATACGTCATTGAGGTGGGCGAAATAGCTGAGCCAGACTCTAGAACAACTTTATGTAGGAGTCCCTCAACCAATCCGGACAGAAGGATCAGCTGTACTGCTGCTGCACCGGCCCCAGTACCATAAACAGTCACGTCGTTAGGGTTGCCGCCGAACTCTGCGATGTTTCTGTTAACCCAGTACAGAGCTGCTATCTGGTCCTTCAAGCCGGCGTTCCCTGGTGCCTCAGGGGTGCTGAGGCACAGGAACCCTAGGGCTCTGAGTCGGTAGTTGAAGGTGACGATCACGAAACCCTCGTTGAGGAACGTTGTGGGAGCGTGGTGGGCGCCCCATCTGTAAACAGAGCAGTTCGTCATGTCCCTGATGAGTAATAGAATGTTTTTGTTATCTTAGCCAATTTAGAGAATTCGTTTTCGATATTACATCCTTTATCTATCTGTGCTATTGATGACATAAGAATTTATTATTGTATTTATAATGCATTGTCACGTACCTACATTGTTTCCTAGTGTATCCTAATCGTTATCCGTTATTCTATTTTAGTTTGGGAAATCCCCAGTTAGTCACAAGACCCGCGTCTTGTCTGCCTACAAGATCAGGACACTCATTTGATAAAAAATGCCGTAAACAATATAATTATCTCGATTCTGTTTATTATTTTGGGTTGTGGGTGGTAGATCTAGGCATTAAACAACTGACTCAGACAGATCGTAGGTTCAACAAAATCTCAAGAATAACTTTTCGTTTTTAATCATCATCATCATCATCATTTCAGCCGATAGACGTCCACTGCTGGACATAGGCCTCCCCTAAGTGTCGCCACATTGACCGGTCCCGTGCGTCTCACATCCAGCGGATCCCCGCAACCTTCACCAGGTCATCGGTCCACCTAGTGGGAGGCCTTCCAACGCAACGTCTTCCGGTTCGTTTTTAATACTAACTTCTTAAGCAAACATCGAAATTAACGCCGCACACGGCACATACGAATACTCTCAATCATACTTAAAATCGCGAACGCAGTCACGACTCCACGAGTATCATATCATTCGATATATAAATAGTAACGCTATTTAGACTACCATCAAAATATGCTTTATTTGTATATATAACCGACATCTAAACGCGCATCTTTGCTAAATAATTCAAGTATAAGATACATTACCCGTTTTGAAAGTCTCCGTCGTGCACAAACACGAGGACAGGCAGCGATGTAGCGAGTTCTGGCGTGAATACGTTGACGACCAGACAGTTCTCCTCACCGTCGGCGCTGGGCTGGAGGCATTTGATCTTGTGGGTGGCTTCGAAGATGCCGTCCCATTCGGGAGGAGGCTCGGGGGCCTAGCTAGACAAACGAAACTTTTTACGATGAGACGGTCGGACGGGCAGTAGGCATCGTATTTTCGTACTTAGTTCTTAGATGTGCAATATGTAAGTATTTGCAAGCATTCCACTCTAGATGCAGACCTCTCCCAAAGATAGTTCCTCATTCGAACTGCTTGGACTCCCCGATCGATGAAGTTATTACATAAATTATACATCATCCAACATACATAAACTCACGCATATTTCCCATAGAGAACCTCCAGGATGAAACTAGACAACATCACTACATACATATTATAAAACAAAGTCCTCCACCGCGTCTGTCTGTCTGTCTGTTCGGGATTAACTCAAAAACGACTGCACCGATTGTCATGCGGTTTTCACCAATGCATAAAGTGGTTCTCGAGGAAGGTTTTAGTATATAATTTGAGCTAGTTAATACTAAGAATCTAATATGCTTGTAATGATTTTTTCTAGACAATTAAATGGTAGCGGTGTCCTTTGACAATAACAGCACTTAATTAATTAGCTAAGCTTTTATAATTACATATATTTTAGAGACTTTTAGGGAATCCGTACCCGATAACATTTAAACCAAACCGAGATCTTTATGTACTTCAGTAATTACATTATCAGAGGCAGTAAATTTCGCGATAGCCATCTAATCTACATGGCACCAAATAGAGATCCCATTCTATCAACAAATGGATCAGCTGACCTGACCTTAAACCTGTCACTTCGGGTGGGCGGGCGTGCGTAGGGGAGCCCGAAGTACGCGAAGTGGGGTGGGTCGGGGGCGAGGTACCCGCGCGCCGCGCCCTGCGAGGTGGCCGCGTCCCGGTGCGCCCGCGACACCGGGCTCTGCCGGCCCTGCACCACACACAGCACACTCATTGCAACCATTACACCACCACAACCGACCTTCATGGCCGAGCTTTCCAAGCCTTTGTGCCGTCCGAGTGCTCCAGTTTATAGTTCGCTATCTAAACAGACGGCGTCCAATCAAAACATTGACACGTCAAATGTTGAACTATTTGTGATTGTGACTCAATGCTAGGAATTCCGTAACAGTGCACTAACAATACGCTGTACTCGTAACTATCTAACTATGAATTGGTAGGTACTCTAATGAAACGACATATAGTTTTGTTCATAGTTTATTCTAAATATATATCACTCACATTAAAGTACATGGTTTTTTATTAAGGTGCTACACAAAGTAGGTATGCAACATTAGATGTTATAATTGATCAGAAGAAATGCCAAGCGTTTCTAAAGAAGGTAATGAAGAAGGCGACTTGGAGGACAAGCACGGTGTACACACTGGGGGAGAGCCCTACGGCTGGGCTGTCTACGAAGTGCTCGCTGTAGATTTTGGTCCAAAGCTCCAGACGACCCAAATGCACGCCTGTCTTCATGGCAATCTCCGTGCCAATCGACAGCCACCGCTCTTGCGCAGCGGTCGCTTCCTCAAACTTGCTCCACTCAATGCCTTCGGCTGTAGGCGTTCTGCAGCAAAAGACGAAAAAAATGTTGAGAAAAAAAAATCGTATATTGGTTTAATTATATCCAAAAGATAGGATTGATGAGTAATGTTGCTCTTGCTATGAATAAACTAATTGAAATAAATAATTTAAAACGTTTAATCATAATATTTTCATTGAAGAATCACTTCTCTCCAGATGGCGGTGTTAGTTTCACTATTAGTTAGCTCAGTTCATGTAAAGCCATGTGCCAATCTACATATTATATCTATATCTATACATATAATAAAACAGTAAAAAAACTATGTCTGTACATTGAATATATTTAAAAAAAAAAATGAGGGGGGTTTAGAAACAGTAATAGAGCACGAATCGAAAAAAAAAAGTCTGTCTGTTTGTCTGTGTGGCTGTTTGTCTGTTTGTTTGTAGTTGTACACGCTAATCTTCGGAACTACTCGACGGATTTGAATGTTTTTTTTGTTGTATAGATATTAAGTCTGGCCAACATAAATGCTATAATTTATCTTGGAAACTTGAATACCTGATGCAGAACCGCAACAGACCAGTTTAACTATATGAGATACAAAAATGGTACCATAGCAAAAATTGTTCCACGTGATGAGCATTTTCTGCAAAGAGAATAAATTCGAAGATCTGGAACACCTGATGTGGAACTCCAAGAGCCCAGCTACACTATAACATATATAGGAATGACGTCTTAGCAAGAATTGTTCAGCCTGATGAGCACTCTCTGTTGTCGTATAAAATTTGAAGATCTGGAACAACTGATGTAGAAGTCCAAGAGCCCAGCTACACTATAACATATAATTATAGGAATGACGTCTTAGCAAGAATTGTTCAGCCTGATAAGCACTCTCTGTTGTCGTATAATAAAATTTGAAGATCTGGAACAGCTGATGTGGAAATCAAAGAGCCCAGCTACACTATAACATATATAGGAATGACGTCTTAGCAAGAATTGTTCAGCCTGATGAGCACTCTCTGTTGTCGTATAAAATTTGAAGATCTGGAACAACTGATGTAGAAGTCCAAGAGCCCAGCTACACTATAACATATAATTATAGGAATGACGTCTTAGCAAGAATTGTTCAGCCTGATAAGCACTCTCTGTTGTCGTATAATAAAATTTGAAGATCTGGAACAGCTGATGTGGAAATCAAAGGTATCACTAATTTCACTGTCACTCAATCAACGAGACAGTCACTCATCAAAATTTCCACGTGAACGAAGTCGCGGGCACCAGCTAGTGTTTTAATAATACAAAAGAACTAAAAACAATTGTTTAGTTACAATAATATTGTAATCTCTTTACTGCCTAATAACATGAATGTCCAATTTCTTACCCAGTCTTGAGGAAGGATGTCCAAAATTCGAGGAGCTGCTCAATCATTTTAGCCTCCTTCGAATCATCAGCAGGCATGCTTCCTTCTTGATAGAACAGGTAGCCAATGATGTCCCCCCTAACTGCTCCATCAACTGGCTTCTGAACAGCCGCCAACTCCCTGTTTAGATCTCCGACAAAAGAAAACTCGTAAAAGTAAACCGTTGATCCAGAATTGGCTAGAGACCGCGCCGTACGTATCCCAGGCCCAAGATATGCCATATCCGTGTAATAGAGGGCTCTATTTTTTACATTAGCCAAGGTTATGGCCTCATCAAAATAAAGTGCTTTCACTTTGTCCCCTACTCTGCTCATATCTTCACTTGGTTCAAATTGTAAGTCGTTGGGTAGCAAAAGACTGGTATTGTCATTAAGTTGAGCTATGCTAGCGGTTGTATGAGTTAAAGATTCGTGCACACCTGCGTACTCTGCCGAGCCTATCATGAACGTGACATGAATGTCTTCTTTTTGCAACATCGACCATGGAGTTTCCACCATAAAATGTACTCCATCGTCCGTATTGTTTTCAAAGCAAGGTCTCAAAGCAATACCTCTGGCTGCTCGCAGTAAAACTTCAATGTCTATAGTCTGCCATGATTCCCAAGATCCCGTTATTCTTATTGCTAGATTTCTTGCACTATCAACAGGGTTCCTGTCTATTGCCCAATGTGAAAGAACTGAGCCACTTTCTGAGATAACTTTATTTACATTGTTTTTAGACATAGGAGACAAAGCTAAATATTCAGCCAAAGCTCCCGCCGTGCCTTCACCGCTCACGGCGATATTTTCAGGATCTCCACCGAAGTTTTCTATGTTCTCTTTTATCCATGTTAGCGCTAAAGCTAGATCTTTAAGAGCAGCATTTCCTGGAGCCGTTTCGTTTTGCAGACACAGAAAGCCAAGCGGCCCTAATCGATAATTAGGTAAAACAAGAATGATATCCTCGGGAACTAAATATTCGGGACCGTAGATGCGAGGGTCAGCGCTTTCATTGATGAAATTTCCTTCATGGATGTGAACTAGGACACTTGCACCGCTTAGGTCAGTTTTAAATGGTTTAAAAATACTCAGAGTCAAACAGTCGGAATCCCCGACGATCTGTTCTCCTTGAAGCTGCGGGCAGCGTTTGTCATGATCTTTTTTGTCGTGTATTGGTGCGTCTGCGACCACCTCAGGAAATACTGCAGCCTGAGAAGAAACAAATATAGAATGAGAATAGCAAAACATTCGGAAAGAGTGAGTTTTTGACTGCAATACGTACCTCGAAGTAATTATTGAAAGTACCATACTTTATATCTATGTAGCTAAGTATCTTTTCATTCTGTAGCCACACGTGTCCACGAACGGGCCCAGTCGATGTCTCTACAACCGTATCAGGCGGTACCGGCGGTTCAGTTGTGCTTTGGACGTCGTCATTTTCTGGTTCCTCAGATGTGCTCGCTTCAGTCTCTGTCTGTAAGTCCGTTGTAATTTCGTCTGCTTCAGTGGTAGTAGTTGAACCTTCTGTTGTCGGTGTAGTATCTCCCTCCGTGGATTCCGGTGTGGTAGTTGTATCTAGGTCCGGATCATTGTCTTCTCCGTCTCCAGGGTTCGGCTCCTCGTCCTCCGGATTGGATCCATTTTCGCCAGTCTCAATATCGCGTACATCACTAGCTTTACTATTAGATTTACTGTTCTCAAAACTGTTAGAATCTGAATCAGGTTTAATAAAGTTATCATTTTCATTACTTTTTGTTAGACTGGAACTTGAGTCCGAGTGTTCTACTGGTCCATTTACTGTCTCGTCAGCTTTGGTCTGAGCGATGATGATAAGTTCTTCAGGACCTTTTGCTACATGAACTGTATCCTGATTTGTAGAAGTGTGCATAGCAGAGTGGTTCGACTGATCGGTGTATAAGTTATTTTCGATGGGCAGGTGCAGGGCCGTCGTGGTCACCACCAGCACTACACTCATCCATACCGTAGTCTCCCACCGCATTATTTACATTTGCAATTGGCCTCCGATGTTCATTACTATAAAAAAAAAATACAGTTAATAGCTGTCATGCAACAATCCATTTACGAAACATTTATTTTGTGAATTCTGTTAGAACACACCTCGTTTTACCATCGACTTTCAAATAGCTGAATATTAGACCCAATCAATCAATCAATGGCTTTTTCATTATCGCGGTGTGTTACGGGAGTGATAGTGTAATGTTACGGTCGGATTGGTCGCTTCTTACAGCTTACGCACTACGTCAATAATTAGTACAACGCCAAAACTAAAGCAGTTTGTTGAAACAACCACAATTAACACTTGACAAATTAAGTAACGTAACGGCATCAACAAATCATTAAGTACTAAGTTTTCAGATGTATGGAAAGAAAACGAAAACGTATATTCTACTCACTTCTGTAAAAGTAATAAAGTAACAAACAGCCAAAATTACCTCAGCGCAGTATAATCGCAACACTAAGTACTACCACTTGACTGATTTTGATATGTGATTTCACCTAGTTAGTAGATTCAAAATCCAGTATTAAGAATCCAAGGAAAATGTATGAAAAAGTTACCCCAGCCAAAATTACCTCAGCGCAGTATAATCGCAACACTAAGTACTACCACTTGACTGATTTTGATATGTGATTTCACCTAGTTAGTAGATTCAAAATCCAGTATTAAGAATCCAAGGAAAATGTATGAAAAAGTTACCCCAGCCAAAATTACCTCAGCGCAGTATAATCGCAACACTAAGTACTACCACTTGACTGATTTTGATATGTGATTTCACCTAGTTAGTAGATTCAAAATCCAGTATTAAGAATCCAAGGAAAATGTATGAAAAAGTTACCCCAGCCAAAATTACCTCAGCGCAGTATAATCGCAACACTAAGTACTACCACTTGACTGATTTTGATATGTGACCTAGTTAGTAGATTCAAAATCCAGTATTAAGAATCCAAGGAAAATGTATGAAAAAGTTACCCCAGCCAAAATTACCTCAGCGCAGTATAATCGCAACACTAAGTACTACCACTTGACTGATTTTGATATGTGATTTCACCTAGTTAGTAGATTCAAAATCCAGTATTAAGAATCCAAGGAAAATGTATGAAAAAGTTACCCCAGCCAAAATTACCTCAGCGCAGTATAATCGCAACACTAAGTACTACCACTTGACTGATTTTGATATGTGATTTCACCTAGTTAGTAGATTCAAAATCCAGTATTAAGAATCCAAGGAAAATGTATGAAAAAGTTACCCCAGCCAAAATTACCTCAGCGCAGTATAATCGCAACACTAAGTACTACCACTTGACTGATTTTGATATGTGACCTAGTTAGTAGATTCAAAATCCAGTATTAAGAATCCAAGGAAAATGTATGAAAAAGTTACCCCAGCCAAAATTACCTCAGCGCAGTATAATCGCAACACTAAGTACTACCACTTGACTGATTTTGATATGTGATTTCACCTAGTTAGTAGATTCAAAATCCAGTATTAAGAATCCAAGGAAAATGTATGAAAAAGTTACCCCAGCCAAAATTACCTCAGCGCAGTATAATCGCAACACTAAGTACTACCACTTGACTGATTTTGATATGTGACCTAGTTAGTAGATTCAAAATCCAGTATTAAGAATCCAAGGAAAATGTATGAAAAAGTTACCCCAGCCAAAATTACCTCAGCGCAGTATAATCGCAACACTAAGTACTACCACTTGACTGATTTTGATATGTGATTTCACCTAGTTAGTAGATTCAAAATCCAGTATTAAGAATCCAAGGAAAATGTATGAAAAAGTTACCCCAGCCAAAATTACCTCAGCGCAGTATAATCGCAACACTAAGTACTACCACTTGACTGATTTTGATATGTGATTTCACCTAGTTAGTAGATTCAAAATCCAGTATTAAGAATCCAAGGAAAATGTATGAAAAAGTTACCCCAGCCAAAATTACCTCAGCGCAGTATAATCGCAACACTAAGTACTACCACTTGACTGATTTTGATATGTGATTTCACCTAGTTAGTAGATTCAAAATCCAGTATTAAGAATCCAAGGAAAATGTATGAAAAAGTTACCCCAGCCAAAATTACCTCAGCGCAGTATAATCGCAACACTAAGTACTACCACTTGACTGATTTTGATATGTGACCTAGTTAGTAGATTCAAAATCCAGTATTAAGAATCCAAGGAAAATGTATGAAAAAGTTAAAGTTAACAATCTAGTTCACGTCAAACAGTAACAATGTGCTGTGTGCTCATCAAACGCTATCGGTTAACCAGTTCAACAGCGAGCGGTTTTTTAACCACAGAGGATAGGCAGAAATAAGAACAACTGATACAGTTTGCCTTCGATAGCAAACCACAAAACAGACTGTCATCGAACTAAGTATAATATTTGGGACCTAACTTGCAACTAATGCGTCCTTACCACATTTTACGCAGTAGAAGAACTTAGGTTGGAATCTTATAGTTAATTGTCTTCTGAGTTCAAATCACACTGTGCCCGTGTCATGGTCATGGTCCACGCCAGTGGATGATGATGGCAATCATCATTCTCTTGCCATCATCCCAATTCATTTGGGGTCGATGCAGCATGTCTTCTTCATCCATACTTCTCTTTTACTCGTCATGTCATCAGACACCTCCCTTCCAGCCATATCATCCTTCACACAGTCCATTCATCGTTTCTTTGGGCTTCCTCTACTCTTATACTCCTTCACATTCATACTCAATGATTGTGGTACGGCAATATGGCAGTAAAAGGTTATGCAAAAATATTTAGTTTTAATTTCACCACAGATTTAAAACTAGATAAGGTTGGATGCAGAATGCAGAACGGATCTCACACGTGCAAAAAATCAAAATCTATTCCTCGTGTTTGCCCCTCCATCGTGCACCCTCAGAAGAAGTTGATTTGTGTTACAGAACAACTACCTATATATTTTTGCAAAACATTTATAGGATGTTACACCTCAGTTTCGCTCTTCGGGGATATAAATTGTTAAGCCTTTTTAATGGTATGAAATGCTTGACTGACTAACCTGTTCGTGTTGGTGTGTGGTCGGTCGCTTGCTCTGATCAGTGGCGGGTGCCGCACTGACGAGCATTTGGCTCTGCCTGCGAGATCGATGATTAAGGACACTTGCTAACAAAATCCTTTTTGTCAAACAGTAGCGGAACTATAGACCAGTGTTTCAGAGCTCAGGATCTTTCAGTATTTTTGTTTTTAACCGACTTCTAAAAAAAGAAAAGGTTCTCAATTCGGATGTTTTTTTTTTTTTTTATGTTTGTTCGGGCATAACTCCGTCACTTGCTAACCGATTTGAAAAATTCTTTTTTTGTTGGAAAGGGTATACTTCCCAAATGGTCCCATAATATATTTTTATCGAAATCGGACAAGCGGTTTTTGAAAAATCAACAAAACTCAAAAAAAATACTAGTTTGTCCACATTAGGTGAACCACTAAAAATTGAAAAATAAAAACTTTTTAACAAAAAATAAAACCGACTTCAAAAAAAAAGTCAAAAATAAATCAGTTTCTGAAGTCGGTGACAATAAAATGAAATCAAACAAACAAAAGTCACCGACTTCAGAAACTGATTTAATTTTGACTTTTTTTTTTGAAGTCGGTTTTATTTTTTGTTAAAAAGTTTTTTTGATGTGATATCTCGCAGATCAGTCTAAGAGGTTGTCTTTCGCTTAACCAGAAAATTTGCCTTGCCTTGATAGTACTATGGCCATCAGTTTTTTTTTTGCTGGGTATCTCGTATATGAACCTGGTAGGTTGTCGACTGCTAACCGGACTATCCTGTGGATGCCTTGAGTGGAGGCCTTAGGGCTCCAGCCAGAGACTACAATCTTATAAACTGAGCAACTACATGCTAAGGACACGTCCGGTGGAGTACGCACTCAGCTAGGGTGCACTAAGCTAGGGCGGGCGTTTTAGAGATTCACAACTAAATTTGACGTTCCAAAAGTGCTAATTCCTCGCCAATTTGTATTTTTAATTTGATAATTTTTGGGACTGGTGAATAAAACTTTCCCATTTAATTCAAGGTTAGAATATTTTTGGCTTTTCTATTTTGGTGTTGCCAGTACTAAGATTAGAGTACTTATCGGAGTTCAGTAATACCATTTTTTTATCAGGCCCTCGAAGCTTTGATAAGGAAAGCTCTGCTGTTTATTTTGTGCTAACCTGTAATATATTTTATATGAAACCTATAGATAGAAAGGGGAAATTCTAGTGAACTTAGAATTTGTGACACCTTTTCCGCAAAGCAAGTTATCGAAAAGATAGCAATGAGTGAACTAGGCACGGGAAAACTCCACTTGAAAAGCCGCTACCTACTCAGTATTATGTTTTAAAGTTTTCAGGATTATTAAACACTAGCGGACGTCCCGCGGTTTCACCCGCGTAGATCCCGTTCCCGTGGGAATACAGGGATAAAAAGTAGCCTAGATAAGTAGTAGCCATGTGGCTTTTTATTGGTGAAAGAATTTTTAAAATTGGTTCAGTAGATCCCGAGATTACCCCTTACAATTTAACAAATATACAAACTACTCTTCTCCTTCTTCTTCTTCTTTTCTTTATAATATTAGTATAGCTATAGACTAGCACTTCGGTTGTTGCGACTTCGTTCTCGTGTATTTTGATTTGAAAATATAAATATCCTATGTTACTCAATAAAGCTGTAACTTTCTACTGGTAAAATAATTATTTAAAGCTTTCGAGTAGTTTTTGAATTAAATCATAAAAACAAACGTAAAATGAAATCTCTCCTCTTCATATTATTAATTTAGATAAAAACTTTTATCGTCTGAAGCAAACAGATAACTAGACATTTTGTGAAACCTGTGGGTTAAAAATAATTCTAATTTTTTCTTGTTACAGGTATGCAAAATTACGTATCGATAGCTCATAAATCCGGAATCTTTCTTCCATTTCGGTAAGTACTTCGAACTGTTTTAACAACTGACGAGGTTCATGTTAAGTCGCGCTAGCCTAAGTGAGTCCGAGAATGGGTGATACGTTCATACGTGTCATCATCCATTCCATAACAGCTTTCCTCCGTGCTGGCTATCTTTGTAGATTTTTGACAAAAGTTACAAGTAGTCAGTGACTCGTAAGTTTGACAACCAGTCTTAGATAGGCAGTCGCTCCCTGTAAAATACTGGTATTCAGCTGCATCCGGTTAGACTGGAAGCCGACCCCAACATAGTTGGGAAAAGGCTACGCAGATAGGGCTGCCATCCGTCCGGGTTTCCCCGGATTTGTCCTAGTTTAGAAGGCGTCCGGGGAGCGTCCGGGCGGGGTTTTATTTGTAGTCCGGGTTTTACACTTTTCAAATAATCAATAGACCCTTTAAAACAATTCGATACATTTGATTGGATGTTTTTACCGAATATACCGAATACTCAATGGACTGCTATTGAAGACACTATTGTTTTTTAAAAGACAAGAACATAGAAATTGACGACACAAAATTAATAGATGAGTGGGTGAATTTAAAATCTTTCAGTCAAAATCTAAGCCAGCAAGATAAAGTTCTAAATGCAAATCAACTTTGGTTACAATGTTTTCGAACACCGAATGCTCATTTATATTCAGAATTATTAAAAATTGCACAGTTATTTCTTTGTATTCCTGCACACAACGCCAATGTCGAAAGAATATTCTCTCTAATCACACAGCAATGGACTAAAGAAAGAAATTCATTTAAAACAGAAACAGTCTCAGCAGTGATAAAAATAAAATATAATTTTAAAGATTATAATTAAGTTGATTTTTATAAATTTCAGTTAAGCAAGGAAGAAACTTTAAAAGCTATTGGCAAGACTGATACATACAAAAAAACCTGAGGAATAAAACAGACTTTAAAAATGTAGGACTTGTAATAGTTTTTTAGAACTGTTTTAGTTTTGTTTTAAGTACAATTTTATTTGTTTTATCTAGCTAAGTAAAAAATGTGGTGGTTCTGAAAAGTTTAAAAGGATTTTTTCGTTAAGTTTGCTTTTTAAGAAAATTTTGTTTTGCTAAAAGAGTAGAGATATTTTTTTTTTGTTACAAGTCTAATTTTCTTTTATTTAAAGAAACGAGAAATATAAGTTCCCTAAAACTTTAAGAATATTTTGTTTTGTTTCCTTTTTAGGCGTAATTTAGTTATTTATTAAAAATAATAAATAAATATTTAAAACCATTAAAACTATATTTTTTCCACTTAGAAACTTAGAAAAAATAAAATCTCTTGAAACGTCCGGGTAGTAAGATCCAAAATCCGGGGTTTTCACGTTTCTTGTCCTGGGTGACAGACTTTCGAGATGGCAGCCCTATACGCAGATGATGATGACTTCGGACCGAAATAATTACGCAAAAACCAAGACTTGAAAATAATTTAATTTTCATTGAAATTAAATGTAGACGTTGTATACTTTGGCATCATTATCCGGTACACAGTTGTGTACTCTGCGCCCACGCGCGCCTAGACTGCTGACGTCACAAGTATTGCGTCACGCGCACTAGGATGACGCGAACGTACCGCTGGAACAAAACACAACAATCATTAAACATTGATATGACGTACGATGAAGTTTTTACGAGGGATTATCAGCTACTTAATGTTCGACAAAAACGTGAAGTGTCAAGCGATTTTGAACCATGTGGTGTAGGACAACTGTTACTGACAACTGGGTCAAAAATTTAATTAAAATCAGTGAATCGTTATTACTAATAATATTGGTGCCGATTCTCTTGTCACAAATTTCTCTAAACTAGACTAAAAATCATTAAAATTTAGTTTAATCCTGTCAAACGACGTTATCCATTCTGAAATTGACTAAAGTGACATAGCTTAACTAAATTATAGTCTGACAGCACTAAGTTATTCAATTTAGTGAAAATGGCAATTTTGCTATTCTGAAATTGACGTTTTTCACCTAAAATTATGATTGTCAAACTAAATCAGACCATTTTTAATCGCGATTAAAAAGGTGTGGAATAAAATTAGTTGACATAAACTAAAATTTACAAAGCATATTTCTCTATTATTTTTCGAAAGTTTGGATGACTTTGAGTTAATTATGGAAGCTTATGTGATTGCCGCTGTTGGCGATGCGGCAGAAAGGTAAGTTTAGTGTTATTTTATTATGATACAATACAAAATGCATTCGTGAAAACTTACAAAGGATTTGTACTGAACATCTAATGTACTTGCTACATTATTAGTTGGAAAAGAAGTGGATAAATGCACTTCTCATAATCATAGCCACTTCCAGGCTCTGAGTATTATCTAATAGACACTTTCAAGAAAGAATTCATTTGGAAAGATTGCGAGACCAATCCAACCAATTCCAAATGGCAGAGGAGAAATTTAAAAAACTCTTTAGACTCCCTAGAGCGGGAGCACTTTATTTGGTGGATATGCTAAGGAATCCTCGGTTAGATGAAGGTTTTATCCCCAAACACCGAAAGGTTAGAACAGTTTTGTGCAGTAATTCACTTGCATATACAAGTTTTTAAGAATTTATAGTTTAGTCGAGTGGTATCTCACTTTTATTATATTTATGGGTGATCTAAACCTAGTCATTACATAATTGAGATCTTTCAGTCGAAAACCGCACGCCCCTCCACTAAAATTTCTTTACAAACATTTGAACGACCCACTGACCGAAAAGCAGTGGCGCAACATGCATTTTTAGAATGAAAAATTTCTACCTACCTACCTGTATGATAATAGAACTCATTTGCAGATTCTAGCTGCACTAAATCTGTTTGCTCAAGGCAGTTATCAAACAGCTGTTGGGCAAGACAACTTACTTGACAACAACTTACAAGACAACTTAATTCTTCTGAAATCTAAATAAGTGTATCTTTGCAGACGAAGAAGATATCAATGGCAACGAGGATAACAAGCAGAATGCTATTGTGGAGGATCAGGATGCTATTGTAGAGGATCCTGGCGCAGACTTCCTTGCTGAAGCAAGGGAAATTCGGCAATTACTTGTCAATAATTTTAATTAAATTAAACATTTTATTTCTTTATTATTAAAATTTAAATTTTCTTATCACCTTATTTATTAATTAACCTATCTAAGAGTGGCGATTAGGTTTCTATCACAAATTGAAACCGCATATTCAGTTCATGTTTTGTATAAAAAAATAATTAACAAAATACAATAATCAACAAAATATGCCAAATATTTGCCTCTTCTCTACAGAGAAGGCACGAGCACTGATCACCATGCATGCTCAAGACGGGTTGGCGATTTCAGACTTATTAGGTATATTATAATAATTATAGTCCAGATTTCCTCACGATGTTTTCCTTCCGACCTTCATTGAAATAAAAATGAGTAAATAAAAGAAAAATGTTCGTACATATTTTTTATTAATGTTATGTTTTAACTTTTGTACCACTGTATGCCCATTTTCTCTTGCCCGTTTTATAAAAGAATTGAATTTTTTGTCGAATTGCACTTATTTATGTTGAAGTCATCCATTTCTTTCTTAGGACGGCCTGATCTGTGTTTGCCTTCATCTACAATACGCCTCACTGTACTCTCAGATTTTCCTGAAAGAAAGATTTAAAAAAAGATGTAGTATCTAATGGAAAATACATAGCACTATTTTTATTTCAAACATGTTAAAACTTATTCATATTTAAAATCATCGGTAAATTTGATTACCCAAAAGTATCAAAACTTAGCTACTTACATTTGCAATCTAACCTATAAATGCGCAATGTAAACAATGCTTATTTTAGTCACAAAATCGTATATTTAGTAAATTTGTGACTTCTGGTAGATAAAAAACAAACAATAACACGATTACATACCTGTCATAGCTGCTGTTCGAGTATAAATATCCAAATTTGATAAAATTTGTCCAGCTTGGTGTTCTAACAAACATCGCAAGTCACATTGCTGATATACTTTGAAATAATTTCCCGAGCTCCACTCCTATTTGTTTTCCTCATATTTAACACGTTTCTTCGAAGTTTTGTCGACGTAGATTTGAAAAACATTTAAAAATGCAAAAGGTATCAAGATAAAATAATAACAAGTTGATGACAGACAGCCGATGACATTTGATGTACTATGATTTAGTGTTACCCTACTTTTGAATAATCCATGGTATAATAATATAAATAATCTTAGTTCCTCAAACATTAATTTCTTGACTATACAGACAGACTGTACTTCATTAATGATTACTGGTATACAATTTTAAATAAATATTTGATTTACCTCAGGTTTTTTTTTGCAATTCAGATCATTTCGTTCACTTTCATTCAGCTTTTGTCTATGGTCTACTGCAATCTTGGTCTATGCTCTACTCAACTTAACGAATGTCAAACTCGATTTTAGGTGTGTCAAAACTATATTTAAATTTAGAGAATCTTGTTTTCAGAATAACTTACCAAAACCAACTAACTAAAAATAAGAAATTTTAGTTTTAGTTTAGGTTAGTTCGGTGTACAAGAGAATCGGCACCATTGTCTCATTTTCTATGTGATATTCAAATTAATTCTTGTTTCGTTTCGAACCGGCAAGCAGGTCTCAATTACACTAATTTGCAAACGGTTCAATACTTTTTTAATTGCGTGCTTTTGACAGATTTGCGTTACTACATATAATATTATGTCGATAACAGACCAACCGACCTTCTAAACATTAACCAAAAAATAAATAAAAAACAATGTTTACCCTGCCATGTCGTACAGACGATCATGGAAGTTGAACATGTCTCGTTGTGCATCCGTCATGTTGGTGTTGGCGATGAACAGTGGCTCCTTCAGCAGCTGGTAGTTGAGCTGCTCCTCGTCCGCTGCCTGCCATTCCGACTGGTTGTCACAGAGCGGGTGACTGCAAAAACCATAATAATTTGAGATCATCGAGAGGTCTTCTCTAATAGCTTCCTCCACCAAACGACTTGACTTCGCGCAAAGTATAATATTCCGCGCGACAATCATACATGGTTGTATGCTTATCTCGCAGACTACAACTGTGGGGCAGTACTTCACCAGAGAACACCCGTCTGCCCTGACGATCCTTCCTTTCGAATAACAGGAACTTGTTCCTCATACTTAATACACATCATAATTAATAATCGCTTCCTCCAACATTAGTCTTACCTGCATCGCATAAAGTTAACGAAAGCCGTTGTCATCCAATGCTTCATGAGATCGTCCCTGGTTCTGGGAGGGAAGGACTTTTCATTCGGGTCCAGTATAGAATTGACTCGCAACACAAATGTCTGGTCCTCCACATGAGCGCCTCCTCCTGGGAAGTCCAGCATCTTAGCGAACTTTACAGCGCTAAAGTCGCTGTCGAATGAGAACAGGTACGAGTAGACTGGTGCTGCTCCTAGTGAAGCTCTCCACTGTGCCAGTTTGAACGCAGGGTATGTGAAAAATGAGTTCGTACAGCATAGGAGAAGTTTTTCAATAGTTACTCCTTCGTTGAAATATCTAGCCGCCAAAATCTCACCCAAATGAAGCGCCTCGCTGTCAGACACAGAATAAGTAATGTTCGGTGGGAGCATTGCTACAGGACTTTGCTCCGTAAGCCCAACCATGTTCAAATACTCTATTCTTCCTTTAAAGAATTCACTTTCAACTCTTGTAGTACCAACGATCATTGGGAGGTCTTTTCCTCGGCCTTTTTTTATAAGGTTTGCTGGATCATCATCGAGGATCCTGGTGACGCCAGGATGTTCTGCTTCGACGACAGGAACGAAGGACACTAGTCCAGTGTTGAATTGCACGATCCTGTTGGCTTCCATTATCTTGTCAAGAGGTAGATGTATGAGTTGGTCGTGGATGTCGTCGACGTCAGTAGCGTTGATACCGAGGTATCCCAGGAACATTGTCGCGACAGTTTGAGCGTAGGCTGGTGATGCTGTGTAGAACCCAGCGTTGCCTACACCGCTCATCAATATCACTCTGAAACAAAAAATATGACATGAGATTAATGCATAAGTTAGAAGACATCAATTTTCTCCATTGCTTAGTAGCAGCCTAATGTCTCTGTTTGTTGCGGGAATGGTGGGCATCAACACGTTAGAAGTAAGACGAAAGTGTGCGCTGTTGATGCACTACTATTTATTACTCAATAATAAGATTGACGATGGGGCTACGTTAGCTCGTTGTTCACTGTTTGCCCCGGATCGACTGCGGCGGTCGCGGGCCTGTGCCTCGCGAGGCTTGTTCGCGGCTTCTTCTGTGCGTACCCAAACGGCTCGCTATGCGCCCACAACCCAGGCGATGAATTTGTTAAACGCTCTGATAGCTCAGGAACCGGATCTAGATTTGTTTTTTAGTAGCAATAAAGCTATGCTTAACTATTGTATAATTTTTTTAAGTTAGTGTATATAATATTGACTTGCTGCACGCGTTGGTGTATACTGTAAGTGCAGCAAGTAACTGATTAAATAAATAAATAAATAAATAAATAAAATGTCAGGATTTGTTGCCCCGATATTAGCAATAGGCTCGCTAAATAATGTTCTTTTTTTCAATGAAAATGAAAATTCAATGAAATAAATAACTGGCTAAATGTGTGGTTACTAATAATAATGTGCGGTGGGCAATGCTTTTTAGACGAACACAACAATTCTTAAATTCTTAAATATATATAAAAATGTTATGTTGGTTTGTGTACGCCTCAAAAACTCAAAAAGTTCTGCACCGGTCGAGCTGAAATTTTAGAATGATATATAATCCGCATCAAGGATTGTTTTTACAGTATCCCCGCGGGCGAAGCCGCGGGCATCAGCTAGTTCTTAAATAAAAAAAAACAAGTTTTACCAACCATGAAATCGAATCGTATCGCGAAAACTATATTACCCTCCCAGTTATAGTCTATAGACATATCTCGAAAAAAATTGTGGAGCTTTTTTTTACCCCTACTGCGGCGAAGCCCAACAGGAGGGTTATTATAATTCACAATTAGTTCCGCAGTAAAAGTTGCAAGTGCTTCACTCTCTTACAGTATCGTCCACGTTTACCCAATCACCCGTAGACCCAATTATGATTGTCAAGATCAGCAATACCTTTTCAACAATCCCACAGAGGCTTCAGACAAGGAGACTAAATGCGCAGCAACTGAGCCGCAGCTCTGCCCTGCCAAGGTGACGTTGTCAGGGTCTCCTCCGAAGGCCCGCGCGTTCTTCCTCACCCACTTGAGCAAGGTGATGGCATCCCGGAGCCCGTTGTTACCAGGCACCGCCGAAGAGTTCAGGGATAAGTAGCCGAACACGTTGAGTCTGTAAAGAGATTATCACAACGCGCGTTTGAGCCCTGACTGATAAGCAAGATTCTACCGAGTTTAGAACAACGCGACATACGGCATGCATTTAGGTTCTCGTCCCATGTTATAATCCTAATACCATCAACCAGGATATACCCGAGGCTTTGGGCTTCTGAAAAAACCCAAAAACACTTTGTCCGACTTGATAATGGAACCCAAGTTCGGCATCATGTTCTGCTGTAGCGCTTACGAAGTAGTCAAAAACTAAAGAAAAACGACGGAGGTAAATACAAACTACAAACGCGACCAAAAAACAAGGTCATGCTAAATATGCACAGGTGTGTTTGAAAAGTAGGTACGGAAGCAATATTTTTTTTTATTCATTAATATTCCATTTAAATATTTGCCAATTACAAAAAGAATTATTAATTATATACCAAATGTTATTAAATTTTTCCATCAAGAATTTCTTAGTGTCTGGAGTCTGGATACGTACCATGTTGATGGCAATAGGCTCGCCCGAAACGGGCGAAATGTGAAGGGTGTACCTAAGGCACACTTTTGCCTAACCCTTCTAGAATTACGTGCTTGAAATAACTACTAACCTGTAGTTGAAAGTGATGACGATAACTCCTTTGCTGACAAAATATTCGGGTCCATGCATATCGGAGTCACCCGAACCGAGTTGGAACCCTCCGCCATGTATGAAAACGAGGATAGGAAGACCTGTCTTTTGACATAAGGCTTTTGACCCAGGGTTATCCAGAGGAACGTGGACGTTGGCGTGGATGCAAGATTCGCTCATGCCCACTGGCCGCGCCAGAATTCCGTATATCTCGTCATACTGGGGACATATGGGACCCTCCACTGTTGCTAACAGAACATCATCCCAGGGATCTGACTGTTCTAGTTCCTGGAATGTAAAATGTAGTATTAGTGAATAAGCCACAAATATTTCTAGTCACACAACATCCCGTCAGTAAACCCTGAAAAGTGTAGGTACCTATAATAGTAGTAATAGTCATGTTAAGTGCCGTTTCGTAGACGCAAGCCTATTGACGACCTCGTTGGTCTGAAGCACTATTGCTGTGCATGATTTCCTACCGAGAAAATCTTGATTTGTGCCTGATTGACATTTCTATATGCCAGGAAATCTTCAGGACAACACAGCTAAGTGCTATTCATCGGAATCGACATGTGGCGCCGTCTACACCGGCTTATATGAACTAAACAGACAAATTCTACATAAAAGAGCCGATATTCTACATAGCAGAGAAACCTGTCTGGTTCAAGAATTCTTCCTTTTCAATGCAAGATGAGGCACTTTTTTGACCTCTTAACATAAATGATAGACCCTGTACCTGAAATCGCCGCTCCCTCAATGGCTGCTTCGCGTACGGGATGCCCCTGAAGCTGGCATACTGGACGTCTTCCTCCGCTTGCCTGACGCGTCCGCATACCCATCCCGAGTCGATGCGCGTGAGCACGTCGCATTCCAACCGCGTGTCATTGTTCGCCGAGAATGTTGGACTTTCTGCGCACATAAAAGAGTAAAGGCTCTAAAAATTATTTACGCTAGTTTCGGATAGGACAAAAATATTCTCAATCACACAAACTTTGTTTTGACGTGTTCTTAGACAGGCAACTGTATCAGTAAGGTCGGCCCGACCGCAGAAATCGCACTGCTTTTTATGTTACTCTAACACTTCCCTTGATATCGATATGTCACCGCTTAAGTAGAGTCATCAATTAGATTATCGGTATACAAAGGTTCTTGAGACACAACAGTATCTTATTTCTGTGGAGGCTGACAACGAAACCTTGCAAAACTTCATCGTGTTTTGTCAGGATTAAACATTTTCTTATGGAAGTTCCTCTTTTCAGTTTGCAGAAGATATTAAAAGACAAGAGCCATTGACAGAACAATTGATACAAATAAATATTCATTAGAGGACTAATAATTTTATATTAAAGTTAATTGAAAACATGACTTACCGCAACCGAAGCATATGGGCAACAGACAAATAAAAAAGCTAAAGTATCTTATCATTTTAATGGCGCCGTGAGGATTAAAACATCGAGTGTTCCGGACCTCTATATAGCCTGTCACAGACATTCATATGCACGTACTTGCCTAAGGAACACTTCACATTGCGCACGAGTAGCGTTGGAAACCCCACGAAATATTTAATAATTTTACTAGAGATGAGGTTTTACTAGAGGTGAGGTGAGGCTGTGCTTGCCTAGGTCGGTCTGTGGATGGGTGACCGCCCGACATACCGAGTTTCCTCCGTGCCTCGGAAAGCACGTTAAGCTGTTGGTCCCGGCTGCCATATAAAGATCTTTTTGGCAGTCGTTACAGGTAGTCAGTGACCTGAAATTCTGACATCCAGACTTACCAAAGGGTATATCGTATTACCTAGTATCAACTGGGTTGTGGAGGTCAGATAGGCAGTCGCTCCATGTAAAATACTGGTATTCAGCTGCATCCGGTTAGACTGGAAGCCGACCCCAATATAGTTGGGAAAAGGCTAGGCAGATGATGATGACTAGAGATGAGGTCCCGGTTTCGGACAAAATGTTATTGAATCAGGAATTCCTCAGTGGTAGCCATGGAGTCTGAATTTCTGCCCTGTTCATGGAACACCCCCTGCTATGTGGGACTTAACATTTTGTGGTAACTATTAGGGACCTGAAAACTATCCTTCATCATCCTTCGGGGATTAAAGGCATGGTGATATTTTTTTAAGGTCCTCCTGTAACAGGATTTTTAGTAGCCTTCGGCCCTGTTTTCGGTTTCGGCCGAAACCGATACCAACACTTTTTAAACATATACAATTCTAAATATCTTTTTTTATGGCGTGTTAATCTTGCATATTATCCACTTACGTGTCAAATAAAATAAAAACAATAATTAAAGTATGTAATAAAAATAGTTATTTAGTTGTATTAAGCTAGTTTCCAGCCGCTGCTTCGCCCGCGTAATTCTTCTCAATTATTTGTTCTATGCCTATTTCAAATCTATCTAACAATAAATTGGACGAAACTGAAAGTGAGGCCGAAACTGAACCTCTGCGCGATCACTACTTTTTTAATTAAACTGTTTTAAAACAATCACAAATGTTGCTTATGTTTTTTTTTATCGTACTGGTAGTCTGGTACAATTAAGTATAACATTGATTGCCTAATGCGTCATAGATCGTGGTAACCAGAATATTAAAATTAAAATAAACTACGTATCTATTTTCTGACAATGCCTAGGATGTCCCTATTTTTAGCTACAATTTCAGCCATTTTATGTAAATATAATTCCAATACCAGGCTATTAGTGCCCTATTACTGGTCAAACGCCTCTTCCCACACAGAGAAGGCACGAGCATGGCTCACCAAGCACGCTCAATGCGGGTTGCGGGTGATTTCTTTGCCTTCAACCGGGCACAAATGCGACTCCGTGCTTGCTTGAAATTAATTAAGTCTTTCAAAGGAATTTGGCCGCTGAAAAAAAAAATGACGCCACTAGTCCATATATACAAAGTTACTCAAACCCCTTTTATATTAATTTCTGCCACGGAGTCATTGTGTGGTGAGTAGACCTGTGCCCGGTTGATGTCAATACGCTCGCCTCCTATAACTTGGGACATAATGTGGGTGTTCTATTACGGACATCTCAAACCCTCCACCTGAACCTTCGGGGATCACAGGCGTGAAGTTGAGGCTTCCTCACGGTATGCTCCGCCCATGCTTCTACCTTGGACATCACTTGGCCAAGATAAACTAAGAAGTACTTATGATATCATTTCAGCCAAAAGACGTCCACTGCTGGACATAGGCCTCCCCCAGGCGTCGCCACATTGACCGGTCCCGTGCGTCTCTCATCCAGCGGGTTCCTGCAACCTTGACCAGGTCATCGGTCCACCTAGTGGGAGGCCTTCCAACGCAACGTCTTCCGGTTCGCGGTCGCCATTCGAGAACTTTTCGGCCCCATCGGCCATCCGTTCTTACTTATGATATGAAAAAGTCATATTGCCTGGATTTGAACCCAGATATATCACTATACGTATTATAAAACAAAGTCCCCTGCCGCGTCTGTCTGTCTGTTCGTGATAAACTCAAACTATTGCACCTATTTTCATGATGTTTTCACCAATGGATAGAGTGGTTCTCGAGGAAGGTTTAAGTATATAATTAGACCGAGGGCATCAGCTTTAAATATAAAGTCATAAAAGTAATGTTAATTACTACTAAAAAGAAACTACATCGATAATGCTACGCCATATTTAGAGCCCTAACAATATCCTACAGTAATTTGGCAGACATCACCTTCAATCGACTCTCGCTAACTATTAAGTACTTTTTTACCATTCGCCTTTTGTGTGTAGTTTTTATCCATAGACTTTATAATAATGCTGGTTCCATGACAACCGCTGTAAGGTCGTTAATTCGGCTTCAATATTTACGGTTCGTCTGCTTCGCTTATTAGTGATCTAGAGACTAATAAGGTAACTAATAACCTTATTAATGAAGTTCTGTAGAAAAGTCAGGGGCGCAATATTCGCCACTCTGGTGCGTACTGTTGCCTGAACGTGGTCTAGGTGCAAAAATGTTAGGATACTCGTAGTAGCAGGTGGCGCTCTGTCATTTTTACCCACTAGGGGTAGTGAGAGCGAGAGTTTGGCAGTCTTAATAGGTCTTTTCTTTTGGTATCTGTAACATACACTGAATATTATAATTTGCACATGGACTTATTTCGTGTGAGGCAAGATTTAGTTTAACTTTTATCCGCACTTAGCCTCTTGATTGGGCCTGGTCAAACTCAAACTCAAACTCAAACTCAAACTCAAATTCTTTATTTCAATTAAGCCATTACAGGCACTTTTGAATGTCAGAAGAACATTTCACAAAAAAAACGAAACTACGAGTGCAATACGTCATTCCGAAAGCCACCACGCCGAACCACACGCCACCGAATGCCCGCAACAACGAACACTGCAAGCACGAAAGCACGCAGCGACGCAAACCGCAACAACGAATGCTCGAGACTGAGTGCAGAGAGATGCTGAGACAGAGCCTGGTGCGTGATAAGTCAGGCAAGAATTGACTACATCCCTGTTTGCAACTTTCCCGATGCACCAATTATCTCGATGTCAATCTCTCTATTTAAACAAGAGACATGCATGTAGGTAGGTATTTTCTACATAAAAGCGTCATTTTGTTAGCTAGTAATTTCAACTGTTTTTTTTTTACATTGGTACCGTACAAAAACAGTTGAAATTAATATCCGTCACCTGCCAAAGTGACAAGATAACTTGTTGGTGTTGCAATTTTTGTAATCTGTCTGTATGTCAGTAAGGTTTGTTTTACAGAAATAAATAGATATTGACACATGTCTTGTCAATATTCGAGGTAGCGTTTGTTCCCGTCGGGGCTGCGGGTTGTTCGAAACAGATACCGCGGCCACGACACAAAGGGCTAAGAAGGAACATGAGTGGTTTTTAGCCAGAGCGGGAGGGGTCATTTAATATTTCCCACCCCCCCCAAAAATTGGTAGCGTTTGTTATGGATGATGTGATTCAGTGCGTTTTAGGTTGTAAATGCTGGCATTACTTGGGTTAATTAAATTGAGGATAGTAATTCGATAATACTGACTGAAACATACAACACCGTCCTAACATACCCACAGTTGGGACAAATACCTTGATAGAGTACCATGAGGAGTGGGCTAAAACTCAGCTTATCTATCTGCTATCTGGCTATCTGGATTTATTTTTTCTATTACTTGCCGGATTTACGATGATCATTTAGAGAGAGAGAGAGATCTTTTTAGGAAATTTTAATAATTAAAATAATGCAGCTGTTTAGTAACTCGCAGTAGCTCAGTATATCAGTCCGGTCATAGGTAAGTTTTTTTGCAATTTTACCAATGTATACGCACCCTACTTCACATAATTCCAATAAAATTGTGAGTGAGTGTCCATGCATACAATAATATAATTTTTCTTATATTTATTTCCTTACTAGTCATTGCCAACTGACATAATATTTGTTTTTGGCAATTATCTTGTGATAGAAAGAAAGAAAGAAAAAATATTTATACTACACTTGCTTGGTAAGTGTACCAATACTACCCCACTATACGGGTTGAAAGCTGTTCATTAAACCTCAAAAATCAAGGCAGTTATATTGTATGGAATTTCATTACTGCCCTGAAAATCAGGGTAGTAATGGGTTCATTACTAACGCGTTTTGTTTTTTTTTTTTAAAGACTTGATGACGTTGGTAATCAAACGATTTAATTTTACCATAAAAAGTACTGGCCACTAGAACTTTTAAAGCAGGTAGCATACATTCTACATTCCGATAAGGCCGGAAAACTTCAAACCTCTATGCGATAGAGCGAGAGATTTATAACACTCTCTCGCTTTAACACGCGAATAAGTTGGAACCTGCGAAACGGGGCGTATTTTACCTTCTCTAAAGCCGCGTCCCCACACAGAGCCGCACGGCTCGGTTTCGCGTGCCGCGCGTCTCTAGTGGGGACGCGGCTTAACGTCTTTTGGCGTGAAAATTGTTTGAAGTGCTAAAATTTAAAGAAAAAAAAAGAACTTATTGTTGGTTGACGTATTTTGTAGAAACAATTTTCTTGGTAAATTTTAAAGTTTGGCGGTGTAAATCACAAGATATAATGAGTGATTCAAGTGACAATGATAGCAATTTATTAACAACAACTCCACCTGACATAATAGCAGATGCTAAAGACATTGTTAGTAGGTAGTCTCTTGCCTGGAAAATCCAAGATGAAATATATGAAGGAATATGAAATATTTATGCAGTGGAAAAGTGAAAAACAGGCTAAGTGTAGTATAAAGCAGTATATTTCACTCGAGGGTAAGTACAGATTACTAAACTCGTGTGGTTCACGGCCCTCCGCTTCGCGTCGGGCCTCAAATGCACCCTCGATTAGTAATCTGTGCCTTACTCCCCTTGGTGAATAAATAGCTATTATTGCCGCAGAATTATATTATATAGGTACAATAAAAAAGCAGTAAACACAACTTACAACTAAAAAAAAAAAATTGGTTCAAGGAAGAAAAAAAAAGACAACAATAAAACAACAACAATAGAATGAAGTGATGCATTAATATGGCTGTAGCCTGTAGTGGACAATTTGACTGCCTCGTTGGTCTAGTGGCCCTGAGGTCCTGGGTTGGATTCCCATTTCCCAGGTCGGGCATAGTGTTATTGGGTTTCTCCGTGAGAAATACTTATTAGCTGCCACGAAGTCTGGATTCGTGACCAGCTCGCCTTCTATTACACGGGACTTGAACATATCTGGCGAAATGTGGGCTATACAAAACCAGTATAATCTGGTCGTTCACTGTGCGAAAAGATCTAGTAAAGTGAGGCCAAGATTAACTGGTTTTGTATAGCTTGATGTGTAGCCGTGTGTACTAATTCGGTCACCTCTGCGTAACCCTTTGGGGATTACTGGATTTATGTAATGTGATGTAGTGGATAATAAAGTCCACGAGTGTCATGAAGTTTGGTTGTTTTTTTATTTTTTTTTTATCCATACTTCTCTGCGATTTTAGACATTTTTTTCTAAGTAACTAGTAGAGGACCTAAACACAACCATGGGTTATTTTCAGACTGGAATATAGCCAGGGTTTATCATTTTTGTGGCTGTAAAAAAATACACACAAAAAGGTGTAAAGGTGCATACAAATTAAGTGGAAATTGAGTTCTATAACACGTCCTCATTATGTTACATTGTTTTTCAATATTGTAACAAATAACAATACACATTAGAATAACAGTACAATATAACAATAAACGATGTTATAATATGACAATGTCGCATCTCGAGTAAACGCATAAGTTAATGTAACACGACTTGTTATTTTTAACACGTTTTTTTAACTTTAATCTTAATTATTTATAACATCGTAGTTTTTCGTTATCGTCGTAGTTAGGATCATTACTGCCTTTTGGTTTAATGGTTGCAATACGGCTGTTTTAAGTAAACGAGGTCCTGGGTTTGAATCCCACATTTGTCTCAAATCAGGCTCAGCTAGTAACAATGCGGTGTAATGGTGTAATGGTGTTAATTCCGTAAATCCGTATGTCTTGTTTGCCTTTATTATGTTGGTAATATATGGCTGAACATAGCTTTTATCTGTTGATCACTGTGTACTACTTTTACCGATATATATTTACAAAAAAATGTTTTTTTTAAGTGTCTGTTGACAATAGGGGATCGGACAAAAAAAAACTAATTAGTCCGTCAGATAGATTTCCAAAAATTATTGGACACGTATTTTTTCTTTTTTCACGTAGGTAAACTTAAAATGAAGACGATACAGTGCTTCAAAAACGCGTGTGACGTCATATGATAGTACATTTTGACGACACAAGTGACGTTTCAAGCCCCACTCCAAGATCTTTGACGCGTTTTATCTTCGTCATTTTTTTGTTTTTTTTTTTTATTCAAAATGGGCTTACTCTTGACCTCAATCTTGATTTGATAAAACAAAAAACACGTATTCAATATTTTTCGATAATCTAACTTACGGACTAAACAGAATCATATTATTTTGACCCTGTCCGATCCCCTAATGTACCGAAACTTAACAATTAAAACCTAATACAAATATCGTGTGTGACGTTTCAAGGCTCAGCCGAGATCATTTAGGAGAAGTCTATAACAGCAAGTGGTTTTGTTCTAAATGATTCGATTGGATTTGTAATTACCTAGTATAGCGTGCATCGGAAACAATTGACTCGGGTATAACTAATAGGACGGATTAAATTATCGGCCCGCAAGGGCCGACGCCCGTCGGGGCTGCGGATATCGAAAAGTTACCGCGGCTCCGACACAAGGGCGAGGAAGAGGGAACATGGGTTGGTTTTTAGTCAGTAGAAGTCTGACACTCCCCTTCGCTCTGCCCAAGAGCGGGGGGGGTTATTCGATGATTTTCCACCCACCAAAAAAAAAAAAAAAAAAGGTGTTAGACTAATAATTGATGTTAGAAAGAGAGCTACTTAGTGTCTTGTTCTTCATTATCGTTTTACTTCATAAGTTCATAGTATGATGATCCCAATTTATCTTACTATATCCAGACTGACCCCAAATATGGAATGATTTGTAGTAGAGTTTGTTCTAATGAACTAGCATTTGCCCAACAATGTTGCGGTCACCTACCAGTCTGACGGTTGCATCTGAATACCAGTAGTTATAAAGTGTGGCTGTCTATGATTTTGCACCTGAACATAGTATCTGGGTAACAAATCTTGATAAGTTGGATCGTCAGTTTCGAACTTTTACCTGCCCGTAAAGAACCATGTCGTCGTATAAATTATTTGAGGAAAACTGCATTCAAATATATTTAAATAATACTATCACAGAAACATTCACAACACTTGTATCACATATATCTTCTATATAATTGCGTCAAGTTGCGTCATCTACCGCAGTGGCGGCAAAGCATCCAGCGAAGAATTTCTGAAACACAATTAAATATTACTTTACAGTATTCAGTTGTCATTAGCATCTCTCCTAAGACGTACCTATGTATAAAAGATCGTAGCACATGAATATGGAACCTACTGAACCTAGGCAGTTCTTGTAACCCTGTTTTGACCTTGAGAAGATTGGTATGCATCAGCAAAAAGCGTCTATTAACATGGTTTTGACCCATTTCAGACTACATTCAAATTAGGTTCAGTAAGAACATACTATTTAGCAAATAGCATAAAACCTATATGCCATCTATACTAAAGAGGTAAAATTTGTGAGGTTTGGGGGGGGGGGGGGGGGTAATCTCTGAATCTTCTGAAACGATTATGATAGTTCTTTCACTAATGGAAAGCTTTATTATCCCGAGTGTCATAGGCTAAAGTTAAAGACTTTGAACGTCCCGGAGGGATAATTGTCGACCATATCGCGAGCGAGGCTGTGAAAAACTGTTATTCACTAAGTTCAATTCATGTGTTGATCACCTGGCGATCTGATCGATCCTGTCGTAGAACCTGATCATGTCTTGTTGGTACTTCGTGGGCGAAGTGTTGTCGTACTCGCCGGGTTTACGGATGTCCTGGTAGTTCAGCACGCTGGCGTGCACTGGCGGCCAGCCTGGCTTGTTGCATGTGGGATTACTGAAACCATGCACGTTTTGTGTTTAGAACTAAAGTAGTCACGGGCTCGACGAATCGTCACTTAAAGGGGATATGATTTTTTTGCAGCTGTGTCGTGTCGCCATTTATGTTCTACCACCGATCCTGACCTTAACATGAAGGCAAAAGGGATCTCGCAGCCACTCTCGAAGAAGCCGTTGAGGCAACGAAATATAGGTTTTAAAAAATGCCGTGACTTGGAGAAGAAGCACATTTAAAACAAATTACACCGTCAAGATTTGTAATAATCCAGTACTTACTTGCATCGAATAAAGTTGACGACGAACTGAGTCATCCAGTCCTTCATAAGATCATCTTTGTTTCTCGGCGGAAAAGACTTCTCACCGCCAAGAACGGCATTTTCACGGAAAATATAAGTCAAGTCTTCAACGTGTGTGGTGCCGTTGTACTTCAGGTTCAGCCCTGCCGATATTGCGCTGAAGTCGCCCTCGTACGAGAACTGGTACAAGTAGACCGGGGCTGCCTTCATCTTGGCTCGCCACTGCGCCACCTTGAACGCAGGGTACACGAAGAGCACATCTCTACACACATCCAAATACTCCTCTATATTCAGCCTCCCGTGGAAGTTCCTCTCAATCACTTTTAAACCCAACTGCTGTGCTACATTTGGGGGTGTCGTAATTGGAATCCTGGCTGGTAAAATAAAAGCGGGATCCGCAGCAATCCTTTCTAAAAACTTCGCGTATAGCAGTCTTCTCCTAAAGAATTCGCACTCTTCAGTTGTGAAGCCGATAATCACTGGATACTCATTTCCTCGACCTTGTTCCCTAAGTCTTAAAGGATCATCGTCAATAATTCTCTCGGTTCCTGGGTAGTCTGTTTCTACAACCGGAACGAAGGAGACTAGCCCAGTTTCGTACTGAAACACGCTGTTAGCGTTTAGAATTTCCTCAAGTGGAGTATTAACTAGTGTGTCGTGGATGAAGTCAGGGTCTGTAGAGTTGATGCCTAAGATTGAAAGGTACCGAGCGGCAGATGTGGCGGCGTAGATCGGAGAGGCTGTGTAGTACGTTTGTTCGGCCGTGCCACTTATCAAGACCACCCTGAAATTGGAAAACATAGAGTAAATATGTAGACAATTGGAATGGCGAAATGTGGGTGTACTATACGTACACCTCTACCTTACCCTTCGAGGATTACAAGCGTGATGTTATGTCAAAGTATTTTACCTTTTAAAAAGTCCCTTAGTCGCCTTAGACAGGGACAACAGATGAGCACAGCTTGCGCCGGCGCTCTGCCCCGCGAGTGTGACGTCATCGGGGTCTCCGCCGAAGGCTCGCGCGTTCCTCTGCACCCAGCGCAGCAGCGTCACCTGGTCCCGCAGTCCAGCGTTGCCGGGGATCTTTGGAGTGTTCAGCGATAGGAAACCGAAGACGTTGAGCCTGGGTATTATTTATGCACCTTTAGATCAGACTATCGCATCTGTGGTTAATACTATAAAATTATATTGAGTAAAACCTGATGATAAACATATTTGCGTGTTCATTACAGGAATTGATTAGCCAATACTTTCGCCAAAGTCATAGCTTAGTTCGGCATCGCCATATCGTACATAAAAAAGATTTGAAGAATAAATCAGAAAGAACGCCTACCTGTAGTTAAAAGTGATGACAATAATTCCTTTACTGACGAGATACTCCGGCCCATGAAGATCAGTATCTCCTGATCCAACTTGAAAAGCTCCACCATGGATGAATACAAAGATAGGAGCTCCTTTCTTTTCCGACTTGTTGACGTAGCCTGTGTGGTAGTGGTCAACATCTCTGGTCACAGGCAGGGCTTCTATAGGCACGGCCACGTTGGCGTAGATGCAGGATTCGCTCATGCCCCTGTAGGGCTTCACCAGGCGGTCGTAGATCTCGTCCTGCTGGGGACAGATGGGACCCTCTTCGGTAGCGTCCAGGTGATGGGGCCAGGGTCTTGCTGGTTGCAGCTCCTAGAATGTACGGAAAACTATTACGCCTTCCGAGCTACAGGCTCGCACGATACGCGCCGTGCGAAAGCGACTGCGGAGCACACAAAGTAAATGAAGTTGTGAAGAGCAAGCCGCAATGACAACGACACGAGTGTAGGCTGGCAGAGCTCACGCAAGGGAAACCAGTGACGGCCAAGTGTGTCGCTTAACGCAAGATGCCGCAAGCCACAATCGATCAAGACCGTGGAAGTAACTTACCAAAATTTAGCCGTAGTATGTGTGTTAAAACAAGTCGCTCCTTTCGCTCAGCGCATTTAGCATACCCTTAAATCTCGCCAAAGTTTAAATTCGTTGGATTATATGGTACTATAGACTGGCAGATAATGCTGATGATGATCAACATACCTTAAACCGCAGTTCTCTCAGAGGCTGTCGCGCATATGGGATGCCCCTGAAGCTGGCGTACTTGACATTGTACTCTCCTTGTCTAAGCAGTCCGCACACCCATCCGGAATCTATGCGCGTGCGTACGTTGCATCGCAAGTCGCTCGATGAACTTGCGAGGGTAGCTGGAAATTTTGTTGCTGATTAAGTTATTTGTTAGGTCATCGGTATAACAGTTTAATAAAAAAAGAACCGCCTGTGGCATCGAATGTATTTAGTGCATGGTGCAGAAGGAAACCTCACAAAATACAGTAGGGAATATGCATATTTTTTGTTTTTGTATCTTCGTTTGTAACTTTTCTTCTGTAAATTCGTTACCTTCATATATCTCCTGCTCTCAATGTTTTTGTAAAGCGTTTCTTCTTCTTCCATCCTGCTCTTTTTCTTTGTAAAAGCTTACATATGTTCCACAAAAATATTTTTTCTTTTTGACAAAATCTCTTTCAATAGTTATTGAAGTAAAACTTACCACAACACAAGTAAATGAGCACCAAACTGTAGCCGTGCATCATGTTGTGTCCAATTAACAGTATTGCACTAAACCGATTTGTTCCGGCGAGGAATATAAATACTTGTAGTGGTTAAGGCATAGAGTAGACTGGATACTGAATAACGTTGATGTAATTTAAACAATTACTTGCTTTTATATTTTGACACCTTGCCTTGGACATGTTTAAATTGTTTCGACCTACCGGTACCGGAGTTACTTAGACGATTTAAAGTAGACAAAGTTAATATTTAATCCTGAAAGTTTTGGTACATCTAGCTTCGAATAAAATCAGCAAATATGTCATTTGAACTCAAAATGTTCACTTGCCTACAAAGGCCTTGAGACATGGGGCTTCTAATTGATTTTTCATTCTGTCCATATCGGTCAATCATGCGAAAATCCAGCCAGAGTGCTAATCCGTAGAAAATAAGAGCATTATTGTGATTTAAAAAAATTGCTGATATTAAAATACGAACTGCGCGTTTAAAGAACTCTCGAACTAAACTGAGAGTTGATTGTTGTTTGAGAGTGATTCTGCTGTACTTTACAATTTATTACGTTCTTACTCTAAGTGGCATTAGTCGGGAAAATTATAACTTTTAAGAATCCTGAGCCTAGCGACGCCCAAGAGCATAACTGTCTTCCATATTACTCGTCAACTCCAAATTATCTTATTCACGGTTCAGCCATCGTTTCTTTGGTCTTCCTTTCCTAAAGTAGCCATCCACGATGGTACTCAAAACGATACGCACGTCCTTATTTGTTCTTCGCATCATAATTGTGTCCATACTACAATTTATTATAATTTCAAACAATATTAATTACAATAGTACAATAAAGTAATTAAAAAAAGTGTAGGTGTACATACTTGTATACCTTTTCTAATTTAAACTTTGTTGTCGGTACTTCGGTGCCTATAGACAACCGGCCATCAGTTGTCAGTAATTTGGCTTCTGAAGGTAATGGAGATCAGACAACAGTTGCGAATGCTTGCTGCAATGTCAAATGTCACTTTCACTATTTAATTAAAAACAGCTCGCTCTTCCCTTGACCAGAATAATTTAGCCTTTCAATTTAGTATTGTTTTTTTATTTTATCTTTGGCATAACAAGTATAACAACTCATAGTATGGTCGAATGCGGTCTCAAGCCTGGCAGTCATCAGCTTGGGAATATTAGTGTAATTGTAGACCTATTCTCCACGTCGCTAATCAAAAGTAACTGAGATCAACAATGAGTAGTCAACATTTTTGTCGGTAGATACTAGTATATATTATGCAAATGGCGGTCCGGACAAACCGCGACTTAGTAACGCGTTATTCAGCTGCATCCGGTTAGAAATTTAGACTGGACGTTGATCCCAACAAAGTTGGGAAAAGGCTGGCCAAATGAGGATTTGTTGATTTCTCGTTACTCGTCAGTAATATGGGGACGAGAAGCCTTACAATATTCAAGTGCTTGTATACTCCTAGGCAAATAACTTGACACAAAATGGCGTCGTTCTGAGCAGGTTCTCTGCTTGATTTGTATGGGACGTCGTAAAAACGACTACTGCGCAGGTTCAACTTATATGCCGCGTGCTGTTATGCAATCACAATCGCTTACCTACGTGAGATTTTCCAGCACAGTTAATTCCAGATATTAGTCTCCCAATCCTTCAGATTTAAACTATGGCTTGAATGGTATTTAGGACGCACCTTAAGGCGGGGTTGCAGTACTTTTTAAGATTTTTGAACCTTTGGAAATCGAACTAAATATGAGTTTTTTAATAAATAAAAATCATTATATCAAAATTGAACATACTCTCAAGTAAATCGTAAAGATAGAAACGCGATTTAGAATGATCGGCTCGATATTTTTTTTTAACAAACATGACTATAAATCACAATTTAAAACGTGTACTGCTAAGACACTTCATCATGAATTTATATGAAAGTTATATCAGTAGATAGAACTTTTTATTCTGAAGTAAATGTTGAAAACATATTGTATAATTTCTTTATCATTTTTCTCCAAGAAGAAAAAACAGTCAAAATTTAGGCATTATATCGCTCGCGCGGCAGGGCGGGGGGTGGGGTAGTGCGTTCATAAAAACAAAGTACTGCAACCTCGCCTTAAACGTAATCGGTAAAGCATCGTTTACAGTAGATAATCGAACCAACTAATAACTTACAACCTGGTGTTGAGGATGCAACCAATCGACATTTGGCAGACCGTGTAAACATTCAATGAAATGTTGTTGTTTCTTTGCTATCTATTAGTCTAGTCAACAAGTGCTTTTTTGATCAACTTTTTTCAGCAGTCTCCGAAAATTATGATTGAGGTGTCATTCGATTCGGAATGGCATCCCGATGATTTTTGAAAAAATTGAAGTTCCGCTTGCAAAAATTGCAAAAGTTATTAACAATTAACTAAAAAATTTAAAATGGTTTTAGTTTTTTGCAAATATCTCAAAACCTAATTAAAATTTTTCAAATTTGAAATAAGATTCAAAAAGGGGAGGAAATTTCCTAAAGAATATTCTAACTTTCGGAATTGTAGGACCAATATTAATAACTTTCCGATCGGGTTGAAAATACGCCCGAAAACTGGTACTCCGTCTTGCGCAAGCTACGCTCCATTCGGACCTCTAATGAATAAATGTTATTTAAACTTATTAAATATGAAAATTAAAAATTGAAAAAATTCAGGCGCCTGCAGGATAGATCAATACACAATAATCTGTGATCTAAAAATTTTTATCGCGAATTTTCAATAAGTTATCCATTAATTAATTAACATTTTTTTGTAGCACGTACACTGACATTGCAAGTGCGATAATTATAACACTATTCATCTGAGATTTTTTTCCTTTCGTGGAGCTATTTTTCAAAGGTCTTAGAATAGGCTCTCGTTGGAAAAATTAAAAAAATGTTAATTTTCGTTTTTTTATTAACAATTTACTTAAATGAAAAATTTCAAACCTTCATTAGACATTAAAAAAATCTTTTTTTTTATTATATTATTACTGAACCGTTTTTGTATGATCAGAAGCTACTTAAAAATGATTTTTTATATTTTTTATATCCTGTTTTTTAAAATATTTTTATAAACAAATGCGTTGTTTATGAGATAATTTAATGTTTTTTTTTAATATCGTAATCTTTGATAATAATCATGTTTTTTTTTTAAAAACCGTTTCTTAAAAAAAATGTTTTATTGCTTAAAAACGCATTTGTTGATTAACAATTATTTTCTCCCACTTCTAATTAATATTAAGGTATCATTTTTTTTAAATCACCATTATTTGTTTTTTCTTTTCGTTATATAAAAAAAAATATTGTTTTAGTAAAACTTTCATTGTTTATGTAATAAACAATTTGTTAAAAACAAATAAATTTTTACTTTATATTTTTTTTCTTGTTTTACTTATTGTCACAAAAACAGATATGATTTTTTTTTTCAAATTAAAAAAAAAGTTGAAAAAAAAATTAAATGAAAAAAAAACAAAATCATATCTGTTTTTGTGACAGTAAGTAAATATTGTCACAAAAACAGATATGATTTTGTTTTTTTCAAATTAAAAAAAAAACTGTAAAAAAAATTAAATGAAAAAAAAAGAATCATTCTGTTTTTGTGACAATAAGTAAAACAAGAAAAAAAATATAAAGTAAAAATTTATTTGTTTTTAACAAATTGTTTATTACATAAACAATGAAAGTTTTACTAAAACAATATTTTTTTTTATATAACGAAAAGAAAAAACAAATAATGGTGATTTAAAAAAAATGATCCCTTAATATTAATTAGAAGTGGGAGAAAATAATTGTTAATCAACAAATGCGTTTTTAAGCAATAAAACATTTTTTTTAAGAAACGGTTTTTAAAAAAAAAACATGATTATTATCAAAGATTACGATATTAAAAAAAAACATTAAATTATCTCATAAACAACGCATTTGTTTATAAAAATATTTTAAAAAACAGGATATAAAAAATATAAAAAATCATTTTTAAGTAGCTTCTGATCATACAAAAACGGTTCAGTAATAATATAATAAAAAAAAAGATTTTTTTAATGTCTAATGAAGGTTTGAAATTTTTCATTTAAGTAAATTGTTAATAAAAAAACGAAAATTATTTTTTTTTTAATTTTTCCAACGAGAGCCTATTCTAAGACCTTTGAAAAATAGCTCCACGAAAGGAAAAAAATCTCAGATGAATAGTGTTATAATTATCGCACTTGCAATGTCAGTGTACGTGCTACAAAAAAATGTTAATTAATTAATGGATAACTTATTGAAAATTCGCGATAAAAATTTTTAGATCACAGATTATTGTGTATTGATCTATCCTGCAGGCGCCTGAATTTTTTCAATTTTTAATTTTCATATTTAATAAGTTTAAATAACATTTATTCATTAAAGGTCCGAATGGAGCGTAGCTTGCGCAAGACGGAGTACCAGTTTTCGGGCGTATTTTCAACCCGATCGGAAAGTTATTAATATTGGTCCTACAATTCCGAAAGTTAAAATATTCTTTAGGAAATTTCCTCCCCTTTTTGAATCTTATTTCAAATTTGAAAAATTTTAATTAGGTTTTGAGATATTTGCAAAAAACTAAAACCATTTTAAATTTTTTAGTTAATTGTTAATAACTTTTGCAATTTTTGCAAGCGGAACTTCAATTTTTTCAAAAATCATCGGGATGGCATTCCGAATCGAATGACACCTCAATCATAATTTTCGGAGACTGCTGAAAAAAGTTCATCAAAAAGGCACTTGTTGCCTAGACTATATACCTTTACCGTTTCATTTATGTATGGATTTAGCAATATTTTATACTAACATTGTAATTCCAAAAGTAACTTAATTTGTCTCTTACCTATTTATGCCTGAATGGCTACACGGATTTTGATACAATTTGCCTCACAGGTGCACAGGGTTACGACATTGGATTATAGGGTGAAAACTTCCTCATCCTTTTTTAAAGGGGAGGATTATTCCACCAGACAGTTGATGTGTTTGCCTACTTCCCAGTTACCGAACAGACGGGATGTTGTAAATAGCTTAATCTTGGCGTGTGATGGATGTTTGCTTGTCATCAGGTAGGACGCCAAGCAATTTCTACATCGCGTCAGGCGTAGTTCCTAAGCGGCGTACTAGATGTCGCCACAAAATAAAGTCTTTTACTCCTTACATATATTTTATTACACAAAATCTTCAACATAAGTTAGTTAGAGATCCGTTTCCTCGTGTAGTAGTACTTGTCGTAGATGTCGTCCCACATGCGTTGGGTCCTGCCGTGAGGGTACTCCATCATCTTCAGCTCTGTGCCTATGTCCAGCAGACGAAAGCTGTCAGCTCTCGTCACCTCCCACGTTACTTCACCTTGTTGAGATGGGTTCCTGAAAAACACTTTTTACTTAGTGTCATGTCTTGTGGTGCTAAATAAGCGTTTGTAAGTGTGTATCTAGACACCCTGAATAACTGAACTACTCTACATTTGAGTAAAACAAACCAAACGAAATATGCTGCTATTGGCCTTTCCAGACCTGCATTGTGTACTAGAATTCGTGACCTCTCGAGTTTATCAACATTTCTCCTCATCTATCTTCTCTTAAATATTGCGTGTAAACGGCTTACAGACAAACAAACACTATTTCATTCTGATGGAAGCGCCAAGTTAGCCCGCACAATTAAAATTGCATTAAAATGATATTATTCGCGATTGAAATACTAAAACACAAGACAATGAAGATATTCAATCAATGAGGCTTCAATTCAAATCTTTGGCAAGGAGGTGACATGTCTCGCAGATCCTGGATCAAGGTACGAGATCTCTCTAATCATACATCATCTAACTAACAACAAACTTTAACTTACAAATGCTTAACAAAATTGGTCCAAAGCTTCAAGAGGCGCCTCTGAACATTCCCCTCCTCTCCATCAACAGCTCCATCATAGAACAAGTAGGCCAGCTCATCCGAATGGGCTGCGCCTTTCTTCCGCACCCCAGGCTCAGACCTCACCCCTAGGTCACCTGAGTACGAGAACTGGTAGTAGAACACCTGGGCTGTTGACGAGTGGAAGCGAACACTGCGGTGGATATGGCTCGAGAAGTAGGCGTCCCTGGTGATGATAAACAGACTTTAAGAAAGATTGATTCCTAAAGAGAAAAATCTCAGTAACCCTTTTTCCGAACTGGTAATCAAAACAAGGACCTGTGTTAGCTGTATGTAGCGCTTGCGGCCGCTACACCAACTTACCCGTCAATTGGTCAGTCAGTACCAGCCCAAAGTATGTCTTTGTCCCCGGTAGATGGTAATAGGCTCGCTCCCTATCTATATATATGTCACGGCTAATACCCGAAGTGCGGCTGCACCTAGTTTTAGCCGGTTAGAACTAGGTGTAGCCACTAGGGCATGAATATCGGAATCTCGGAATCTCGTAATATCGGAATCTCGGAACGAAAGTTCCGATATTACAATTCCGATATTGGATTTCTCAATATCGGAATTGTAATATCGGAGATTTTTGTCTGTATATTGAGATTTAAATTAAACCTATATTTTAGATCATTGTGTAGCGCCGAGTGCGACAGCGCGCTATCGTATTCCTGTTGCTACTTCGCTAATCATGCGAAACAAGAGCAATAAAAGTCACGAGTCACGAGTGATATGATATTGAAACGTTAAAAAAATAGATTAATCACTAGGGTGTAAACGCCACTTTATCAAAACATCCAGGGGGTAAAAGCTACGAAATTTATGATAGTTATACAATCTCGTTGTTTTAAAATTCAATTCAAATTCATTTAAAGCACTTATTATGTCATGAATTTAATGACTTTCACTAATCCATATAATTAAACTTACAATAAAACTGCATTTAGTGAAACAGTAGGTACTTACCACGAACGCGTTTGAAGAATCATCAAACTATGTTTAAGCAGTTTCGACAGAGAATAATATAAATACATATAACACTATTACAGGCGGCAAAAATGTTTTGAAGCTTACCTCTGACAGACGATGGCTTTCTAATAATGCTTTAATGATATTCCTTCTTTTTAGGGGAACCCTAAAGGAAAAATCGGAACCCTTATAGAATCACTCGTGTGTCTGTCTGTTTGTCCGTCTGTCACAGTTAATTTGCTCCGAATCTAATGAACAGATTAAGTTGAAATTTGGTACACATTACGTTATGTTATGTATTTCTTTGACTCATACACGGACGTACGTAAATCAATGAATTTTAAAGATGGGGGTAACTTTTGGGGAACTTGACTGGCCTGTTGGTCTAGTGGTTAGTGACCCTAACTGCTATGCCGGAGGTCGTGGGTTCGATTCCCACCCAGGACAAATGTTTGTGTGATGAGCACGATCATTTGTTCTGTGTCTGGGTGTAATTTATCTATAATATGTATGTATTTAGAAATATATAAGTATGTTTATCAGTTGTCTAGTACCCATAACACAAGCTCTGCTTAGCTTGGGACTAGATGGCGTTGTGTGATAGTTGTGGAATATTATTTATTTATTTATTTATTTAACCAAAGATGAAATGGTTTATAGAGTATGTTAGTTTAAACGAGGGACATATTGAAACCCGCAATCATGCTTAAATGATACATAAAAAAATATGAACAAAAAAGTACCGATAATAACAGACAGAACCATACCAAATAGTTTCAGAAAAGTCTCGCATCTAGAGAGCGTGCGGGGGGCCATGGCACAATTACGTCACACACAAATTAAAGTTCTAGTCTTTTTATGTATTTGCGACGAGAATCGGGTAAGTACTGAATACCTTCAATATGGCCCTCGTTTAACCTAACACGCTGTATACATAAAAAAATACTGGGTGGTAAAAACCATTTCATTTTGAGAAATCGAAATAATATTTTAAAAGTTTAACCTTAAAAACATAGAACGATAACGCGTAAAAAACCAAACAGAGCTGCATTATTAAGTTATTTCAGCCTAAAAATGGCTTTTACTACTTTTGTACCCCGAAGTAGCGATATGTGATTTAAAAAATACAATGTGCATACTTTAAAACAACCAATGCTTGAAAAAATTACAGAACATGATTTATAAATGTTTTTTATTGCACTCAATCAAACCTCATACCGAATTGGTGCAATTTTTAAATAAAATTTGCATTTTCAAATGAAATAACGAAATTCCGATATTAATATCGGAATTCCGATATTGAGATCTAATATCGAAACTCAGTATCGGAATTGAAAATCTTCCGATATTACATGCCCTAGTAGCCACTTACTCTTGGTTAAACCTAGTACGAGCCGATTGTTTTCGGGTAAAACTAGGTCTATCCTTCATCATGCCGGCTACCTAGTTTTATCCAACAGGGAATAGCCGAACCTAGTTGTAGCCGGCATGATGAAGGATAGACCTAGTTTTACCCGAAAACAATCGGCTCGTACTAGGTTTAACCAAGAGTAAGTGGCTACACCTAGTTCTAACCGGCTAAAACTAGGTGCAGCCGCACTTCAGGTATTAGCCGTAACATATATATAAATGAATAGCTGTTCGTTAGTCTCGCTAAAACTCGAGAACGGCTGAACCGATTTGGCTAATTTTAGTCTTGAAATATTCGTGGAAGTCCAGGTTTAAACGGTGAGAAAGTGGTAGGTAGGTAGACAGGGTAGTAGGTAGGTAGGGTAGTAGGTAGGTAGGTAGGTAGGTAGGGTAGTAGGTAGGTAGGGTAGTAGGTAGGTAGGGTAGTAGGTAGGTAGGGTAGTAGGTAGGTAGGGTAGTAGGTAGGTAGGAAAAAAAGCATTGCAACGCATGCGCGGGTTCAGCTAGTAATATTATATTTTTTTATGTGTTTATTATTTTTTTCTATAATCATATTGTGCCTAAAGCATGTACTTCCTATACATTTGTGAACTGAACCTTTACTTATTTATCCCACAGTAAATAAGTATTTTTAACTGATAAATCTGTTTTGTTTACTACGTCGTAGTCGTCACTTAATAAACAAAACAGGTATTCTTAACTTTACCTGTGATAAGCTAACATAGAAACCATGGTAGCATTTCTCTTGAAGTACATGTCCTCAATCAGTCTTCCAGTTTGTTTTCGTTCCCGCTCGTTCAGAAACTTCAAATCATCTGGTAACAAAAAACTGGCATCTTTGGACGCTCTCCTGAGAACATTAGCTTCTCTCAATATCGAAACAAACACGTAAGCTTCATTGTCGTTATATCCTATCATCATGGGAACTGAATTGCCCTTCTTACTCGATAATAAGTCATAAGGAGCTTCAAATAAGAGTCTTTCTTCCTTCTTCGAAGGGTTCTCAGCGCACATGCCAAAAGGGAAGTATGGCAAGTTGAGTTGATTGGCTTGTGCTACTAGATCCTCAATTTTAGCATCGAGCAGTGATTGGACGGATTCATCTTCGAAGTCAGTTATGGTGGCCAAAGACTTAGCTCGGTCTTCTGCGTCATAGTTAAAAGACCAAGGGCATAGAGCACTTCCACTTTGAAGAATTGCTCCGTGGTACAGCCCATTGGCCATGGGGGATAGTATCACAGCCTCCACCATAGCCGCCCCGAAGCTTTGTCCTGCTACCACTACTTTCGCTGGGTTTCCTTTGAAAGCGACGATGTTATCACTGACCCATCGTAAGGCTAACACTACATCTTTTACTCCGGCATTGCCTGGTATTTCCTCGTCTCCCGAGCAGAGGAACCCCGAAGGTCCCAGTCTGGAAAATGCAAAAAAAGATATCAATTATGAGAACAAATCCTCAATACACTCAAACTCAAGGTATATGCTTTCCTTACTTTTGTTCGAATTTAAAAACATACCGATGATAGACAATGACCACAATGATGCCCTCCTGTACCATCTTCCCAGGGCTGTAGGGTCCGCTTCCTCCAGCAACCCAGACCAGAACAGGCCAGTTGCCACCCTCTGTGGTGGGAGCATGGACATCGAGTTGAAGACAATCTTCAGTATTTGAGACCAACGAGCAGGTCATTGGCCTGGAGTTTCTGATGTCAGACCAAAGTGGAGCGAGCCCTGCTCTCTGAAATATTTAAAACTTTTTTTTTATATTATGGTTAAACATTATCAAATAACAACACTAGTGTGTGTGGCCCTGGCTATAAACCTTCACAATGAATTCCATTTTTTGGATTTCGCATCCTGCCGGCCTATAATTTGTACCCTACTCTGTGGACCTTTAAATTTAGTTGGTCTGATTCACCAGCGATCATCAAAATTCTTTGCAACGTGAGCCTCTCCTGCATTTCAGACTTTGCAAAAATTTAAGAGCATCTGTCATTTAGTTCTATTTAGACCTTAATTTATTAAGTGAAGATTTGCCATCGAAGAAGATTTTGTTCTATTGTTAATATTGCGTTTCTTATTTTATCACTTGGTTTGATACTTAAGCAGTCTCAGCAGATCTTGGTTCTCGTTTTTACTTAATACATCCAACCTATATAATATAACCCTGGCTAAATGAAAAGATCCTGTTTTTCTATTACCTAGAAAAAAAAGAACTCTTTAACATGCACAAACTCACCTTGAACCTGCCCATTCTCCCTGTAACATTAGCATAAGGGATTCCCGTATATGACACGTATCCATCTCTGGCCACCCCTCGCAGCTTGCCCTGCGCGATGCTGATCACGTCCTGCCTGGTCAACATCATCATCTGTAGTATCACCACTAGTTTGTATTGCCACATTCTTAGAACGGGGAAATCACTCAAGGAATTTTCAAAGTAATTGATGGAGAATTCTTCTCCTTAGCCTATTGCCAAGTATTTTGGGGTCAGCTTTTGGATAACCGGATGCAGCTGTATTATATCAGTATTTTATTATATAGGTGATATAAAATCCCGCGAGAAGAAAATAAATAATTTATTTTCGTATACAGCTTGTGAAAGTCGACCGTCCCTATTGTGAACTCGCTCCGGTATGGCACCAAGCGAAACATCGGGAAAACCCAGTATTTCCACACAATACCCATATTATGTTAGGTTTTTCAGTTTTGTAATGCAACTAACTGTATCCTGTATAGTATCGTTTAGATCTCTCCTGTTTATCTGCCCCGATGATTTCGTTTAGGGCTTACATTCACTGGGCTTAGAGATTTTTCGACTGCCTTTGGCTGCTTATTTCACTAATCCGTTGACTAATTGTTCGTTGGCTAATTCTATGCTATAGCTGATCTTGTCAAATAATTTAAGCTTCGGTCAACCGACTGGACACATACATACTATTCTGAAGTACCTATTGTATACTTATATTTTGTCACATTCGATGTCCGCAGCCAATGGGCAATTTGACAGTACTTTTTCAGTTCGATTATAATGTTTTGTTCTCATCTTGTCCTTAGTAGAGTCCTGACCATTGTAAATGCGTTCAGCACCAACCTTAAAAAATCTCTAATATTAGGATTTAGAAATGAAAATACAATATCAACGTGCGTCCATTGCAATAATTTTATTGGAGCGTTCAATCGTCGGCACACGACACGCAATCACACGCATTGTACTCGGCACATTACATAGAAAGTGAAATATTTACAAACTCGCTACTAACAGACACAACTACACAACTTAAATTATAATACGTTACATCAGTCGCATCTCAAATGCTGGATCACGAAGCAGATTTGATAAACTGACACTAAAATACATTAAACAAACCATTTTAATTTAAAACTAAGATGTTGGTCTTATCGTGCTAAAAATCGGAACAAAATCATTCTAACACTTTGCAATACCTAAATTAACATCAAAATGGGTTTGCGCTGTTAGTTTTTGTTCAAATCAGCACTCTCATATTTTTACGGGTCTGGAGTACCTACGTAAATAAGTAGGTATTGCTGTAGTACTTTTCTCAGTAATTTCGGTAGTTCTAAAGTAAAAGACAACAGTTTTCACTAACATTGTTTGTACGAAAGACCATCGTTGATTTTTGTTACTAAAAGATACCAAAAACTATATAATTATGTATTTATGTATAATTAATGTTACTTCTTGTTCGGTTTAGAATCTCTGCCTCGTGATCTGTATAGATTTGTACAAACTTATTAACTTTACAAAATTACTTACAACAACTTCAAAGTCAATATTTGCGGGCAAATTGTAATTTTGTGATCTGAAGCCTAGTTCAGTTTTATGAGATCAATCCTTCGGCTCTAGAAAGCTCAACAGTAGTTCTACAACAAACAGTTGAGCTTTATTAGAGCTCAAGTTTATTTACTATTGTTTCGTAAAACGAAACTAGGTCTAAAGACAATCTAGCTGTTTCTAACAAACCGTATTGTTAAACTAAAACAATGAAATCCTCTGAAATCAAACTAGTTCTACTTTGGAGTAAACACAAAACTATGTCGTCACTAAAACTTATTAAATTTCAAAGGGTATTACTATACACTACTTGAGAATTTATTATTGCAAACAAAATTGACATAGATAAAACCTTCGAAAGTACACATTTTAAAGGTTTTTTTGTACCAACGAAGGTATAAAATTACATCAGTTACCGACTAGATTTGTGACAAAAAACTTACTCTAAATAAATTAATGCTAGCTTAAAGAATCGAAACCAACACAATCGCATACCGAAAAATTGTTCCTGACTAACTGGTCTTAGTAACAATAAGGACCAAATTTAAATGCACTCAGACCTTTTGTTTCAGACACTAGCACTGCTCCAAGACACTCCACTGATTGAGAAATATTTACACCGAGAACAGTTCGTTCGTCCTGATTATGTGAGCCCCTTTCTGCTGGTGAGGCTGTCGAAGAAGTCCACGATGTCTAGTTGTCTCGCTGAGAAGTCCTTCGTCTGGACTATAGTAGGAGACTCAATGTCCTCGAACTGGCGGCCGTTGCTCGCCGGCCATAGAGATTGGTTGTCCCCACAGATTGGTTTGCTGGAATAGAAATTAGCGGAATTTATTTTTATGCATGTGGGTATCGTTTCAGAACTAAATTGGAAAGCAAAAATTGTTAAAGTGATACGTTCCATTTCTACTAATATAGGTTTGTTATTCTTTTTTAGTTCCAGTTTTTCGTTTGTCGAAATTCAATTTTGCATCCAAGTATTAAGACCATTTAATAACAAGTGTCAATTACCTGCAATACATGAACTGGACGAAGAAGTCTGTCATTAAGTTCTTCATACAAATATCTTCTTCAGAAGGCGCCGGGATGGTATCCGGTGCGTCAAGGATAGAGTTCACCCTGAACACGTAAGTGAGATCCTCTATATGGCCGACCCCGTCGTAGACGAGGCTCATCACCTCCTTGATGACGTTACTCTGGCCCTCGTACGCGAACCGGTACAGGTACACCGGCGCTCCGCCTGTCTCCGCGCGACTCTGCGCTAGCTTCAACGCCGGGTACTCGTAGAAACTCTCGGAACATGACTTCACGAAATTATTCAAAGTAATTGAACCATTATAGTATTTCCTATCGATTTTCTTCGCCAGATCTATCAGGAACTTTGGCGGGGTCATGAATATTGTCCTCGGTGATACTATTAAAGTGGGATTCTCTTTAATCTTGTTTACCATGTCAAACTTTTCAAAACGTCTGCGGAACGTTTCGCATTCAGCTGTTGTGTATCCCACAAGTAGTGGAATGTTTTTGCCACGTCCGTTGGCTATTAAAATTTCTGGGTCCTCATCAATGATGGGTGTGATTCCGGGTAGTGGTGACTCTATGGTAGGCACGAAGGTTGTAAGCCCAGCAACTTCTAGAAGGATTTCGTTGGCTGCTTTGAGTTTGTCTGCGTCTAGCGCAATGAGCTGGCGGTAGATGTCGTCGGGGTCCGTGGAGGTGATGCCCAGGATTGTGAGCAGCTGCTTGGACATGAACTGGGCGAAAACTGGAGAGGGACTGTAGAATGTAGAGGCAGCTGTTCCACTCATTAATATTGCCCTGAAATTAGAAAATGAGCATTGACTTATTATTTTTGGCTGTCGTACGTAGATGTACTAGTAAAAAAGTAAATAAATGTCCGCACGGTTTTTGAATTTTAAATAAAATAATAAGATCCCACATCCGCATCCCACAATTATCGACCATTCATCGAATGAATAATCTAAACTTGCCTTCTGAACAGCCGCTTCCCTTCAGTAGCCTTCGACAAGGTGAGCAGATGCGCGGCCGCGGCGCCAGCACTTTGCCCCGCGATCGTGACGTCATCGGGGTCGCCGCCGAAGGCTCGCGCGTTCCTCTGCACCCAGCGCAGCAGCGTCACCTGGTCCCGCAGACCAGCGTTGCCGGGGATCTTTGGAGTGTTCAGCGACAGGAAACCGAAGACGTTCAACCTGGAACATTCATACAAGTCGGTTAATAACAGCTAGCAGTCTCTGTTTGCGACGAGATTTTGTCTAACTTGTAAACCGATGTCAAAAAAATATTGTACTTCATACAGGCAACCGTGATTGCAACTTAAACTACTGCCCAATTCTGAAGATCATAACTAATTTATTCTGACAGCTGTTTAGCTTTGGTACTGATTTAAATGGAATGCTTAACATACATGCATATCGTGAAAGTATAGATTACCTGTAATTAAAAGTAATGACGATGACTTTCTTGTTGACTAAATATTCGGGACCATGCAGATCTGAGTCACCAGATCCGAAGGCGAATCCTCCTCCATGAATGAATACCAGAATCGGTAGTCCAGATGACGGGAGCTCCAGGCGACTGTTCAAAGCTTCCAAGGGCACATGGATGTTAGCGTAGATGCACGCCTCGCTCTGGTTCAGCGAGCTGTCCTTCATTATCTTCCCGTAGAGGATTTCCGTTTGTAAGCATATTGGACCTTCGTTCGTGGCGTATAGGACGTCCCAAGGTTCTGCAGGCTCCAGCTCCTGCAATGAAAAATATACAAGTATAATAGTACAAATCTTTTTGGTAAAGATATCTGTAGACTGGTCCACCATCTTAATTTGTAGCAATGGCCTGGTTAGGTCGGCAGCTGAGTGTCGTCTACTCGTTTCCGAGCCATATTTTTGATCTGCAATTTTTATCTAGATTTTATCTGGAGTCCTATGTAGGCTGTGTTTGTGTTGTTCAATAATGGATTGTAAGTATTCTAACCTTGAACCGGAGCTCTCCTACAGGCTGCTTAGCGTAGGGAACTCCTCGGAAGCTGGCGTATGATACGCCGTCCGCATTTCGCACTACGCCGCAGATCAGCCCTGACGTGGTATTCGCGGGGATGCCGACGCTGCATTGCGGTGACGGCGATGCAAACGCTGTGTAAGCTGGAATCAAGAAAACAACTCTTTAGTACCGGTTGCTTGACAAACTGTGGACACTAATTTCCTAAAGCTATTGCCTAGAGACAGTGAGACGGGGTAGTAAGCCACGATGGAGATGGCTGGACTTGATACTGAATGGATTCTGTCAATTCTGGGAGGAGAAAACATGAGATCGCGAAGAGTTGAAAAAATGGTGGTGTCTGCTCTAAGACAAACTAATTTGTACTACATTTATCGTGAGAAGGTTATGGAGGTGAAACAATGTTTAAAACCACACAACTCTGGCCTAAAATATTCTAGTAATCAAATTTATCATTGTACACCAAATATTTGAAGGCTTGGGCACACCAAAAGCAGTTGCAGTGCGGTAGCAGTGCGTCTACGTTAGTAAATAATGTAGTTATATGAGGGATGTCACACTGAACAAACGCGGGCCCGCTGATCCTGCCGGCTCCGCTACTGCGCCGCGCACGCACTGCTCTTCTACAAAACTTTTGGACGGGAGCAGCGCAGGCGCGGGGCGGTGGCAGCGCAGGCGCGGGGCGGCCGCAGTTGGTACACGTTGTATTACTACGTCCGCCATATTGATTAGTCACACCAAAGCAGTTGAGCGGGACAGACGCAGCGCAGGTCGTAAACGGTTGTGATTTTTCACAACTTTATCATGGAAGCAAATGAAAAATTTATTGAGTTGGTGAGGAAATATAAATGTTTATATGATTTAAAGGACAAATATTATAGAAATACGGTTCACAAGATGCGACTATCTTCTAATTCCCGACATAGACGATGTTACTCCCCATATTCTTCTCTTCTCTTATTTACATTGTGAACCCATATTCTTTTTTTTTTACTTAAAGCTAGAAGCAACAATAGCTCCTCTTCGTCAGACAGAATCAGAACCGTTCAAAATCTTGAAGTGTACTGAGTGTGGCTATCGATACGACACACAAAACGCAGTTATAAAGCAGGGGACGCCTTCAAACTGCTCTCTGACTGCTCATGCTTCTGGTGTGACATGAACCGCGGCACAACTGACCTGCCCTGCTACTGTGCTGCGCCTGTCCTGCTTTTGGTGTGCCCAAGCCAGGCTTGGGCACACCAAAAGAGGAGAGAAGAATAGAAGGGAGTACCATCGTCTATGACGGGAATTAGAATCTTTTGAAGGTAGTCGCATCTTGTGAACCGTATTTCTATAATATTTGTCTTTTATATCATATAAACATTTATATTTCCTCACCAACTGATCAATTTTTCATTCGTTTCCATGATAAAGTTGTAAAAAATCACAACCGTTTACGACCTGCGCTGCGTCTGTCCCGCTCAACTGCTTTGGTGTGACTTATCAATATGGCGGACGTAGTAATACAACGTGTACCAACTGCGGCCGCCCCGCGCCTGCGCTGCCACCGCCCCGCGCCTTCGCTGCTCCCGTCCAAAAGTTTTGTAGAAGAGCAGTGCGTGCGCGGCGCAGTGGCGGAGCCGGTAGGCACTGCTACCGCACTGCAACTGCTTTTGGTGTGCCCAAGCCTTGAGAGTCGTACTACTTACATATAAAATAAAATGTTACATGTTTTTCCTGTTTAAACAACACAAATACATGTGGACCGCAGGTCCACGTGTATTATCATACAAGAACTATTTCGAAAACTAGATTTCGTCAATGCCAAATGTTTGCATAAGTACTATCATTTTATAAACATAGTTGAGAGGGCGAGCTATAAATAAGTTGATGTATACTTGATGACCTTACTGCTAATTAAATTAGACTACATCAAAAACTGGTCGACAATAGAGGTTAATTTGGTAAATGATAGTTCAGAATAAAAATCGTTCTGATTCCTTCCATTCAATTCCTAACATGCACACTAAGCTATAAATGAATGGGATAGCCCATTCATTTATATTGATGGTTGTTCCTTGTGACAGACTAAAGTAGTCGAGGATCATGATTGAATAGGAACACAAATCGCGCGTCGATGTCCTTAAACCGTGTATGTGATGTGGAAATAATGGCGTATCCTAACGGTACCGGACACCCATGTTTGGCTTACGACGTTTGTAGACTTTGATGAGGTATTACTAAATTAGAAAAGCGGAAACGGCTTTGACCTGACTTTGTACTTTGACTGCCTGAGTAGTGGAATGTTTTGGATATAATTCCTTTAATTTAATTTGGCCTAGGGGGTAATCTCCAGAACTAATGATCCAATTCTAAAAAAATATAGGCTATAAATTGCGAAGTGGCTCAACAATTGCGCTGCGTGTCGCGGGTTTCGATCCCCGCACGGAACAAATACTTGTATGGCCCACAGATAATTTTGGGTTTATTATTTATATGTTCGCACCCACGATACAGGAGAAATTCTCCTAGTGTGGGACAAAGTTCTAAAATAAAAAAGTACAGTACGCATACCTATTAATTAGCCAAGCTATACACCTGCTGCTGTAAACCTCATCAAATTCCTTTTACTAAAAACAACGTCTTCACACTCGACTGTAATGTATCATTATACGTAGAGCAAGTCAAACAATGCGGTTACATAAGTAAGAATATAGCCTAAAGTGTAACCCCATAGCCTGTAGACATATAGAGGTCGGAGCCGCGAGGAATGGCGTCAGGTTTTTGTCAGTCAAGGATCTTAGAGGTTATGGCTTGCACGTGTAGCCGATGTCTGCGACGAACACTCACGACCACTAATATACCTATATATACACGTACTTTTACTATTTTGGTGTTTTGATGGTAGTGAACTGGACTTCGAATAAAAAAAATAAGTTTCAAAAACTAAAACCTGACTACGAATAAAAACGCAGACTAATAAAACCGCGGTATTAAAAGTAGAAAACAAGAATACGTATACTCAGTAAAATTATTATAGAGGACAGCTAGTCGCATGCCACTGATACCTGATGCTCCTTCACAGCGTTCTCATTGATACAGAAGTCAGCTGCAAGTTGCCATTAACAAGGTGGCATGCGACTACGACTGTACAACTAGGTGGCAGTGTTTATTTTGACACCATTAAACAAGTTCGATGGAAGAATGAAGGTGACCTTGGCCTAGTACTGAGTTAGCTTGCTACAATAATAATAAGAAACAACGTAATTGCGTTCCTGCTAGGCAAAGGTGTGTCAAGTCCCCGTATTATGCCAGTTTAACGTTATGAGTAATAGAGGGTGTGAAGAATCCTGATGCTACAGACTAATAGAAAGCTTCAATAACACGGGGTAACCTGAGAATCGAATTCCAGATTCCAATGCTCGGACATGATAAACTAGAACTGTCTAAAATTCACACACACACACACAGATACACACACACACACACAACACACACACACACAACACACACACACACACACAGATAGTTGTTTCGAGTCTGGGTATTTGTGTATGTGAGTGTAAAATGTTTGTAAACGCACCCACGATACAGGAGAAATTCCTAGTGAGGGGCAACGTAAAAAAAAAAAAATAATTGACTTTGGATTTTTTTTGACTTACTGAACCGAATTTAATAAAATGATAAATTTTATGGTACCAACCACCATGTAGGTACATCCTTTCACGTAAGAAAAACTATTCTTAAGCAAATCAGTTCATAAATCTAACACATAACCCTTCTATTGGGCTTCGCCGCAGACGGGTTAACAAATACAACCGAATTGAAAACCTCCTGTTTTTTTTTGTATGGTGGTTTTTGATACCAATCTTGACCAAAGCTTAGATGCATTAGCAGTTTGATCACCCTGAAATATGTCACACCTTACCTTACCTCTGGTATACGCTGTAGTAAACAGTTTACGCGTGTTATCACTATCACTACATATTATAAAACAAAGTCTTACGCCGCGTATTTCTGTCTGTCTATCTTCTATATAAATAAAGATAGAAGTCCTGACTGACTGACTCATCAACGCCCAGCCCAAACCCTTTTACCTAGAAAGCTGAAATTTTGCACAGAGAACTACATTATAAAGAGAACAGAGTTCTCTTTATAATGTAGACAAGGAAGAAGGAAGGATTTTTCGAAATTCAACCCCTAAGGGAGTTAAATAGGGGATGGAAGTTTGTATGGAAAGTCGGTTCTTTTCACGCGGGCGAAGCCGCTGGCAAAAGCTAGTTTACGATAAACTCAAAAAATACTACGCCGATCTTCATGCTGTTTCACCAATTGATAGTGGTTGTCGAGGAAGGTTTTAGTATATAATTTGACCGACATCCACGCGGGTGAAGCCGCGGCCATCAGCTAGCTTATACGCTGTGTTCAGGCTATAATGTTCGCTAATCTCGGTAGCAAAATAACTTAATAATCACGTTGCTATATCGAAGTATAATGTGCCACACCGTTCTCGCCGTGATAGGGCTCCATACTCAAATAGCGGAGGTTTTTACCAATATTTCGTTTCGTTTTCTCTTTGTTTTAATGATTGTCATAGCATAAGGAAAGGTTAGGCAAAGGTGTACCCAAGCGCCAGTTATGTTTATGTCCAAAGTAATAAGGGGGGGGGGGGGGGGACAAATCTGTGGCTGCTACTAAATAAATCCAGGGCCTGGAGTCTCTACACTAAATATCGTTAAAAATCCGTCGCAAAGTCGTATCCATGTCAAATTTCGTTAATAGATTTTCAGCTTTATTTCAACGGCATAAGGTTGAAAATCTATTAAAGAAAGTTTACGATTTTTCAACTTAGCGACATTCGTAGCGTCATTATTAGTGCAGCCCCTGGTGGAAAACTCAGTAACACTTGGCCAGACTCGGGAATCGAACCCATGATCGCATGTACATCAGTCGCGCTTGCAACCACTACATCAATGAACCAGTCAAGGGATTTTCACTCCAAGTTCAGCTCATTTTATTTACGATGCTGTAAAACTGTGGTTACTTACTAATTTATAGTTCTAAACTAGTAAATATCACGAGGACTGAACTACAGTTTAAATCAAGTATTCAACTATTCATGTAGGTATTGATTTGTAGCATTATTTGTAAATAATCAATCACCCTTAATCAGTAGCGTTCATTTAAATGAGAGATTACATAAACATTATTTAAATTCTTAAGACATAGTAATAAGATTTTTCTTGATTTGAATTGTAATGAGGAAATATTTCCAGTTTTGAACTAAAAAAACAAGAATAAGATTTTATCTTAAGGCGCAGTCAAAGGGGCACGGGCACCGTAAAAACGACCTGTTTTTCGTCGCAGAGTTAGCCGTATTGCTACTTATTACAATTCCAAAAAAAATACAGTGTATAGTCAAATGTATAGGTAAAAGACTTATGCAAAAATATTTTCTAAAAGTAATCAAGAACCTCGAAAAAAAAAATCACAAAATCACATAAAAAAACTTTTTCGTCTCGAAATGCTCAATATTTTGAGTGACAACTGTTATTTTTTTTTTACTATCAGAAAGGAAATTTAACCAACTAAAGACATATGTAAAAACACGTAAAAATATTTTAACATTACAGCGTATTTTTTTTTTTAATAAATTAAATCTGTGAACTATCGTTCATTTTGGCAGTCACGAGCATCAAACGCATCGCCATTTTCAACCTTATTTGTTTAGGCGATGAGTTAAACGCGCGCTCAAGGTCGCGAGCAGCTAATGTCGCCTTAAGTTTTTTTTTTTTAATTAAGCTACTTATCTTAAAAAAAACACAAGAAAAATCCTTGAGGTTTTTTCTGATAATTTTCAAAACAAACGTGAATGTTCTATTTCTGTACATTAACGTATTACATACAACACAGTTAAAATTATGTACGCGTACGTTACGCTATGGCGTAGCGCGTAGGCCGGTGGCGTAGCGCGTAGGCCGGTGGCGTAGCACTTTGCTACGAGTGCTACGAATCTTAGAAATACGCGTAACCGGTCAACTCTTTGAATAAAAAGATCATTTAAAATATATATAAAGGGTATCTTTTTCGATCTGGTTTCTAATGACAATAATTAAGCACTTGTGTTATTTTATTTATTTGGCTCACCAATAATTGAATACACTACACAAGACACACAGACAAGTGTATCAACCTCTTACAGGTAAGCACAACATGCACATGTTATATAAATTACATAAATAAAATTAAGGTATTTACGATAAAAAATATAAATTGAAGTGGTTTTTCGTGTATGTCTGTATGTGACCGCGGTTTTCGAAATTAATTTTAATGCGTTTATCAATTTTGTTTTTCAGGAGTTTTTTTTTGTATAAACAAAATATTAATATTAATCTACCAATTCATTCAGAAATGTCGATGTTATATCAAATCGTAAAAACCGTCCAAATGAGGAGCTCCCTAGTTTATGATATTCATACATTAGGTAAAAAAAATAACATGTTTATATTATCAGTTATTTTATGTTTATGTTATAGTATTAATACTTCTTTATAAATATCTAACTCGGTTGTAAAAAAAAGTTGGCATGCAAAAGGCGAATCTAATTGATTCCTTACAGAGTCGATAAGGTGACATACATTTTGTGTAAGTACGTTGATATTCAGGCAATCCGGTTAGGACGGATTGCGGACACCGAATGACCGGACATCGACAGGTACCTACTTCAGAACATTATCAGAAAATTTTCAGTATCCGGAGTCCGAGCAAAAGTTTTAAAAGAACGTTTAAAAAATTCTATTATTTATCAAAGAAACTATAATTTTCAGCACGTGTTACTAACACAACAGTGTTTTTTCAAGTATGATTAAATTTAACTACAAATGATTGAGATGTTAGCCCTGCACATGCATCGACCGTTGACACGTGAAATAAAAACAAACTTAACATTTTGTAAGATAACAATTTGCGACATTTTCAGGTTCAGCAGAGGTCGAGGTGTCGTTTGTTTTAAAGTTGTAGTGAAGTATTATCTCATCAATAACTGTACCGGCCGTACCGGGCGCAAAGTTGGAAATTATGGCGAGGTTCTTGTCGAAAGAGATTTCATATTTATGTTTGATAAGTCCGGTAATTTCAATTTTTACAAATGTTAAAAAAATGTTTGATTACTTTGATAAATAAACTTTCAGTGAAAAAAAATTAGTATTAAAACGGAAAAGTCCCAAAAACAAATAAAAAAGTGAAGTATCTGAATTAAACATATATAAAAAATAAAAACTTTTTGTAACACCACCATATAAATCACCAAAAAAACTGAACACAAAGTTATCGAATCACTTCACGTATATCGTAACTCACCGTGCAAGACGAAGGCGAGCGCTATCCACTGCGTGCTCATGTTAACGTGTCGCTCGCCGCACTGGCCCGGCGCCCGCCACGCCGCCGTATATATGCAGCGCACCCACCCATCGCATTATCAACCATGCGCACACCCGCTACATTCCCAAAACGGAAACTATCTAGCTTTCACACAAAAGCTACCCTGTTTATTGGGGCAAAGAGAAATAATCAACGAAAATTAAAATTTTCGTCCCGCAAAATGTGGTTCTTGACTGAGATCATAGCGACAGTAAAATATTTCCATAACATACTTTTAATGCTGTAATAAGATAACAACATAATTCCTTTGTTCATTTGTATTGACACGGTTTCGAGATCCTTGGCACGTGGAAAGTGTAAGATAACTCATTCATTAGAAATGTTGGTTCACAATAATCACTTACTCACTTACGCATGTCAATCTGGGGGTCTAAAATGATCACTTTAGCTGATCATAATATGAATTGCTTTAAAAAGCGATAATTATTTAGGAAATAAATCATAGTAAGAAAATAATAATTATGAATTGCGTTAAAATTCGTAAAATGGTCACAGACCGCAGTTACTAATATGAACGGTCAATTTTTCGCTTTTTAACGCAATTCATATTATAATCTGCTAAAGAGACCATTTTAGACTGCCTGAAATCGCATTCATAAATTCACGGCTTTCGATGTCGACGGGTAACGTTGCGATCGTGTGCCAGGAGCCCAGGATCCTAGTTGGTACCGACTGGAGCCAAAAAGCCTATGAATGTCTTGAACAATATGTTATCCATCTGAACCATACCTTTCACGATCACATAACCTTTCAACTGAAAACATGAAATCCGACCCACTGAAATACAGTTCCCTAACGTCATAATATAACCGAAAGGTCACTGGTTATTGGTCTGACGAGTAATGACAGCAGCCACCTGATCCGCCCACGTGTGAAAAGTTTTAATAGCTCAGCTATAAATGTGTCTGGCGCGTGTGGCTCGTGTGGCTTGTGTAGCTCGCACGTGGAGCCTTCGAGCGTGCCTTTCTCTCGGCGATGGCTGTTCAATGTTCATAGTGTTCATTGATAAAAACGACACGATTGACGTGGTAACACTGACGTCGAGCTGCACTATTCAAACTCTTTGTGCTTGTGACTGCGACTTCTCAATTGAATTGGGTTTTTTTTCTACGATTTCTTACTGCGGATATTTTTAGATCTTGCACCATATAGCGTCTCTTTTGTCATTATTGACGGTGTAAGGGACATTGACACTCCAACTATGAATCCAGCACATTATTCAAGACACTAGAGACTTTTTCGGTGGATGAAAAATAAAATGTTTTGTAATTGGCTTTCTCGTGACTATGTTTTTTTTTGTTTGCTTTTATTAGCTGTAAATCCTCCATTTACTAGATACATAAATAAAACGGCAATCTTGAATCATGTTCTGAATTCTTGTTAACGTATAACAGGGGGTCTAAAATGGCCACTTTTGCAGATCATAATGTGAATTGCGTTTAAAAGCGTAAAATGGACCTTTCGTAACAAAAACAGTCACAGACGCACTGTGACTATTTTACGAATGTTAACGCAATTCATATTATTTTCCTATTTATATGATGTATTTTACTAAATTGTTACAGACGCAGTTATTATAATGAAAGGTCAATTTTACGCTTTTTAACGCAATTCATATTATGATCTGCCAAAGTGGCCGTTTTAGACCCCCTGTGCCGTAATGATTAAGTACTTGTAGGGATCGTAGCAGGGGGCGTTCTGTGGTTCTGCCTACCCCCATGGGAAAAAGTGTCAGTTTAATAATGTATGTATGTAACAGTATTATATTATGCGTTGATATCCCTTACACCGTGTAGAACAGTCTACCAACAAGAGCTACATTTATGAATCATCTCCGTCGTCCGAATAAGCGTTTTTTATATAAATTGGAAATGAAGATTAAGGCGAGGTTGCAGTACTTTGTTTTTATGTACGCACGACCTCGCCCTCCGCCCTGCCGCGCGAGCGATATAATGCCTAAATTTTGACTGTTTTTTGCTTCTTGGAGAAAAACTATAAAGAAATTATACAATATGTTTTCAACATTTACTTCAAAATAAAAAGTTCTATCTATTGATATAACTTTTATATAAATTCATGATGAAATGTCTTAGCAGTACACGTTTGAAATTGTGATTTAGAGTCATGTTTGATAAAAAAAAGTATCGAGCCGATCATTCTAAATCGCGTTTCTATCTTTACGATTTACTAGAGAGTATGTTCAATTTTTATGTAATGATTTTTATTTATTAAAAAACTCGTATTTAGTTCGATTTTTATAGGTTCAAAAATCTTAAAATTACTGCAACCCGGCCTTAAAGTTCAACTTTATATTCACTCAGTGAACTGTTACACGTTCTCTAAAGAACATGCCACAAATAATGATGTGTCAATTACGTACATAACAGCTCCGGTAAACGAGTATAATTTGTTAGTTAAAGCATTGGCGACAAAATTACATAGTACATAAAGATTCATTGTCTATTCATGTCTTAGCATACACGTATTAATTGTAAGTTATTGGCTGTTTTCATGCTTACGTGTTTTAGATGTAGGCAAGTGCTTGTTAAGTTGTACTTTCCGTCGCATCATTGTTTATTGTGAAGGAAGATGTCAATCATCAGTATTTTAGTTTGTTATTCACAAATAAGTGAGTGGCAACGTGGGGTGTGGGACCCCACGCCCTAGAAAGACATACACTGATCTTATTGGTAGCGTTCTTCAGAAAGGACAGGTGCGTAGTACTCGTAACCGGCGCGGCGGCGTGCGTGTATGACCAGATGTATGAATGTGGACGAGGCAAAAGGGGTATGTAAGGATCGTAATAGCAAGTGGCGTTCTGTGGTTTCTGCCTACCCCCATGGGAAAAGGGCGTGAGTTTATAATGTACTAGCGGACGTCCCGCGGTTTCACCCGCGTAGATCCCGTTCCCGTGGGAATACAGGGATAAAAAATAGCCTATGACACTCAGCAATAATGTGGCTTTCTATTGGTGAAAGAATTTTTAAAATCGGTTCAGTAGATCCCGAGATTACCCCTTACAATTTAACAAATATACAAACACACAAACTTTACCTCTTTATAATATTAGTATAGATATAGATGTATTCACGAATCCATCCACCTTAGGTACCTACACATCTTTTTTTTTCATAGGGTGGGAAATCATCAAATGCCTCGTCCCGGTCTGGGCAGAGCGGTAGGGAGTGTCAGACTTCTACTGACTAAAATCACCTATGTTCCTTCTTAGCCTTTTGTGTCGAGGCCGCAGTATCTCTTTCAAACAACCCACAGCCCCGACGGGATCCCTCACTAGCCTCTACTAAGTACTAGCGCTAAGTTACACATGTCAGCTTATCACAACAACATACATAGTTTGAACCTTGAACATATTTTTTATTATTAATTAATGTCTTAATATATTCACTTGTTTTGCCTAATGCAAACCGGTAATATCACGTAAGTTACATTATATTTTTTTAATCCCAAACTTGTTTTGGGAAAACAGGTCAATGACTCAAAACAACTAGGAAATGGAAATGTTTATTTTTTGTAGGCGTAACTGGTTGTAACTAGATATTTAAATAACCTGTTTAAGTATAAATATAATAACATTGTTGTGATCATATTTAAAGGCGCCGCACATGTTCCCCTAAAAGCAAAGAGTAAAAATGTAAACAAAACTTTACCTAATCCGATTCCGAACACCATCGTCCTAGATCGAAGTCACGAGGTATTCCCATCTGAGCACCTAGTCACGGAAGAGGAAGTGAGTGAGTGGCCGTTGCCCAGTAGGGATATGGCAATCTTTATTATAGCTAGCCCATATTTTCCCACTGCTGGGCAAAGGTCTCCCACCATTCCTTTCAACGGTCGCTATTCTGTGCAACTTCTTTCCAGTTCTCAAGGAAGTCTTCCAGTCCGTCCCAACTCCCACTATTACCTGCATTGTCAGCCGCGACCCCATGTCGCTATCTCAGGGCACCAATCCTGAGCTTTACGGGCCCACAGCTCGTTCGACATGTGACATATTTATGTCCTGCCCAGCCCCATTTAAGTTGGGCAGCCTTTTTAGCCACATAAACGATTTGCATTTTAGAGCGCAGAGTAGTGTTTCGAACCCTGATCTGTTAATTTGACACCTAAATCTCATCTAATCTTACGTTGGAGAGAGGGGGGGTCTCGGCAAATATCACGCAATTTTTTTTCTGTATAACAAAAAAAAACTATTTTTGGTCCATTTAATCCAGATTGTACTGTATGCTTTATTACACTTCTAATTAAACTCTCAGCAATATTGATCTAGTCTTAACTAGTCGTAAATAAAAGCACGAAGCAATTTTTTTTTCTTTTTTACAATAACAATCCAACGCGTTTACGTAAGAAACCCATATTTTGAAAAATCTCACGTGATATTGGGGGTTGGGCTTGGGGGAGGGGGTCGAATACAATCTCACGATATCTCACGGGGGGGGGGGGGGGGGGGGGAGAAAGGGACAAAAAATTCAAACAAAAAACCTCACGTAATTTATGGACGCCCCCTAACCACATTTTGCGTGTGGTTAGTAATCTTTCTCCTTCCACTTTATATCTAAGCCTAAATGCGATCCTTCACCGGAGCATTCGTCTGTAATGTAACAATCCAAGGCTTGATTGTGTACAAAAACAACTGATTGTTACAAATTGTCATAGTCTAGTTGCACACTGTTATACTCGGTTCTCCTCACTCACTGAAATTAACTGTTACAAATTACCGACGAATTTTCCCGGTGAGGAAAATTCAGCCTTAAAATACAGCCTTTCACATTAATTTGATCCTCTTCCCAGGCGCTTTTGTCGAAAATTGTTTGTAGTAGTTACAATTTATTTATACAAGAATTTTGTTTTACAGGTAAATGGTGAAGCTTTTTACTTCGAAATTCAAGCCAGTACTGGTTCAAATCAGGTAACACTTTTAACTATGTTCAACGGACTCGCCCATGCCTAGCGGTATGAGGAACCAGGACTCCTTAACTTTCATGGAAAGCTTTCAAATTCGTTTTAAAGAAGAATTTCCGCAGCAAAATCATTTATCAAAAAACCTAAGCATGACTTATAAAGCCATGTCGTCAATGCTGTTGCAATTAGAGCACATCTCAATTAAATATAAACAATTGATTTCAAAACAAAGATAGCATTGCAATTGCACCTCGCTAGCAATCCGCATATAAACTACCTCTTCGAAGATAAAGCTAAAAACAATATAAATAATAAAAAAAAAACAAACAAGAAGTAATCAATTTTCGAATGACCTAAAAAAACATAGGTCGTGCATTATTATCTGTGAACACGTGTAACCAGAGTGTAGGTAAATATCGAAGGTAAAATCTTTTAATTATACGTATGGTAAAACCAGCGGTACTAATGATATAACAATAAGAAATAAAATCTGTGTTTTTTAATCAGGGCTTTTTCTAAGATTTCGTGCTCGTGCCCGTCCGTAGTGCAGTCTCTGACCTGAAACCTGAGCTAACTAGTATTAGACTAAAACCTCAAGATACTCTGGTCTACGACAAATGAAACCTAGATAGATTTGTAACAGAGTAATCGTGCTATCGGCAACATAGTTGTAAAACTAAATTCGCGTGAACGTCAGCTTAGCACGTATTCTGTATCGCCAGAAATTTGAATTGACACGTAACATTCAGTGCTCATTAGAACTATTAGATGTAGATGTAGACGTAACATGTACTGCTGATTCAGGCATCACTCACTAGATGATTCTTATCATAATCGCCATTGTTATCAGATCTACTGAATCTAATAAACTAATCATAAACGTGATTTTCTTTTCGTGGTTGTTTGATCACGTTTTTCGTCTAAATTCTAATCAATCCACAGTTTAATGTCTTCACTTTCAGATAGAGAACTTATTCTGTAAGATGCACACGTGTATAGTCCTACTTATTCCTACTAATATTGAAATGCAAAAGTTTATGAGGATGGATGGATGTTTGTTACTCTTTCACACCAAAACGAATTAACGGATTTTGATGAAATTTTGCTGACTATTAATTTATAACCTGGATTAACACATAGGTTACTTTTAATCCAGGTAGCATGATGCCGTGGGACAATTATTTAATTGAACTCCACGCAAGCGAGCCCGCAAGTATTATCTTATACATTAATATTTAGCCGACATATACCGATGTCTAGTCACAAAAACTGCGCGAATAAGCAAGCGGTAACGGTTCTTGAAGTGACTCAAGCTTTTGATACAGTTTACATAAAGGTGAGCGGGCAAGCCCAAATGGTTTAAATTGCTTGCTAACATATTTTTAATCGTAAAATGGAATCTTATTACAAACTTATGAAAATTAAAAGAATACCTCAAGGTTGTCTCTTAGGTCCGGTCTTATTATGGAACAATTTTAATAATATTAGTAATTAAAATAATAAATATTAAAAAAAATACTTTTTTAGGTTAATATTATCCATAAAAGAAGAGTTTTACAGTTAACCTAACCTAAACAATGAAAGTGAAATGACAAGATGAGACAATCTTACCGTATTATGAACGTAAACGTTTTTGTCCTAAATAGTCCAGTCAAATTAATAAGTTCACCTCAGAATTTGCGATACCCAGCTATAAACTTGTACCTATATGACGCAGACCCAACCATAAGTAGGATTTGTACAAGTTTATACCTATAAGTTTGTAACTGGGTATCTCAAATTCTGAGATTCTTACCAAATTTTGGCTAATTTGACTGGACTATAAAATAGTCAAATAAAGATGACTTCTTGTTTATTATGATAAATAATCATTTATCAATAAAAAAGCTGCAATAATTCATGATCACGAGGTTGTGAAACGCGGGCCGGGTTAACTGGCGATCTTTACCTTGACCGTCGAGCATTGACGCAGAACGCAGACACACTCGGAAGTCGTAAGTGTCGTAACACTGCCGAAATAAGATGCACTTGATAACATGATAACTAACCCCCGGAACTTTAATTACACACAACTTATCTACATTTTTTTACTGTAAATCAGATGGCGAATTTTGTAAGAAATTTTCCTTGTAATAGTAGTGTTTGTATTTAAATAAGTCCTATTAGTTACACAATCATCCATTTACGCTTACTTACCTTTTTTTTGGGGCTTGGGAAATCTTCAAATTACTCCTCCTGCTCTAGGCAGAGCAGTAGGGAATGTCAGTTGACACTTCTACTGTCTAAAACCACCCATGTTTCTTCTAAGCCCTTTGTATCGAGGCCGCAGTATCTCTTTCGCACAACCCGCAGCCGGGACCCGCAGCCCCGACAAGATTTACGCCTACCTCTTGTTTGTTTCTGCATCACGCAAAAGTTAACAGGCAGAAAGCAGAAAGTGTGTCCGACTATACGTACCTACTTATACGGTTTTTATGGAATAAGTTTTTATTAAGATTAAGTAATAATTGTGGTTTGTTGTTTATTAATTAATTAACTTTCGTGGTTTGAAAACACAAAGTTTAATAGGTCAAATAATCACTAATAGTCCAGTCTAATTAGCCAAAATTAGGTAGGAATCTCGGAATTTGAGATACCCAGCTACAAACTTGTAAAAAGTTGTATTTTGACATCCTAAACGTTGCCTCAAAATTTACATATGGTAGGATGTCCGCATCTATTAAAAATCTAAGGTCAAAGGTCACAAAAATAGTTTTTTTGCAAATATCTCGTTTCCTATGGGTTTTTCGCTATTTGTGTTTTTGATCAATATTGTAGAGAATTAAATTCCCTACAATTTGTGATTTAATAATTTTCTTTACGGCGATAAAGAAGTGGACTTTGAAATACTATAGCAGTCGGAAGAGGACGATGAAGAAAAAGACGATAATTCAAATTACTGGCTTTTGACCGCGGCTTCGCCCGCGTATATGTGTGAAAATAGCCCACGAGACGTACCAGAATGATAAATATACCAAACATGGTTTAAACTACAAAAATGATTTCATAATACAAAATTCATCCCCTTTTAACTCCCTTAGGGGCTGAGTTTCGAAAAATCCTTCCTTACTCCTTGTCTACATTACAAAGAAAACCTCTGTAGAAAATTTCAGCTTTCTAGGTCCAAGGGTTTGGACTAGGCGTTGATGAGTCAGTCAGTCAGTTAGTCAGTCAGTAAGCTAGGAAATTCTGTTTTTTTTTTAAATTTTATTTTGCCATGGCAGTTGAATAGGCCTTTGGTGTAGGATGCAACTTGCGTCGTCACCCTTGCGCCATCCCATCTTCCTACCGGTTGACCTTGAATGATGCTCTAAGCGCCGCGCTCTCCACCCCGTATCTCGAAAACGATACAACGTATAAAAAAATTTGAAACAAAAGCTGTAGGGAATTTAATTCTCTACAATATTGATCATAAATACAAATAGCGAAAAACCCATAGGAAACGAGATAAGTATTTGCAAAAATAGTATATTTCATTATAAGTGCGGAAAGCCTGTCATTGCAACGAGTTCCGACAAATGTCTAGCCGAGCCGAGGCACAGCCGACGGCGAGGGTTGACAGTCGGAACAAGTTGCAATGACGGTTCCGCACGTGTACTGAACAACTATTTTTAATACAGTTGCGAAAAAATGAAGCAATTTAATAAAATAATAAAACCGTAATTAAACTCGCAAAGAACATTTTTGGAAAATGGCGCCAACCGTTAAAGAATTTCTGCAAAGATTTTTTTTGTTTTCTTCACACATTCTGGGTAGGCAAACTATGCCCATACAGCCAAGTCTTCAGAAGTTTTTTTTTATTGATATGAAATGAAAATGAAAAATGAGATGAAATGGAATGAAACCTTTAACTCATTGAATCAAATAATTAAATCTGATATTGAAACAAATTAGTAGCTGCTTTAGAAATATTTGCATGAATCATAAAAACTTCTATGATTTTTTTTAGTAAAAACTTCGTGGTTGGTTTTTTAATGGACATTATTTTGACAGTTGGGAAAGAGAACGCACGAGTTCGGAAATGGTAAAGAAAAAGCACGAGTACATAATAGCCCACATCCCGAACGCTATACGTCCCTGCAATACGCCACTTTTTGAGCAACTGTATTAAAAAACTATTTTTTCAACACACTTGCTCATAAAGTGGCTAAAATTTCACCGCGATTAGGCACATAATGACACCTATAATCAAACTGTGAATTTTTCATTACTATTATTCACTAGTGAGTTATAGGTTTTTTTTTTAAATTTAATTGGTTGAGTTGCTATGTTCTTAAAAAAGTTTCGATACAAAAAAGATCGTGTTCAATAGTAAAAATTAATTGTACCTAGTCCTTGCTCATTTCATGAAACTTTGTATTTAAATAGATAATTTAAACTTAGTATGTTTTTAATACTTAAATAAAACTTTCACTCAAATATAATTTTTGTTTTCTCTGTGATAAATAAAAATTTGAATTCCCCATTTTGTACGTGGCTCCAAACACTATCCACGACAAGCAAAAAAAAAACCTCTTTTAGTCTATGGCTGATCGCTTTTAAAAAAACATAATATTTTCCCGCTACTGCGAAAAAAATACACAACTCGTTTTCACTGTTATTATAGTTATTTTATTAGTTAAAATGTCTAATTTTGAAGAAAATTATTCATGTTGTACACCGCCCGATGTAAGATTTGAAGCCCTAACCGTTATGGAAAATTTGCTACCCGAAAACTCCAAGGAGAAATATCTATTAGCGTAGGTACCAAAATTTCAAGCAGTGGCAAAACACCAAGAAATCGCAGTCATTTTCTGAAAATGTGTTCTTGGCGTACTTTAAAGAATTATCTTCTAAGTACAAACCTAGCTCTTTGTGGTGTATATACTCAATGTTAAAAAGAACAGTCCGAACGAAGAATGGAGTGGACTTAAAAACTTACTCTAATTTGTCCGCTTATCTAAAAAGACTGTCAGATGGATTTTTAAGCAAGAAATCAAAGGTTTTATCGTCTAACGATGTTGAAAAATTTATAAAAGATGCTCCAGATAACCAATATCTGGTTACTAAGGTTAGTTAAACTAATTTTAAATATCTATCTACGTGACTTCAGCTTCAGCGTGTTGTGTGTTAAACTTAATAATTATTTTTTTCTTTTTTTTCAGGTTGCTTTAATATTTGGTGTAACTGTAGGATACAAGAATTAACAAATATAACTGTAAAAGACATACAGAACCATGGCCAGCAGTAATCTGCTATCTAAAGAGACCGCTACGAAATCAAAAACAATTACCTAATTATAATTTTACTAACTGCACATTTAATATTTGTTTCTATAAATAAACTTTTTATCTACTAAATAAAATGTTTTTTTCTTGTAATAATAAGCTATTGCATTGCTTCTATCGCGGGCCTTGAGCGTGGAGAGCGAATCCAGAAATTCCGAAACGAAAATATTTCAACCAGGTTGCTATGGTTACGGAAAATAACAAGGTTGTAAACTGAGGTTGTCAAATTAAATAATTGATAAAAAATGCTGTGCAATAGCTTTACCGCGGTGGTTTCCGAGTGCCACACGTTTTTTTTTTATTCGCAAGTGTGTTGAAAAACGTCGTATGATACACGTGTGTATTGATGATTACCGTCCTCGGCTTTCTTAAGACCCTCACCTGACGGCTCGGGTCTCAATGCCGCCTCTGCGGTAATCACCAACGTTACACACTTATACCATAATGTACTATTGTGACCTTAGATTTTTAATAGATGCGGACATCCTACCATATGTAAATTTTGAGGCAACGTTTAGGATGTCAAAATACAACTTTATGCAAGTTTGTAGCTGGGTATCTCAAATTCCGAGGTGAAACTCTAATTTCACTGGACTACAAGATTGGTAAGTAAAACTGACAAAGAAATGTTTGAGTCGCTGGCTTTATAACAGGGTTACATAAGGACATTAGATTATCAATAACATTGTGTGTCCCACTGCTGGACAAATGCCTCCTCCAAATCCTTCCAGGTACACTTCTCCTGTGCCGCCTAGAACCAGCTTCGTGATGCGCATAAATTAAATTGCTTATAATAAATAAATATCAACACAAAGAAATTATAAGAGAAGAGAAATAACAATTTGCGGTAACAGAAATTAGTGTAAATATGAATCAAAGCTTGCGGTTAAATCCACCAGTGCCGAAGGCAATATTATTCCTAAACTATGACAAAAACATTACCTTCTCCAGGATTAATTATGCGTAAATATATTCATAAAGACCTTTATAGGCTAGACCCGCTGCGGTTGTTTTTGATGCGTTTATCCGTAAAGACGTATAGTTCCACACGCTGGTCGCGCGTCCCAAAGACATCATAGTTAAGTTGACATTAGGCAAGAAGATGTGCGTACGTGCTCACATGCACGTTGCCTCGTTTCAATTTATAAATCATAAATCGACAAAAGTGGGTCAATATATATCCTTAATTCGTTACCCGGAGCGAAGTCACTGACTTCAGTTACTCCGTTGACTTTTGACTTTAAGCGCGAGTATTCAATTTGCTATTTAGTGCGGCACTTTAGGTGTGGCGCTAAAAGTAAGCCTTTTGCGATAAGAGGCGAAACGTAAGTGGGTAGCAAATAAAATACAATTATCATTAAATGAAATCCTTCTTCCCTCTGGCTTTATTGTGCCTATAATGTTTAGTAGGTTGGAGAATATTGTGAGCTCATTTTACAAATGTCACCAACCCTGTGTAGAATTTAGTATGTCAAGGATACGAAATCCTGCGAATTGCTGAATTTTACCCATGGATTAATTCCATCTATATTAATAAAAAAGAAATCCTTACTGACTGACTGACTCATCAACGCCCAGCCCAAACCCTTGGACATAGAAAGCTGAAATTTTGCACAGAGGTTCCCTCTATAATGTAGAAGATTTTTTTCGAAATTCAACCCCTAAAGGAGTAAAATAGGGCATGAAAATTTGTATGGAAAAGCGTAATTTTTGTAATTTTACCGAGATCACGCGGGCTGACGCGGGCGAAGTCGCGGGCAAGAGCTAGTAATATAATAGCTATGATTAGGCAAGAGTAGGCGTAGCAAGCATCGTGTGGGACGTCCCTCGGCTAAAATGACTGACGACCTAAAAAAGGTGGGTGGGACAAACTGGCTCGGTTGAAGAGCTCGTAAGTAAAATTATAGGTTGTGTGGAAAATTACCATTTTCTTCTTTTACTACTAAATGTTTGGAGTTCCCTATAAAAGCATCGCCTTATTATTATTATGTATATTTAATGGCAGCCGCATTGTATGAGCGTTTTTCAGCGTAATGCCAAAATGCCCGTGAATTTGAAGAATTAGCATGAGAGTCATTTTGCGGCCATCATCCAAATCTCAGCTTCATTAGGTAACAAAAGCTTTATAGTGTAAGTAAACCAAAACCAACTATGCAGAGTTGGTTTTAAGAAAAAAAATATTTCGTTAGCATATAAATTAGTGTGACCAAACGATGAATCCGTCTGTCGACGACGACAGGCCATTAAAGCTTTGGCGAGGTAGTTCATCCTTACCTTACCCATTTGTTCCACCTGCTGAACATCTCCCACCTGGACAAGAGTTGCCGTGGCTGACCTGGAAGTCTTTAAACAGACTCCGGACCCAGGTTGGTCGCAGCAAAGAAAACCTACTGAGGTGGGGATACATAAATGACTCTGCACTGGAGTGTAAATGTGGTGCTGTTCCTCAAACAATGGGGCACTTAATATCGTGCCCTGCGTGTCCTGCTGACTGTTCACTGCAGGAACTGATGGACGCTACCGAAAGTGCCAAACTAGTTGCCCAATTCTGGGCCGACACAATTTAGATTGCCATCGACACGCTAAGAAGAAGACAGGCCATGTCGACGCAACGTTCGTGTTCCACGCGCGCCTCAAAGAGATGCCAGCAACATGGAAGGGGTCCGCAAGGGCCGACGCCCGTCGTCGGGGCTGCGGGTTGTTCGAAAGTGATACCGTGACTCGACACAAAAGGGTAAGAAGGAACATAATATAATAATAATAAAGCTTTATTTAATTCCGTACAAATTACAATCTACTGGCTTAAAAGACTAAAAAAGAAAATAAAGATAAGTATAACAAAGTTTCAAAGTTAAACAGTTTTTTTTTTTAAATACAGTATAAAATATTTATGTCGTTTGTACGGACCCCCTTCGGGTAAAAGCCTCCTAAAGAAGGAACATACTTGATGGTTCTCAGTCAGTACAAGTCTGACACTCCCTACCGCGCCGCCCAGAGCGGGAGGAGTCATTTGATGATTTCCCACACTCCAAAAACAACAAAGGCTCCAACTCCAACAGTAAACAGTAACAGTAGGTACAGTAACAGTATTTGTACATTTTAGCTTATCGAAAATATCGAAGCGTAAGTTTATGCTAAGTTTCGTTTAGTTATGCCATTCTAAGCAAATTACTGTATGTTCAATAGTGTTCCCATATTTATTTACTAGCTGATGCCCGCGACTTCGTTCACGTGGAAATTTTGATGAGTGACTGTCTCGTTGATTGAGTGACAGTGAAATTAGTGATACCTTTGATTTCCACATCAGTTGTTCCAGATCTTCAAATTGTATACGACAACAGAGAGTGCTTATCAGGCTGAACAACTCTTGCTAAGACGTCATTCCTATATATGTTATAGTGTAGCTGGGCTCTTGGACTTCCACATTAGCTGTTCCAGATCTTCAAATTGTATACGACAACAGAGAGTGCTTATCAGGCTGAACAACTCTTGCTAAGACGTCATTCCTATATATGTTATAGTGTAGCTGGGCTCTTGGACTTCCACATCAGCTGTTCCAGATCTTCAAATTGTATACGACAACAGAGAGTGCTTATCAGGCTGAACAACTCTTGCTAAGACGTCATTCCTATATATGTTATAGTGTAGCTGGGCTCTTGGACTTCCACATCAGTTGTTCCAGATCTTCAAATTGTATACGACAACAGAGAGTGCTTATCAGGCTGAACAACTCTTGCTAAGACGTCATTCCTATATATGTTATAGTGTAGCTGGGCTCTTGGACTTCCACATCAGCTGTTCCAGATCTTCAAATTGTATACGACAACAGAGAGTGCTCATCAGGCTGAACAATTCTTGCTAAGACGTCATTCCTATATATGTTATAGTGTAGCTGGGCTCTTGGAGTTCCACATCAGGTGTTACAATTTTTGCTATGGTACCATTTTTGTATCTCTTAAAGTTAAGCTGGTCTGTTGCGGTTCTGCATCAGGTATTCAAGTTTCCAAGATAAATTTTAGCCTATATGTTGGCCAGACTTAATATCTATACAACAAAAAAAAAACATTCAAATCCGTCGAGTAGTTCCGAAGATTAGCGTGTACAAACAAACAGACAGACTTTTTTTTTCGATTCGTGCTCTATTACTGTTTCTAAACCCCCCTCAATTTTTTTTTTAATGTATTCAATGTACAGACAGTTTTTTTTACTGTTTTATTAGGGTTCCGTACCTCAAAAGGAAAAAACGGAACCCTTATAGGATCACTTTGTTGTCCGTCTGTCTGTCTGTCAAGACCTTTTTTCTCAGGAACGCGTGGAGGTATCAAGCTGAAATTCATATCAAATACTCAAGTCTATGGTCTCTTGGAGCTGTGAAAAAATCAAACTTCTAAGTCAACGCGATCAAAAGATACTCCCGTTTATGCCGCAAATTTTCGACACTCGCAAGGGAATCAAAACCTACAGGGTACTTCCCGTGAACTCAGAATCTTGAAATTTGGTACGAAGCAACGTCTTATAGCATAGATAAAGGAATAATTACGAAAACCATAAATTTTTAGTTACATCAAGATACTCCCGTTTATGCCGCAAATTTTCGACACTCGCAAGGGAATCAAAACCTACAGGGTACTTCCCGTGAACTCAGAATCTTGAAATTTGGTACGAAGCAACGTCTTATAGCATAGATAAAGGAATAATTACGAAAACCATAAATTTTTAGTTACATCACATAATATATTTTTTTTACGGAACCCTCGGTGCGCGAGTCCGACTCGCACTTGGCCGGTTTTTATATGTATAGATAGGTTATGATAACATAAACCAATTTATAAATCTTAAGAAGCGAGTCTATCCAGGATTACTCGAAGGATCTTTTTAAAAATATTTACAGCGACCTCGCTCTTCCTCTTGGTCCTCGTGTACTGAAAGTTTGTACAAACTAAGAGAATGATAATAAGATAACTACGTTATCAACTCAGAGTTCGTAATGGTGACTTTAAAGCTAATGCGGATATTTTGTAACCTTATCTATCTATATAATCTATATAAATAAAGAGAGAAGTCATGACTGACTGACTGACTGATTGACTGACTGACTCATCAACGCCCAGCCCAAACCCTTGTACACACGGCTACACATCAAGCTATACAAAACCAGTTAATCTTGGCCTCACTTTACTAGATCTTTTCGTACAATGAACGATCAGATTATACTGGTTTTGTATAGCTTGATGTGTAGCCGTGTGTACCTAGATAGCTGAAATTTTGCACAGAGGTTAACTTTATAATGTAGACAAGGAATAAGGAAGGATTTTTCGAAATTCAACCCCTAAGGTGAAATAGGGGTGGTTAAATAGGGGATGAAAGTTTGTATGGAAAATCGTCATTTTCACGCGGGCGAAGCCGCTGGCAAAAGCTAGTGTTTTATAAAGCAGAAGACTAGTGACGGCTTCGTTCGCATCCACGTATACAGCACTAGCCTGTCTGTTAAGCCAGAATCAATCATACACATTCACAAAACTTCATTGAAATCGGGTGGGTGCTTTCGGCTTCAGGCAGAGGTTCCTACATTTCGCTAGTTATGTTTGAGTCTCACGATAAAGGGGGCAAGCCTATTTCCATCAACCGAGCACGACCCAGACCCCGTGGCTACTACTAAGAAATTCCTGTTGGAAAAACTAATAACAGTTTCCCCGACCCAGGAATTGAACCCAGGACCTCATGCTCAGCAGTCGCGCTTGCGACCACTAGACCAACGCACACGAAGTTTGAAAGAACCTCCCTAACTCATTGCTTCATACATTGGATGAATAACTTCCAATACCTCCTTCCTACTTCTGTTCTCCTGGTAGTTTGTGGGATCATCGTACGATTGTAAGTTATAGAAATAAAAACTGATTGTTTTTTCATTAACAACTGTTTTTCGATTGACTGTACTTTACTTGTGAGTCCATTAAAAAAAGAAAGGGGATCAGAACGGAATGATAAATTACACAGGGGATCAGAAAGGAATAAACAAATGAAAAATATTGGCAGTGGATCGGTTTGGGGATCAGACCGGAACAACTCAAATTGCTCACACATATTTAACACAGATCCAAGATTAAACCCGGATCAAATAAAATGTAGGTCACACCATTTCTCATAAAGTAAGCGCTCTCTTGTATGACACAGTCCTCGTCTGTCGTGTCAAGGCCGGGACAACCACGTGCGCATAGCTTCCACGTGTACACGTCGCAGTTTTAATCTACTCAAATGTCTGCGCCGGCAACCTTGACCGACAGATTCATACAGGGGAGGAGACGCAAAAACTTCTACTTTTGTATATTATAGGGGTATTCTTTTGACCTCAATCTTGTCCTGAATGGAAAGAGCTTACCCACAAGAAACCTATTAACTCGCAAATTAAATAGATTGGGGTCGTATGATCTTTAGAACACCGACGCAGGCAGGAAATTCCAGTCCTAGGCTGTGCGCATAATAAAAGACTTACTTACTACGTATTCAGTACATATTTCTGAAAATAAAAGTCTGTCTCCTGCAAAAGCGCAATTCGTTCTAACCATAGACACCCGACCCCCGACACCTATGTACACTTGACGACCTTATGACTGCATCAGCGAGTGGAGTTCGCATAGCTGAATTTTGGGCCAAAACGATTTAACTGAAATTTACCATCGACACGCTAAGAAGAAGAATGAATAGGTATTCCGCTATCATCTGTTTTATTATCTGCACAGTGTTTTGGCAACAAACGATGCAATTCATTTCGATAACCAATTATTATTTATTAATGCTGCAAAAATATCCCACTTGCGATAACGAGTGATAACGTGTAGCTCATGAACCGATGCGTTGCTATGCGGAAAATACTGTTATCTGATGTGTCAGACTTATGGCGCCATCACTATCGTATCAGTTCACATTAGACATGGCGGCTCCAAAAAAATTATCCCGTAAGCAAATTAACGGTCAAGGAATAATGAATGTTGCTGCGGTTTGTTAGAAAGAGATACCGTGGACTCGGAAACAAAGGGCTTAAAAGGAGCATGGGTGGTTTTTATTCAGTAGAAGTCTGACACTTGGAGGACTCATTTGATGATTTCCTACCGTCAAAAAATAAATTAATGCTGGACCACACATTCCTTTCAAATTGTCTTTATTTTGTAGGTACATTCTGCAGTATGCACCTAGTCGAAATCAATATTTAATAAATAAAATACATGGTCAAACATAATTATCTGCCTCATGCTTTTTGTACTCGAGTTTGCAAAACCATAGTGCGAATTTTAACTATGGTTCTGGGTTAGTTTACAGTGTAAACTAGAATTCGAGCACAGACAATCTTCTCAGTGTTACATAACTATTATCTTACTAGCTTTTGCCAGCGGCTTCGCCCGCGTGAAAATGTCGATTTTCCATACAAACTTTCATCCCCTATTTAAATCCCTTAGGGGTTGAATTTCGAAAAATCCTTCCTTATTCCTTGTCTACATTTTAAAGGGAACCTCTGTGCAAAATTTCAGCTTTCTAGGTCCAAGGGTTTGGGCTGGGCGTTGATGAGTCAGTCAGTCAGTCAGGACTTCTCTCTTTATTTATTAGAGATATCTCTTCATGAAACCCAGATATAATAAAATACGTAAGTAGTCCTTTTTCTCAGTACTCAGATCATTTTATTTAAGAACTAGCTGATGCCCGCTGCTTCGCCCGCGTGGATGTCGGTTAGATCAAATACTAAAACCTTCCTCAAGAACTCACTCACTCTATCCATTAGTGAAAACAGCATAAAAATCGGTGCAGTCGTTTTTGAGTTTATCGCAAACAGACAGACAGACAGACAAACGCGGCGGACGACTTTGTTTTATTATAAGTATACAATGATGAAAGCGATTAAGCGGATGAAGCAGTATGAAAGATGATTAGTGATAAAAGCGATTTTGCCAACAAGTTTTGGTCGAGAATTGTTGTAATGGTGGGCCACACAATACTCCTGGGCCCCGAGTCTGCTATTCAATAGTGTCAGAATGGTCGATCATTGATCTCATAATGGTTGATTGATGACAAGCCAAAAAGTACCTTATGCCTGTCGACTTAAGGTACTTTTTGGCTTGTCGTAAATCAACCATTATGAGATCAATGATCGACCATTCTGACACTATTGAATAGCAGACTCGGGGCCCTGGCCGATTTCGCTCTAGATGGCTAATCTTAACGGAGTCTAACCAATCGTCGAGGGAATAGATCACAAGTGTGTGCGCAAACATACATGCACCCATCCTTCTCTCTTTCATGGTCCGATGGGAAGCCCATCAGACACGACCGGAAAGATGTCAGGAGCAGGACTGCGCTCTTAGGCCGTATACAGAAAGAAAGCTGGCAGCAAATTACCATCGCTTATAGGAACCGGTCCATGCAGGTAACCGGCACGGGCATTTAAAATTGAATGAAATCTATCAGCGCCGATAAGCTCTGGTAGATTGGCGCCGGCTACCAGCTTTCTTTCTGTATCCGGCCTTAGACCCACCAGGGGAATAATGTCCGAGTGCGAGTCAGTGAGCTTTCTTTTTCATGTATCCGGCCTTAGACCCACCAGCGGAATAATGTCCGAGTGCGAGTCAGTGAAGTTCGCTGTCTGTATAATCTGTCTATCTGTCTGTATATTCAGCAAACGAAGTGTTTCGTGTATTAACTACTAAGGTATATTATACTCCTAGTTATCCGACTATCAGTTGCAGACGCAGTGGCTGCTAATTATAGCTTATCAGCAAGTCAGAAGTCAATGCTTAATTAAGGTGCATCACGAAAAGTGAAGTCAACAGCTCTGTGACCTCTGTCACGTGTCTAGCAATATGCTTCAACTACTGCATTATACAGAGCTTCGCGTTTTATCATCATTTTCCTGCCCTTATCCCATTATATTTGAGGTCGGCGCAACACGCTTTCTTTTTCCATTCTTCCCTGTTAGACGTCACGCTGGCATAAATACTCATTTCTCATTCATATCATGAGTGTTCCCTAAATACCAACAAACGAATTTACAATTAATTTATATAATAAAACCATAATCTAATAGAAGCTGTACAAATATTTTGTTGCTGACTGTCCTAAAAATGTGTCAGGGTATCCGATTCTTTTACGGGGGATCAGACCGGAATAGAAAATAATTCATAATAAAACGGACCCCCTAGGCCCCTAGGGTATCAGTTTTAGGGGATCAGACCGGAATAACTCATTCCTCACACAATCCAGCCTTTTCTCTGGCCTTCCTCTGCCTCTCCATCAGGGCTTGCAATCCGGATATCCGTATTATCCGGATATCCGCACATTTTCAAATCCGGAGTTTATTCGCACAGCTATCCGGATTTTTCGGATTTTACGGATAGTTGTATTTCTCCTTTAAATATTAATTGAAAAGCTGTCATCTGTGTAAATAAAGTATTGTAGTATTGCATTAGTTCGATGCAAGCTCGAAACCAGCGCTTGTTATATGGAATCCTTACGAGGTAACGTATACACTTATGCTGAAAAAGGTGCAAAAGATTTTTCTCTGATACCTCTTCAAACGTGTGTTTGGATATTATCCTTTTTAATAATATAAATATGTATCCTACCAAGTTTATTTTAGGATGTTTGAATTTTAATTCCCTTAAACCACTAAATAAGAGCTTGTACAATTATACATGGTTACACCGACGCCTTGGATTTACATGCGGAGCTGTGTCAATAATTTGTTCCGAATAATTATAATCGCTCTAATTGTTTAATGTCCCATTTTGTCGCACTGTAACTCGGTCCACCTCCCCTATTTCACGTCCCCTTATCCATTCTTCCACCTGCTGAACATCTCCCACCTGGACAAGAGTTGCCGTGGCTGACCTGGAAGTCTTAAAACAGACTTCACACCCAGGTTGGTCGTAGCAAAAAAAAATAGCATAAATGATTCTGCACTGGAGTGTAAATGTGGTGCTGTTCCTCAAACTATGGGTCACTTGATATCGTGCCCTGCTGGTTATTTACTACAGGAACTGATGGACGCCACCGAAAGTGCTAAACTAGTGGCCTAACTCTGGGCCGACACAATTTAGATTGCCATCGACACGCTAAGAAGAAGAAGATTTCGCGTATGCTTACGATGCTCAATGCGCTCGTGGAGACCAACCCTGGACTGGACTTGTTTGCTAATGAATGGAAGACGATAATGTTAAATGTTTGTGGTTCTGCGAGAAGACCGAGTAAAAGGATTACTTAACTTAGTGTTAATGGCTATTGGTGTACTAAATGTAATAAACCCTCTAGTAGCAGTAGTCCGGTTGTTAGTTTGTTAGTCCGGTTGACCAAACTAGTGCAACTTTTCAGCAGCAGTAGTTCGGTCACCAATTCTCTTCAACATTTATGGCGAATACATTATCTGAAAAGCCTTAGAATTAGAAGGATGGGAGGGAGGCATTTCTGTCGGTGGCGTAAAGATCAATAACCTGAGATACGCGGACGACACTACTCTTTTTGCGTCAACTGAGGCAGAACTCGCTGACCTATTCCGTAGAATGAAGTATGAGAGTGAACTGGTTGGACTCACTGTCAACAAATCGAAAACCAAAGTAATGGTGATTGATAGAACTGGTAAATTTTCAAAAACTGGAGAACTCTCGGATCTCGAATTTGTCAGTGACATTGTTTACCTGGGAGCTTTACTGCCTAATCAAGGAGGATGTGAACAGGAAATCAGAAGAAGGACACAGATGTCCAAAAATGCTTTGAGCAAATTAACTCGCATCTGGCAAAATCGGAAAGTTTCCAATGTCACCAAGGTGAGACTAGTCCGGACATTGGTTTTCTCAATATTCCTATACGCATCAGAGACATGGACTATTAGAGCAAAAGACCGGGGAAAAATTGACGCCTCTGAGATGTGGTGTTGGAAAAGAATGCTCCACATACCATGGACCGCGAAAATAACAAATAAGTCTATACTCGCTCGGCTCCACATAAAAACTAGACTATCAACGATGTGCTTCCAGCGTATTCTTGGGTATTTTGGTCACATTGCCCGTCGTCAACCAGATGACCTAGACAAATTAATCGTAGTGGGCAAGATCGAAGGAAAGAGACCCCGCGGCCGATCACCTAACCGTTGGTGTGACCAAGTTACTGCACTCACTGGACTCTCTGTTACAACCGCTCTAAGGAAAGCCGAACATCGAGAGAAATGGAGACATATTGTACGAACTATGAAGGACTTTCATTAGGGACACGGCCTTCAGTAATGAAGAACACGACTACAAAGAGAGTTCGGTTGAAATATAGCACCGAACTACCGATACTCTTTAATAGCAACAGATCAGTTTGTAAAGGCTATATTAAATTATGAAACGTAAGGCCTGCATAGTACTAGTAACGTAAATTACCTGATACACATTAATGACCAGATTTATCACGATATTCAGACAATAATTGTGTGGCATTGTTGGTTATTTTGGCATTATTAGTTTTAATTATTTTAAATTTATTTTGTTAATTTTTAAGGTATTTTTACCAAATAAACACAAGTTTCTTTCTTTTTTCAAGGTATAGGTTATTATTTCTGTTATTTTGTATGAGAGACTGATTTAATACGTGTTACAAAAGCTTATTACTATTATTTCAAAGAAAAACTAAAAAATATCCGTATTATCCGTACTATCCGGATACTCCGGATAGTAAAATATTAAAATCCGTATTATCCGGATAGTAAAAATGAACGGATTTTGCAAGCCCTAAGAGCCATCAACAGAGCTTCGCGTGTAGAAGGTATTACATTAAAATCATTGATTAATTTTAAGAAGATTTCATATAAACTACATTCAACAAGATTATGAAAAAACTTGTTTTCGCCCATCTCTGCCATAAACAAACTTTTTTATCGAACAGTGTCACCGTAACGAAGCTTTCAACGTTTGAAAGTGCTATTAATAGCACAAGCTGAGCTTTTAGTTGCACCTATCAATAATAATGTTATTGTAAACGATGCTGATAATACTATTAATGTTAGGATTCTTAGAAAAATTGGCATGTTCATTGTTCGCATCATTTAATAGATATTATCTGCTGCCGTTCGATAGACTCGCCAAGGGTAAAGTTGAGTGCAGCTGCAAAAGGAAGGTTATCCGCTAATAGGACACGTGGCGGCGACTCCTAAGTAGGACGAATCATCATCAGCTCGTAATTCAATCAGGCATTCAAAGCAAGAGGGCAGACATAACATGGTGCAGCTATTATCATAACCGATACGAATTCTTTCAATGGTGGGAAGCGAGATCACGCTGCAATCATTTTGTGAGAGTGGTATTTTGTTTTGTCTGGAATTCCTGATCAGTTGGCGCTGTGTGGATGCGCGTGTGTTACCGGGTGATCACATCATACTTCTTTTTTTTTGCCTCTGACGTTGGCTACCCAACAATAACCTTAATAAAACAATCAGAATGACAAAGTACTGTCATTTTCGGGGTGTTGGTCTATTAGTACCTTCGTTTAGTCCACTTTCGGCCCCTCGGCCCCTAAAAAAAGATTTATTCATGGGTGTCCACTCGGCCCCTAAACATAGTCCACTTTCGACCCCCAGGGGGTGAGTTTGAATTTAAGGGGTATTTCAGGGAGGTTGTCAGTCTCTTCATATGAGTAGGTATCATTAGGTTTAAAAGCATTGATTCAATTAGTGTTGCCTTACTTTTATTGATCATTAAGATGTTAATTACATAACAACGAAGTTAAACACGCTATCTGAGATTAATGCCGAACATCCAGGATGAGTCAGTAGACAGGTCTTAAGTCTGTTGTACCCCGGATACATATCTAATCTATGGCTAACCAGCGCATCAATTCTCGTTTTTATCATAAAAAGAGGCGTCAAACTATGGGAGTATATTTGAAACTTAAGCATTATTAATGAGTTATTGTTTGCACTCAGCTGCAAACCACCACAAACTTTCTCCTAAATGCGGTAAATTTGCGGTATCAACGATCTGAAATAAATATTTATTCGCTGTTATGAACAAGCTAAAATTATAACACGTGTTTCTTGATATACAATGTAGATAATTAACGAGTTTTTGTTTTAGTATACGTAAGTAAATAATTATGGGAAAACATCACATTCTTCAATGTGTATAGTGTTTAGAATAATATGAGGCTATAAGCAGAACTCGTGACGTTAAAAGTCATGTAAAAGTTCATGGTCTCGTCAGCCGCTAGGAGAATATTGAAAAACGTTCATTTCTTGTTTATTTGTTTTACGGAGGGTGGTTTTCATGAGTTATTCCGGTCTGATCCCCCGTAAAAGAATCGGATACCCTGACACATTTTTAGGACAATCAGCAACAAAATATTTGTACAGGTTTAGGGTTGAGAAAACGTTCTGCGTGGTCGATTGTAACCCAGATAAAGTATCTTTGTAAAGCTTGATGAATTCGCTCAACTATTCGTAATCCTCTGCTGGACTCTTCCAATGTTGACATGGGTGGCCCCATTGGAACTAAGCTACGATCCAAGAAATTCGGAGCATAAATAAAAAAGCTTAGGACGCTGACTGAATATTTGTGTCATCATGTCATTGTAAAATCCTAAATATTTTTGCTCCATGAAACCTTAGAAAGATTTACCAAATCCCCTGTAAATCAAATCATTTATCTGCATAGAAAGTGTTGTGCAATATGTAGTAGCAGTACATCATGTTTGCTCATTTTGTATGAACCATCGCAAACTACAAGAGCAGCCTCCACCGTTTAAATATTAAAATGGCTGCGTCCCGATGCAGCAAAAGTATGCACTAGGTTTAAATACATGTCAGAGTTGAACAAAGTCGTGTTCAACGGCTCATTAGTGCCGTTAATCTATTTAAATAAAAAGAGAAGTCCTGACTGACTGAGTGACTGACTGACTCATCAACGCCCAGCCCAAACCCTTGGACCTAGAAAGCTGAAATTTTGCACAGAGCCCCTTTATAACGTAGACAAGGAATAAGAAAGGATTTTTCGAAATTCAACTCCTAAGGGAGTTAAATAGGGGATGAAAGTTTGTATGGAAAATCATCATCTTCACGCGGGCGAAGCCGCTGGCAAAAGCTAGTTATGTAATAAATGAGTGTTGTACGTTTGCAGCCTTGTGTGCACTATCAGTGGTGCAGTGTCGGCACAAACATTTAGCGTGGGTCTGACGTGATTGCTGACTTATCGATGATATAAGTAATATCTGAGTGCTGCAAATGTACTACACATGTTTCTAGGGAAACATAATTATAATATTATTATATTGCCATGCATGTAACATTCAACCAAGAAACCAAAACCTTCAATCAAGATTCCCTTATTATACTTTCAACTCCTAACCGTTGGGGAGTTGTATCTTCCATAATCAGCTCACCTAGATAACCTGAGAGAATACAACTACATATTATATATATATTCGTCCCCATAATATTTTATTATTAAAGAATTATGCTCCAACTCGAAATCGTTAAGGAGTTATATACCTTCCATAATCAGCTCATCAACATGAGATGAAGACTGCCAGATGCGAATACTTAAAAAAAAAACATAGAGTCGAATTGAGAACCTCCGCCTTTTAGGGAATCGGTTGGAAAATAAACTTCATGCCTTCTCTTGAAATTAAGTTATTCGTAGAACTTTTTGCACCTGTATCCGTTCATTAAAATATTTCCATTAAGAGCGTAGACGGGCTGCGTATAATATACGTATATATAACCATTGCCGTCGCGCTGCGCTCTAGCAACCGGGCGGTATCAATATGTGAGTGCGATAGAGACAACTGCAGCTCAGAACGATTTTACCTATAAAAAACCTTGACCGATCGACGTTTCGTTTTCTCCTGTTTTCTCCTCGAAACCTAAGCCAATTAAATTATATTTGGTATCAAAATTTAAAGGAAGAATAGATCTATGCCCCTATTACTTGTTTTTATTTTAAAAACTTTTCAATTTTCTTTGGTAGTCATCTGATTACGTAGGTAAAAACGGGGTATTTTTTTAGGTTTTTGGTAAGTCATATTTATTTTTGTAATAAATTTTTTGAAAAAAAAAATGACAGGGGCATGCCTTCAATAGACCTGGATTTTTATAAATAAAAACTATTACTTTAGAGGCATTATCCAGGAAGAGAATAGGGGAATACATTTGTATGGAAAAATGCAGCCCGTCTATGCTCTTAAAGCTTTGCAAAAATGAAAGTTACTTCTAAGCTTTGCAAAAATGAAAGTTACTGAGAACTAGTTTGTCATCATCTGCCAAGTCTTTTCTCAACTACGTTGGGGTCGGCTTCCAGTTTAACCGAATGCAGATTTATCAGGATAAAACATTTCATCTGAAAAAATACTGATCTTTCTCATCCTTGAATTGTAAATTTTTAAAAACTTTACGGTGCGGATCACATCATCCGCACCGTAAAGTTTTCCGCGCACTTTCACGAGTTGAAATATCAACACATATATGTTGTTGTTGTTGATCATTCAGAAGATCATCACGGTATGAGTCAAAACAAAAGTTTAAAAATACGCAAAAAAACCGACAAACTGAACAGGCCACGAATCACCCCCTTGCAAAGCTCTTCTTGTTTGTAAAAATCGAAAGGAACTAAAGTACAATAGTAAAACCTTATTGTTTCTATCTCTAATATATAAAATTCTCGTGTCACAGTTTTCGTTGCCATACTCCTCCAAAACGGCTTGACCGATTTTGATGAAATTTTTTGTGCTTATCCGGTATCTATGAGAATCGGCCAACATCTTTTTTTTTTTTTGAAATTATTTATATGGCAAAACAACGTTTGCCGGGTCAGCTAGTATTCTTCTAATATTTCTCTGTATCTCGATGTATTACGTAAATAAATACATTATACTTTAATAGCCTACACACGCTCAGCAGATATGTCTGCAAAAACAGGCGAATCTCGTAAACGGCTGAACAATAGTTATCTGGCACGTGCATGGAAAGTATTGAATCATAACAACAGTAACTGTACTTGGATACACGCGCTGCTTACACCACCGTCTTATTTATCGCATGTGCCCTGATTGATAGCTGAATTTATGAAAAGGGATAATTAATCGTCATCATAAATCTTGATTTATCTCGACATCAGAATAGTATATTTCATTATTAGTGCGGAAAGCCTGTCATTGCAAAGAGTTCCGACAAATGTCTACCCGAGCCGAGGCGCAGCCGAAGGTGAGGGTTGACAGTCGGAACAAGTTGCAATGACGGTTCCGCACGTATACTGAACAACTATTTTTAATACAGTTGCGAAAAAATTAAGGAATTTAATTAAGAACATTTTTGGAAAATGGCGCTAACCGTAAAAGAATGTAAGCAGATTTTTTTTTTCTTTGGTTTTCTTCACCCATTCTGGGTAGGCAAAGGGAACTATGCCATTGCCCATACAGCCAAGTCTTCAGTAGATTTTTTGTATTGATATGAAATGAAAATGAATTTTAATGAGATGAAATGGAATGATGACTTTTACTCATTGAATCAAAAAATTAAATCTGATATTGAAACAAATTAGTAGCTTCTTTAGAAATATTTGCATGAATCATAAAAACTTCTATGATTTTTTTTACCCACTACGGAACGGAGACGGTATATGCGTTTGGGGTGAGAGGTTGTTTGTTTGTGTGTTTGTGCAAATACATGTTGCCATTTTTCTCCAAAACTACTAGTCCGATTTTGATGCAGTTTTCAGTTATGAGTTTGGGTTTGATTGTTGCATGTTCTTAGATAGGTGTTACGGTGACAACTCACCAGGGGGCGCTGCAGAAAACATTTTTTGTGCAAATCAAAGTTGCCATTTTTCTCCAAAACTACTAGTCCGATTTTGATGCAGTTTTCAGTTATGAGTTTGGGTTTGATTGGTGCATGTTCTTAGATAGGTGTTACGGTGACAACTCACCAGGGGGCGCTGCAGCAAACATTTTTTGTGCAAATCAAAGTTGCCATTTTCTCCAAAACTACAAGTCCGATTTTGATTCAGGTTTCAGTTATGGGTTTAGGTTTGATTGGTGCATGTTCTTAGATAAAAAAATAAAAATAAAAGTAAAAAGTTTAAAATAAAAAGCAAAATTAAAAATTTTGAAAAAACCCACGACTGTTAAAAATTAATTGAAAAAAGGATAAAATAACATAAAACACCCACCTTAAAAAAACCCAAGAATGTCCGTCGGGAGCTGAACATTGCAAAACTAGTTCATTTAATGGCAGCCCCCGCCCAAGTAACACATTTTGCGACAAAAGGCTTGCATATAGAATATTTTTGGAAACTTTAGTAATAAAATCCACCGTAATTAAGTTCTATAAAGGTGGTTAGAACCGATAAGCAACCTGTATGTTACCAAAGGGAGAAAAATTGCAACTTATTTATAGATGCAAAAGCGATGCATAAGAGTTCGAATTGTTACCCTGAGTGGCACTAGGAACTAGCGGTGCAAATGTGCGCCGTAAATGAATGATTGAACGATAAAGCGATACAGTTCATTCGTTGAGTGACAAATAAGATCCTAACAAGTTCTTATTTTCGGTGGAGATAAACAACAACGGCTTTGTGTTATGGCTGCTTTTATTTGTGATCTATTTTGCGAGTATTCAAAAATTATGTATTTAACGCAGGATAACCATCATGAGCCCTTGCAAATGGTTTTTTATTGTGAAACCATGGTATATTTACTAAGTAAATTTTGATGCGCCTTCGATCTAATCAAGAATTAGCAAAAAATATGCGGTGATCAAATAAATAAGATAATACTTCATAAAAATTTGGTTGTTAAAAACCAAACATTATGGTTTAACAAAAAGTATAATGTCAAACTACATCAGAAACAGTTATCAAAACTCATTTTATTGTATGTTATTGTAATAAAATACCATTCAACAAGATACTTTTCAAGGACTCCATTTTTAAAAATGGCGATTTGAAATAGAACTTGCAGGTCATTTTTACACTCATTTGTTACCATAATAGAGCTCCTGGGTCCAAAAATCCCTTATTAGTACCTAGTAGTGATTATTTTCACTTAACAGGTCTCGTTGCCTTTGCGTTGAATTGGGGATCCTCAAGACGGGTACAAAACCCATTTAGGAAGGTAAATAAAGTAAAATTTAATTTAATTGTAAATGTTGGCTGGAATCCTCGACTTTTATTTCGATGCCTGATTTCCTACTGATAGTTTGCAAATTTTCATTTTTAATTTATACAAGAGACATTCAGAAGGGTAGCTGGTCATGCCTTGCCTACCAATCTGTGATTTACACCGTGTATAACGTAAGTAGATTTAAAAAAATACAAAGTGAACTAGTGATTTCATAGCTGTTTCATAAACTATTCAATTAAGTACCTAAAATGTAGGAAATTGACTTAAATACAAATCATACTCTATTTAAATTTATTAATATGTACGGAACCTGCGATAGTGTTAGAACTGTAAGATCTTAATTGGTTCTAAATGAGAGAAAATTGTTGCTTAAGGTTTTCAAGAACCATCTTTTGGAACCGATCTACGCGTTACAGTGGCATATTAGAGTATATTAGACCTTACAAAGGCAAATTACACTAGGTTCCAAATGAGCTGCAATAATAACTCTTGAGCCACTACAGGTGATAAGTAACTTACATATACTACTTATTTAGTACTAAAGGTGCCAAATAAGGAAAAATTACCACCTATTAATGTACGGTTCTTAATGGGAGATTTTAAGATGTCTTAAGCTTCTTTGAGTTCTAAAAGATTGAAAATTGAAACCTATATGCGTCTATAACTAATAAATTCGGCCTAGTGCCACCATAAGTTATAAAGCAGGAAGAAAAATCACTCAAAAGCAACTGTTAGTGATAAGAGTTACTCATATGCAAATTCGAGCGCTGTTTGCATCTATAAGTAATACCGTACACTCTTGCACCACTTAAATGCTACCTACAGTTGCAGAATAAGTTCCAAAATACACTAACGTGCTACTTGGGCGACGGACATTCTTGGGTTTTTTAAGGTGGGTGTTTTATGTTATTTTATCCTTTTTTCAATTAATTTTTAACAGTCGTGGGTTTTTTCAAAATTTTTAATTTTGCTTTTTTTAGTAAAAACTTCGTGGTTGGTTTTTTTTTAATGGACATTATTTTGACAGTTGGGAAAGAGAACGCACGAGTATGTAATAGCCTACATTCCGAACGCTATACGTCCCTGCAATACGCCACTTTTTGAGCAACTGTAATAAAAAATATATATAGGTGCTGGTCACTGCTGGTTCACATGCACTATCTTATGTAGAGAAAAGTGTCTGTAGTAAGGTCCTGAGTACTCCTGAGGTATAGATCACCTCTCCGTCTTAGATATGGGTGATAGATAGCTGTTTTATCTAGCAATCTAAATATATATAACTCAAAGGTGACCGACTGACATAGTGATCTATCAAGTATCAACGCACAGCCCAAACGACTGGACGGATCGGGCTGTTTGGCATGCAGGTAGATGTTATGACGTTAAGAAAGGATTTTGATCAATTCTACACCCAAGATGATAAAATAGGGGATGAAAGTTTGTATGGAAAATCGTAATTTTCACGCGGGCGAAGCCGCTGGCAAAAGCTAGTAACCTATAAAGAAGAAAGAAGCATGTAAGAAGTTCTTAATTATCTTAGCTTTCCTTATTGTTTTACTTTATTATGTGAGAGTATGTAGCATGTGTACTGTATAGTGTATATATTTGACTTAAAAGCTTTTGTGTGGCGAACGTAGCTTTTTAGAGGCTGTTATTGTCAGAATTACCTTGATGGGTCGTAAGTTCTTGCCCCAACGCTTGATAGCACAATTTTGAAATTAACACGAACGAGAACTGGATGAAAAAATAGTCTTTAATTTTTCGAGTCGAGAGAGTCGTCATAGTACCCTCATCAAGAATCTGGCGTCCTCCACCACATGACAACTTTTCTGCAGTTTGGCGGAAGTGAAATGCAACACAATGCATCACCTTATCTCTGCTTTTAATAACTTTATTATGTGTATTGTTCCCGTGATCCCGCCAGGCTGGGTCAGTGTGTTGCGTGGTTACCGGCGCCCGCGCAGCTATCAGTGCTGCCATTCGACAAACAACAATGATGCATTATCTGTCAATCATGTTGTGAAATATTATCTGTATTGTTTTATTGTTGCTATGCATTTGCGAGAACATGTCCGTCCTGACTACTTTATCTTGCTTTGTTAATTGAGCTGGAGTTTTAATGTATGTCTGATTTACAAATATTTAATGAACTTTGAATTTGGACTTTTTTGTTTTATTGGACTTTGTCTGAATCAAAAGTGTAAATAAGGAGGACTCAGATAAGGGCAGAACATTGCTTGCCTGGGCCTGCAGTCTCTACACTAATAACGACGCTACTAATGTCGTAAAATTGTAAACTTTCTTTAATATATTTTTAACCGACTTCTAAAAAAAAAGAAGGATGTTCTCAATTCGGATGTTTATAATTTTTTTTAATACAGTTGCTCAAAAAGTGGCGTATTGCAGGGACGTACCTATAGCGTTCGGGATGTGGGCAATTATGTACTCGTGCTTTTTCTTTACCATTTCCGAACTCATGCGTTCTCTTTCCCAATTGTCAAAATAATGTCCATTAAAAAAAACCAACCACGAAGTTTTTACTAAAAAAAAACATAGTGGTTTTTATGATTCATGCAAATATTTCTAAAGAAGCTACTAATTTGTTTCAATATCAGATTTAATTATTTGATTCAATGAGTTTGGTTAGGTTTCATTCCATTTCATCTCATTAAAATTCATTTTCATTTCATATCAATAAAAAAAATCTGCTGAAGACTTGGCTGTATGAGCATAGTTCCCTTTGCCTACCCAGAATGGGTGAAGAAAACAAAAGAAAAAAAAATCTGCTTAAATTCTTTTACGGTTAGCGCCATTTTCCAAAAATGTTCTTATTTAAAATCCTTCATTTTTTCGCAACTGTATTAAAAATAGTTGTTCAGTACACGTGTTTGTTCGGGCATAACTCCGTCACTTGCTAACCGATTTGTATTTTTTTTTTTTGTTGGTAAGGGTATAGGTACACACGGCTACACATCAAGCTATACATTTCCAGTATAAGCTGGTCTCGCATTGTATAGGATTTGCGTACAATGCGAGATCAGCGTAAACTGGAAATGCATAGCTTGATGTGTAGCCGTGTGTACTTCCCAAATGGTCCCATATTTTTTTTTATCGAAATCGGACAAGCGGTTTTTGAAAAATCAACAAAACTAAAAAAAAATACATTGTCCACATTATGGCTCATGAACATGTGAACTTACGTGTGACCCACTAAAAAGTGAAAAATTAAAACTTTTTAACAAAAAATAAAACAGACTTCAAAAAAAAAACACAAAAAAGTGAAAAAAAAAACTTTAAAAAAAAAAAAACAAAAAAAAAGTTTATTTTTCACTTTTTTTTTTGAAGTCGGTTTTATTTTTTGTTAAAAAGAGCTCTCTTCAAACAAATCAGAATGAATTAAATTAATTTTCTTTATTGATTTCTGATTATTTAGTAACTGACAAGAACTAATTCAGCCCGGTCAAAGGACAAAGATAAAAAATAGCACCATCTTCTGATGACGTGGTGACATGCGCGGGAGTGGAGTGTTTGTGCAGTCCTGGGTCATCCGTTAACTGACGCGTGGCAGATACTGTATGCGTAATAATTGAACATTAATAACGTTTAATAATAGACATTTAGTGTGCTGTGAAGGCTAGCGTAACGTGCTGAAATGAACCTGAAATCAGACTATTAATTTAGGACTGTGATCGAATGACCTGACCCATAGCAGTAACCTTATCTATAACAAATAGAAAATAATGCAATAATAAAAGAAAATGTACATTATTTGAAACTTAAATTGGACAACGCAAAATAGTAAAAGCTCAAAACAATGACAATGGTAGGGTAGCCCAGAGACTTTTTCAGCAAGCATAATCTTAATCAGCATGAAAACTTGATAGCGCGTGATGAGAGAACGGTAAAACTTTGAAAAGTTTCAGTCAGTCTAAGCTCACTTACAGTTTAAAATAACCAAAAACAAACAGCGGAATTAAAGTTTATTCGTCAGATTCTTCAGAAAGAAAGGATATCTTCGAGTAGTTTAGCCTGTTTATGTCGTTTTGGTTCTAAGTCCCGTACGATAAAATGAAAGTCAATGTTTGTTATTGGCCCTTTTTGAACACCAATAGTTGGCCCCATCCCGAAGGGCTCCTGTCTTAAACCTATACGTTGAGCATTCCCATAAGTCATCAAATTTTCATGCAGAAAAACCTTCCGCTGCTGGTTACAACAGCCTTGAGCCTGCAGTTCTTATTACAGGCATATCAGTACCTACGAAATTCTCTTGTCATACGAAAAAGAATATCAATTTACTTCATCTGTCAGTCCCTGTCTGAAGTGGAATTCCCTCGCTGCCAAATATCTTCCCCTCGGTCAGCGCTATCACTATGTCCTTTCTCATAAGCTCCACGCCTGTAAACCTCACGCATGCGTTTGTTTACGAGCCCTCGGCGTCGTAAGCAACGCGGTATCTTGCACAACTTGAGCCAAGTTCAGGGCTGGAAGCGCCACGTGTAGCATCAATCGTGACGGAAACTACTGTCTTCTGATATTACTGGACCAATGCGTACCCAATGAGGCCACGGTCATGAAAATATTGACGTACCTATGTCACATACTTAACACTTTATACGAGGGGGTTATCTAAACACATTTTGAAAACAACGACGGCTTCGAAATTTGTACTTGCGCTACATCTGAGTTGTCTTTGCAAGCCATATTTTTGGAAATAACATTGTAGCGCAATTTCTGTAATCATCATCATCAGCCTGTAATGTTCCCACTGCAGGGACTCAGGCCTCCTCTCTAGCAGAGGGATGGGCTTTAATTTAGGTACCACGCGGGCCAGTGCACTGCGGGTTGGTAGATGTCACACACGATGTCTTCGATTTTTTTGGTTCTCACGATGTTTTCCTTCAACGTTTTGAGAGTATTTCTGTAATACGACAATTATTTATATAAGCGTTGATGGGTGGTGAGAGAAAGAAAGACTACAGAATAGATGATGGATAAAGAGGATGGATTGATGAGGAATGATAGTTCTGAGAGTTCTGCTAGAAACATAATACAAGAGGAGAAAAATTACAAGTTCCTAAAACAACATTATTTTATGTGGCAGCATGTAAGTCATCTATTAATCTCGTATTGACAGAACATACATGTATGAGACTTATAGATAGATAATGCTGTGTTTAAAAAAGTATGAGCTCAAGAATGTACCTAGAGTGCACGTGCACCTACGAGCTTCAACATATAAAGTACCGCCACTCGTGGAAGCCATTATAAAACGTGTCACTAAAACTGAGAGTGAATGTTTAATCTACCGAATAGTAGAGAGCAAAAGTATCTGATAGCAGCGCGGCTAATCTTTACTGCCATTTAACCTTATCACATTACAGTAGCGTACTCAATACTCATGCCACAATCAGGCTGAGTTGTATCTCTTACCTTTGGATTAACCTTTCATCATTAGCAGTCATTAGTATAGCTCGAACGAGCTCATTAGCGGGTAATGATACGATCATTAAATGACTTGGATAGAGCTTGATGTTCAGTAATGCAGTTCCAGCTAAGCTGTGAGATTATTACGATTCACTAAATAGGTGTGTCTTGAACATTTTCAACAGAAAAATCAGTTTCTGAAGTCGGTGACTTTTGTATGTTTAATTTCATTTTTTTGCCACCGACTTCAGAAACTGATTTTTCTTCTAAAGTTTATTTTTCACTTTTTTGTTTGTTTTTTGTTTTTGAAGTTGGTTTTATTTTTTGTTAAAAAGTTTTTATTTTTCACTTTTTAGTGGTTCACATGTTCATGGGTCAATGTGGGCAATGTAGTTTTTTTTTTGAGTTTTGTTGTTTTTCAAAAACCGCTTATCCGATTTCGATAAAAAAAATGATGGGACCATTTCGGAAGCCATACCCTTTCCAACAAAAAAAGAATTTTTCAAATCGGTTAGCAAGTGACGGAGTTATGCCCGAACAAACATAAAAAAAAAACATCCGAATTGAAAACCTCCTTCTTTTTTTAGAATTCGGGTAAAAATATGACAGCTAGCAAAGTACTCTTGAACCGTCAAAATCCATATATCCTACTAATACAGTGAAACCTGGTTAAGTGAGACCTCAAGGGACCTGAAAATTTGTCTCACTTATAGAGGTATTCCACTTACCCAGTGGCTCAGATATCCAGGCCAAACTGTTGGGACCTCAGCATGAGTTCCAGTTATGGAGGTTTCGCACTTATCCAGGTCCCACTTAACCAAGTTTCACTATTATAAACGCGAAAGATTGAAATTAAGTATGTATTTATGGATGTTTGTTACTCTTTTACGCAAAAACTACTGAACGGATTTGGATAATATTTTGTACACAGATACACACATCAACACGGTCTAGGGATATTTTTAAAAAAGCGAATTACTATCAATGTGTTAATTATTTATATGACATGTATATATTTAAAATATACGTTATTTAATATTCTACCATTTTTTAATAATGGTTAAGGTACTGATTAAAATTTCAGGATTTTATGGAAAAAAAATGAAGCATAGACGGAAACCGTATATGAATTAACTTTTAATTTGTGAGTAAAAACTGAAAAAAATAGAAAAATCATTTAATTTGTGTTTATAAACTTGAAGTTAGTAGTCTGAGAAAGCGCCCATGATGTTCATAACACATCGGCAACGATTCGGCATGCTCAGAACAAGGTTGTCAATGTCTTGCTGCGGAATATTGTCCCATGTCCTTCTGAGGTGCGCAAAAAGTTGATCTTCTGTAGCCAAATTTTCGGGAACTTCCTTCAGAGCTCTTCTTTGCAGCATATCCCACGCATGCTCAATGGGATTTAGATCTGGCGATTGAGCAGGCCAGTCTAAGGCCCTAACATTATGTGTATGTAACCAAGCTGCTACCGTTCTCGCCGTGTGTGCCCGGGCATTGTCGTGCATGAGCAGGAAATCTTGCCCCATTTGTGTTCTGTGAGGCAAGATTACGGGCCCCAGCACCTGTTGGACGTATCGTTCTTCCGTCATATTGCCCCGCACCCAAACGTGATCCGTCCGTCCTCCAAGACGAATTCCTGCCCAAACCATAATTGTTCCTCCTTGGTATGGGTGAACTTCCTGAGGGTTCTGGAGACGGCTCCATCGTCCAGGAACTCGCCAAACACGCGTCCTTCGTGAATCTGGATGGAAGCCGAACCTGGATTCATCCGTGAACAGCACATTGGACCATTGCTCACGGCCCTAGTCCACGTGGTTCCGAACCCATTCTAATCGTCGTCCACGATTGCCTCTCCGTAAAGGTGGGACCCGGAGTGGTCTACGAGAGCGTAGATTGCTTTCATGCAGTCGCCTTCTTACAGTTTGGTCACTCACAAGCACTTGGTGTTCCACTCGCAGCCTTTGGACCAATTGAGTCGCCGTTGCATTTGGTTGAACTCGCGCAGAAATTTGCAAAAATCGGTCTTGTCTGGGGGTAGTGATACGACTTGGCCCCCGCTGCCTCTATGCTACTTCACCTGTGGCACGATAGCGTGTCCACAATCTTGAAATTACATTTTGATGGGTCCCTATGGCCTCAGCAACATTACGCTGAACAGATCCAGCTTCCAGCATTCCCACAGCTCGTAACATCTCCGCCCTCGTCAAATGTCGGCGTTGCATGGCTACAATACCTCAATTCTAACTTTATCTTACGTTTAAAAATGAAAAAAAACTGTAACTAAACGTAATTCGTATTGTTTTTTAAATTTCGCACAAATGAAAATTCCCTCTCCTATACATCAAGACATTTTTATGCCACCGAAACAAAAGAATTTTCAAAAATTTGAATTTGGAATTAGTCTGAGATAAATTACAAACAAATCGGTGTATTAAAGATTCCAATGCGGCCAGTACTTTTCGAGTTATTTAATTGAGTATGAAATATCCCTAGACCGTGTTGATGTGTGTAGTTTATAAACTGGATTAACACATAGGATTAGGATTATCAGATTTTACCTTCCCGTGGGATAACTTTCGAGTTGTAGCGGGCGAAGCCGCTGGCAACACCTAGTATGTCGTCATAAATATAGGTATTGTACTACTTAGTAAAGAAATGTTTCTCAAATTCCACCCCTGACCAGACGAAGCCGAATAAATGCAACTCAATGATCATATTACAATATTATGGCGCGCTGATTTGAGGGTAGACACGATCCTTGCAGGAATTGCACAATAGCCGTAAGCTGATTACGTTGTTGTACCAGACTTACACAAGTAAGAAGCGGTTGCAATTCCTGTTTATTTTAAAGTATTGAATACTTCGTACACCCTTTTAAGCAATTTTGATGATTTGCGAAAAATCGCCGTGAGTTGGTTTCCAATTGATGTTACTTGTATAAGCCGCTAATACAATGGATTTTCGACGAAACGTGCCTTCCCTAAGCGCCTGCATATTATGATATCGTCATTTTCGTTTGATTTTTACTACATTTGATATAAGTGCGGAGAGTTTCTCGACCCCATGAAACACCCTCACCATACGGCTCGTGCGTTCAATCCGCCTCGAATGCAATAACAAACTTTCCGCACTTGTATCAAAATGTACTATTTTCGCTCTTTTCTTTTTTCGGGGGATGAGTCATCAAATGCCTCCTCCCGCTCTGGGCAAAGCGGTAGGGAGTGTCAGACTTTTACTGACTAAAAACCACCCATGTTCCTTCTTAGCCTCTTTCGAACAACCAGCAGCCCCGACGGGCTTCTTTTCGGCCCTTGGTTGTGGAAAAATAAGAAAAACACACGAGTGCGAAATACATTGCATGACGAACTTCTAAGTATATTCTTGCCAAATTACGAATTTCTAATACAAAGCGGCCTTGGGCTATAGTGCGGGCAGACGGACATGGCGGAACTATATGTGTTCCTTGTTGACTACAGAACCCTAAAAATCTGAAAAAATACCTTCATGTTTAAACGGACCTCTAGGTAGGCGAGTCCAACTCGCATTTGGCCTGTTTTTTTTTAATGTTAACCTTCCTCACCACCTAAAATAATTTTATCAAAAATAGTAGTGTTTTTTTTACTTAGTGGGTACCAACAATGGTGTCTTTATTCTATCAGCTTTCTACCGCTTATCTTCACTGAACTGTAACCGGAGCAGATAATATATTACCTAATTAGTGTGCAAATGGAAATATTAGCGAAAGATAATCCTCTGGCCGCTACGGATAGACCCTGATCTCGTAATCTCTGCAGCCAGCGAAATCTTGTTTTGTCGACCAAATGATCAGCTGTTGTAAACAGACATCTATTGCTGTTTAACGAAACTTTGCGTGCAGCTTTGGCCACGTGGAAGTTATGATTCATCCCATGGGAACAACTTTTTTCTCCGGAATTATAAATACTCTTTGTCTTGAACCAGGTCATAGTCTATTTGTGTGGCTCAGTTATCAATAATCATTAACACATTTTCAAGGTGTGCAATGCTTTACTTTGTTCATTAAAGATGTTTATTTTACTACAACGATTTACAGCTTTGTGTAATATGTATTTAAATTACGTGTCTACGTTTCGTAGCAATTCCGTAGACCCTTACCGCCTTATTAACCCATTTACCGCCACGGTCAAGTAAAATGACAAGCCAAAAAGTACCTTAAGTCGACAGACTTAAGGTACATTTTTGCTTGTTCGGCTTGTCGTCTATACGTGACTGTGGCGCTCAATAGGTTAATAAAAATAGTTAAACCTGGTTTAACTTAGACTTGGTTTATCTCGCATGCCGTCACTTTCTTTTGAATATTTTTGAAGTGAGACGAATCAATGCGAGATAAACCAAGTCTAAGTTAAACCAGGTTTAACTATTTTTATTAATAAGGCGGTTAAGTGCACGTGTGCATAAGAAAATGAAAAGGTTGACGATAAAACACCAGAGACAAACACTGACTAAACAAAGATTGAACAGTTTAACCTTTGTCCTTTCATTAAATGGTTTTGATTTAGCGTGAGTGCATGTGCACTTAACGCAATCGCGGTCATAAGATGCAATAATGTCGCAATTTCTCCGCACAAGGTCAGTGCAAGCGCAGAACGTCCGGTTGGCCAAAATAAACAACACCCGAAAAATATATTTTCGTTATTGATAAAGTGAAATAATAATAAGGAAAAATACTTGTTTTTTCAACGTGTATGCAATGTCACTGTCATTGATTGGACTACAGGTGATAACTTTCACATGTAGGTATGCCCTCAATCGTCCTCTAAAGATCATGGACTTCCCCAATTTATATGAGGTATTGATTAAAGCTTCGAAGGAATAACCAAAGATAAAATTCTATATAAAGAAAGGGGCTATCTTTAAATTATTGAAAACACCCCTGAGGTCGATCCGGGTTCTCATGAGACGGTGCAGTGATATTGTCGAAAAACCGATTATATTCTGTTCATATTGCATCTGCAATAACCTGCTATTCTGTTTTTTATCTTAAAAAGGGGCCACACATATCGACACGGAGTAGTATTGAGCTCGTCAGAATAAGACCTCTAGGTATGTCCTCGTCCTTCGCTTCGTTTGTGTTCTTTCTCCAAAATTAGTTTACTGTTATGTTATGTATTATTTTATTTTTACATTGTTTATTGTTATACCTATACTTTTGTTTATTACTGATTGTGTCTGTAGTAAATCTTAAATTTAACTGACACCTTGCTATTGTATCGAGTCTGGTTCTTCTAACCAACCTAACAGACAGATGTGTGCTGGGGAGTTTGTTCCGCCACTTCTTCTTTCCAGCTAAACACTAGGAAGTGTCGATGGGTGGGCGTTTTTGGGGGACTGTCGTATAAAAATGTAAATACAGTGAAACCTGGTTAAATGTGTCTCAGATATCCAAATCTGTCTCATGTCTCAGTATGAGTTCCAGTAAAGTTATAGAGGTTTCTCATTTATCCAAGTCCCAGTTAACCAAGTTTCACTGTAGTAAAGTAAATTTTGACCTTCGAAAAGTGCTGATTATCAGCCTAGTTTGAATAAATGAATTTTGACTTTGTTTCCGTTCGGAAGACGCGACTCGACAGCGCATCAGACTATTCACTTTAATAGTATTCTTCTTCTAATTGTGTCGATTGGCGTTTTCTATACTTAGCATCCATCCATGTCTGTGAAGTGCATACAGCAGGACAGATAGACCACGATCGTTTCACTCCCTTATTCGTATTTCTTTGCATAATTATATTCTGACATTTCTTGCCATTCTAACAGCGTTTGTGTTGTCTGCAGGTGAGGCGGCGGCATGGAGGACGACGTGACGTTCCTGTTCCAACTGGGCGTGGTGCGGGACGCGGTGGCGGCGCCGGCGCATCTGCTCACACTAGCGCACCTCAAGGAGCTCGCCGTCAAGTTCGTGCATGAAAAAGTGAGGTTCTTGTTGATAGATGTGTCCTTTCAGCTATAGCTCTTTGGTTTGGTGACCAAAACTAATCCAAACATGAGTTCTCAAAATGACCAAATATAATTTAATTCAGTCATACTTACTCCAAACTAAGTCAGTATGTGCCGTGTTTATTGCTAAATGTAAACATCTGCTCAGATCCCGGACAATGGCCTAAACCGGCTGTCGGACCGGATCCTGCTGTTCCGGCACGACTACTGCTCGCCCAACGTGCTGCAGCTCATCAACTCGGCGTCTGACGTCACGGACGAGACCCTCGTCGAGATCGTGCTCACTGCCAACGGTCAGTATGGAATTATGGATGCCAGTGTCCTAATGAAATGGAACGAGTTGAAGTTGGCGATATCTGTGACAGCATCAGGATAGTTCTTTACAAATTACGAGCATATTGGATTCATAAATTTGCTTTTGACGGAATTAGAATCATATTTTGTTTATTTAGTACATGGAAGACTTACGGAATAATTTGTTGGGTATTAAGGATATTATAAATACTGAACGTTCTTGCTATGTTTTGTCGTTAGTTGCATAAAAATTAACATACAAAAAGTCAATGACGGAAAAAATTAAATTCAATTAGATAGATAGATAGTTTACTTGCCGTGTCTGCTTATATGAATTGTTAATATTTTTTAGCTGAACTGTGGAGTTTCCGACTTTAAAATATACTTATTATAATAGAGACTAATATCTTTCAGGTCTGTATGTAATGTACAACTAAACATTTATTGTTTTCCAGCGTTGCTATGCGACGGCGGCGCAGAGGCTGCGCCTGCGCCGCGGCCGCACGTGCTCGCCGTGCACTCGTACAAGGCGCCCACCTTCTGCGACTTCTGCGGAGAGATGCTGTTCGGACTCGTGCGGCAAGGACTCAAGTGTGAAGGTAAGCTGATAAATGTTATTTGGGAGAACGGAACAGATCATCAAAACATTATGCTTTATAACTACTTCAGTCAACCAGGCTACGTAGTAGTCGTGTTGGGATGTTTAACGACTGTTACTCTGTTCTTACGTTCCACGTTCTATAAGATTAGTTTTTGAGACAGTTTGATATTCGTGTTATTAAATTTTTGTTCGCCATTTGTAGTGGCTTCGGACAGGTTCCTTAAAGTGCAGGTCTTTCTAAACAATCTTTTCCTTTTTTTTCTTAGCGTGTATCGTGTGTCGGCCCAGAACTGTGCTACTAGTTTGGCGCTTTCGGTACTTCTGTTTCAGTATATTTTACTAACCGTTCACCAATCATTCCAGGATGCGGCCTAAACTACCACAAACGCTGCGCCGTCAAAGTCCCGTCAAACTGCACCTCCCCGGTGTCGGCGGGCGCAGTGGGTGCTGTGGGTGCTGCGGGAGTGCGGCGGGTGTCGGGCGGCACCAGCGCCGGCGGCCGCAGTCCCTCGCGCGGCTCCACGCACTCGCACGACGACACCACCTCGCTGGTAAGGCGCCTCGCCAGGCTCGTCACTGATAAAGATAACTAGGGGGGAAAAGGGGGGAATAATAAGGGAGTTGGCTAGGAAAAGGGGGAGGAATCTGTGATGAAACAGTTTAGGAATGTTTTTACGCGTATTGGCAAGAAGAGTTATCGATGATACAGGTATTATACAAATATACAGGATGGGAGATACATTGATGCGGAAACGATTACTGTGTACTCAGTGAATCATTCCGTAAGCACACATATAACTTTTTTTTATCGGTAATTTATAAACAAAACCTTTTTGACCTTGGCATTAGTTTTGTAAGCAAGAGCTTTTTTTTAAATTATCTATGTAAAATGTCCTGCTTTGAATGATGTACTGAGTACCTACATGGGAATATGATCCCTTCCATCTTGTATACCAAATGAGCAACAATACAAGACTCAGATTCCAGGATTTTTTTGCATTTTAGCAGCGTTCTCAAAGATAAATCTAATCAAATACAGTACTCAGCCGCTCCTATTATTTCTCCTATTGAGAGGCATGCATGCTATGTTTAAGTCTTGTACGTCGATAACTTTATGTAGGAGTAACGAATAGTAGGAGGGAAGAATCTCTAAGATTGCAAATAGTTTGTCGAAACTGGTCTAATGTAGAATCTCTGTTTCATCAATTTTCAATATTATTTTATGAATTGTAGGAAAATACAATGTACGTGAATGATTGGAAAAATCTCATTATTGAATAGAAGATATAAATCTTTCTTATAAGACTATCTATCTAGGTACAGTAGGTAAAGAATTGCAGTATTAAATACAATTTGCATTTTAAAATTTAAATATGTACGAATATACAATTAATTACAAATGTGTCAAAAGAATTACTTATATTTTATAGTTATATTCTTGCATATTATGCAATATTATAGACATAGCTATAACATGCTATATTATAGACATAGGTTAGAAGCCTAATTAAGCACAACAATATTTAATCAATCAAGCTTATATACACAAAAACATTTCGTTTTGTAGATCTTACTTAAATGTAAAAACTATACGGTAGCATTTAACAAACTATACAATGTAGCGTTAAAGAATCTCAAATATTTTGATATTATTTTTTAGACATATTAACATTCCAGGAAATAATTGTTGTTATCTAAATCTCAAATTAATTTACGATGAAGGAACAGAATGTTCTAAAACATTATATTTTGTAGTAGGTATGTATACTCTATGGAATAGAAGAACAAATAAGTATCGTATTAAGTTGAATCAAGTTTTCATTTTAATTCAAAATATTCACAAAAATGTTGGTTATGTTTGGTCTGTAACGACAATTACAAATACTTATGTTGTGTATTTTTTTCCGTCCAAAATACTAAAAGTATTCACTTTATTTTATTAATTATTTTATTCATTATTGTACTAAAAGTATTAATTTTAAATAAAAGTATTGTTTACTTTAATTTGTAAAACTAACAAGAATCGGGTGGTGGGTAGCATTTGTGGAAAAATATATTTTTGTTTTTAAATAAATGACTTATTTTAATATATTTCGTTTTATTTACAATTCCCATGTTACCCATCATCCAATTCGGAACTGACCAAGTTAAGGCTAAGTTATCTCTAAGCCTAATACATCAATTTTTAACGAAAAAGTGAAATGATTTGTGGGTCAGATAATCTAGTTCTTCTAGGGTCTTCTCTCAGGTCTATTAAAAAATCAATAAAAAATATAGTTTTTCTGTGGAGTATCCCTAGCTAATTTAATTAAAAACCCAAAAAAATAATACTACCACAGTTTTTCTTTGACAAATTATAAGAACATAAAATAAACCAATTTTTACTTTTATTTACTGTTCTTGAAATAAAGGAAAACGTAATAGGTATGCCTATTACATTGTCTTTTATCGATATCTATCGATAAAAACTGCTTCCTACCCAATTACATCACCAATTGAATAGCGTAAAACTTTCAAGATCAACAATCAATCCAAAACATCAGCCCCTCACGGCGAACTTTTCAGCTAAACAATCCATAGCAGCAGAACGATAGTAACAAACATGTGGCGCCATCTAGGTGAAACTAACTCGACAGCATTGTTTTATTAGTTCCGGCTATCGCCAAATGCCAGAGCACTATGCAGCGCTATAATAAAACTAGTAGTGACATCTAGGAAGAACTAATTTAGGACCTTCATCCCTAATTTAAATGGTGTTGTGTTAACACCCTATTTAAACTTAAATGAAAGGTCTCCCTCCATTCCTTCCATTTCTCTCGAACCTGCACGCCCGCCTTCCAGTTCTGGTGGAACCTGTGTGTTTCTCACGCCATCTCGTGGCCATTTAAACAAACATTTATGAAACAAAATTATTAAAGAGTATTGTAAAAATTAGGACAAATAATAATAAATAGGTACCATATTTTTTTTTTTTTTTTTTTGTTAAAATATGGATTACACAAACCACAGTTATCCTAATAGTAGTAGGAGCTACAGGCAATATTAGTAAAAGTTTACAAATATACATGGCGCAACTGTTCACAACAATAGACATATTAACAATCCTACAAAAACAAGCATCCATACACACAACCACTTTAATCAGTAAGGTATTGGGAGACACTGTTTTTATTAGCAGTCTTAGAGCATTAAACCAGACCGGAGACGACACGCGCAACAATTCCTATGCAAAAAATTCTGCGGCTTTCAGCGGGGGGTGAGGTAACACACATAGATTTTTCTATCACGTCGCTATAAACGCACACAACATTATTATCGCACACAATCTTAAACTACACGCACACAATCGCATACTCACACAGTCGCACACGTAATGATGTTTGTCAGTATACAACACAATTGCAGCGATAGTGAAATATGCTAGTGCATGACATTATCGATATTCGACTATCGATGAATTCTAAAGTTTACCAGAAACACTTGATTATTTTTATCCAATTGCCGAAAGAGCGGAGGGTAATAATTTCTGAATGTGTAAGTATCATTCATTGGTTTTACCTGTAGTGTCAGAATAAAGGGTTTTAATAACAAATACACTACATGTGGGGAATTCCATGTGACGGGTGCTACAGATCATTAATCATACACCTTTTTTTTTTTTTGGTGGGTGGAAAATCATCGAATGACCCCCCCCGCTCTTGGGCAGAGCGAAGAGGAGTGTCAGACTTCTACTGACTAAAAACCGAACCCATGTTCCTTCTTTGCCCTTGCGCCGAGGCCACGTAATCTAGTACAAATACCGCGGCCCCGACGGGCGTCGGCCCTTGCGGGCCCCTCTTTGCTGACATCTCTTTGAGGCGCGCGTGGAACGCGAACGCGCCGCCGACACGGTCTGTTGCCGTCATGACGACGGCCGGACGGCGAGCTAGCCCATTTACTCACCGTCCACAGGCCCGCGTCTACGGTGGCCGGAAGCCATCACGTGGCCCCCGACGCCCGGAGCGCCTTCCGCATTAATCATACACCTCTGCTTGAGAAAAACTATTTATTTGTTCTCCTCGTTTTATAAAGCTTGAGATATTCTAAGATAACCCCTCATTAGCTATTAAAATTAATGTATTAGCTATTAAAAGATTGTTATGAATGCAAAGCAAATAATTATAGAAACAAAATACATGGTTTAACAATTTTATTTGTCACGAAGTAGGTACATAAAATGTAAGGACTCTATGGGATAGTAAGAACAGCCACCGTAAGAACAAGATTTTACGTCTACTTTTTTGAGCCTAAAGAATGATTAGCATAAAAAATATACAATTTTATTGATTTTTGAAGTGAATCAGCTTTGTGTATACATGCCTTATACAATTTTGAGGGTCACTTTTTTTAGACAAATAAGTAATTCTAACATTTGTATATTTTTGTGTTACAAGTTTTGCTAATTCGATATTGTGAACAATGAAATCATTATCAAAGTAGTGACCCCCGATGTTAGGAAAGCATTGCTTGCCAATAAAGTATTCCATTACTTTATTTGTGACTTTCTGCGTCGAACAAGAGCGACTAACTTTTTTGTCAGGAGTTAAATGTTTCCGGATTTGCACTTCACAAAGACGACAAATTTCAATTACTTCCGTCGAAGCGTACTTCAGACCACCTCTACTTTTTTGATACGCTAAACTTTTCTCATTTGGTTGACCACATAGGCCTTTTATACATGTGCTGCACTTGATTTTTTTAGTAATTGAAAATACTACAAAACCTGCAATATATTCAACAACTTTCTCGCCAAAAGGTGACAAGTATGTTTGTGCCTCTATTTCTGTAATCATGTCAGTCTCTTCTGAGGGATTGTCCGTTAAAAGTATTTCTAATTCCTTTTGTTGCGAGCTAGAATTAATTTTTTCGATCGCGGACGTACAATTGAGAATTGAAATTTTTTCTAGTGGTATACAGTTTGTACCCCTTTCATTCCGGATTAATTCAGTATGGACTAACAATTTTTTATATATGGCTTCAAATTGACGAGCAGTTGGATTATCTGAATAACCGCCGTGGCTTCTAACAACCGAAAAAAAAATCTCTATATGATCCTGGCTTATTTTGTGCAGGGGTAAGTATGTCATTTGTGCATTAGGACCCAAAACTAAGTTTTCAAATAGGCGTTTTGCACTCTCTATGCACACAAGAAATCCAAGAAAACCTGTGTAACGAGGGGACTTCAAAAGATTGACTCTCTTTGTGATTTTTGGACGGTTTTGAACGTCAGTCTCCAAATTCAAAAGATTGACTCTCTTTGTGATTTTTTGACGGTTTTGAACGTCAGTCTCCAAATTCAAAAGAACTGCTTTTGCTTCGTCTAATTTCGCAAAAGCAGTTTCATAGTTTTTCAGATTTAAAGCCTGCTTAAGTCCATCGCCCCAAGTTTTACTATCAAGGATATCAAATAAATCATTAATCAATTTTAAAAATTCTGCTGTCACAAGGACGTTGTCATTATCGAGCATGGGCAACTTCATCACATTTTTACAAAATATTAATGCATCGGCCACACTTGTGCTGAAAAGCTGGGCTGCTAGTCGAACGTTCATGATTTTTGTTTTAAAAAAAATGTGGTTTGCTTTTAATTTGTTTGCCAAGTAAAATAGTTCCTGTTCCTGTAATTCGTGCAATCTTTGAATTATAGACCACTGAATATAACCTGCTGAGTTTGGTTTGGAAAAGAACTTGTAGTGCTCTAATGAATTTCGCACAAGCTTGAGCATATGGCAGGGATCTAAAAAGAAGAAGCATTGTTGTCCTGTTCGTGGATCCAGAATTGTGGTTTGTAAATTTTTAACGTCCAAACAGCAGCCTAGCTCTTCAGCCATAGCGAGATTCGCTTTAGTACCGTCGCAAGTCAAAGCTTTGATCTCTACACCAGTTTCATGGACTAAAAAGAAAGCTTGTGTCACAAGTCGCGCTTTCAGACAAGCATTCATGCCTTTTATTAAAAAGTACGCAATGGGTAACTTCCACGTAGTATTTATTCCAACTAACAAAAATACTAAAGCGTCAGTTGCCTCTTCAGAATTATCTGAAATAAAATCAAATCCAAGGTTAACGTAACCGTAGTGTCTTTGAGTGCTTGATATATACTCCGCAGATTTTTTTATTTTCATTTCGTCAAAAACCAAACTACAATATATTTTCTTTTCAGGATTACACTCAGCTCTTAGTTTCAATGCAACCAACGCTTCTTTAGTAAAACCTGGCTGCCCGTCGATAGAACTGTACCATCTTGTAAGGGTTCTTGGTGCAGGTAAACATGTCCCAAACGTTTTTCGCACGTACCTATAGGCTTTGGGCGAATAGAAATGTAGGGTTAAAGCGAAACATCTAAGTTCAGCAGAATATTTGGTTGTTGGGATTTTTCCTGTTTTGCTTTTAATTAGCTGTCTCTTAAGAAGTTCTCTCTCTTCTACACCAATCTTGTCTAAAACTTGACGCTCTTCTTTATCTATCAAAGATTTATCTGAAAGGGTGTTTAATATTTCTTGCAGTCCTGCAACTTTTTTTTTTAAATAACTTTTTTGCGACTGAAGTCTTTTTATTTGCCTATTTTTCATCTGTAGCTGTTTCTTTAATTTTATTTTTCTTGGCGTATCTTGTAATTGTGGATTGACAGTTGAAGCGGTTGCAATACAAATGTTGTGTTCCGGTAGTTGGGTCTTTAGCTTGCTAGTTTCACCTTCTTCATTTTGAACTGGTTGAGGAGTTTTCAATTTTTTCCTTGTAGGTTCTTGTTCATCTTCGGATTTTTCGCAAGGTTGAGACTGAAACGAACGACAAAAATAGCCTGTTAACCCTCGCACTACTTTAAAATCAGCAGGTTATAATATATTTTATGCAGACATAGTCGTAAGCAAGTAAATGAAAATTACCTCTGATAATAATTTCAAACTTGGGATGGAGTCCTGTTTCAATCTTCTCTTGTTATTTGACTGTGTGATGAAACAGGAAGTTACGAAATGTGCGGAGCAAATTGTGCTCGTTCGTTTAGGAGTCCATGTTTCATGGTTCCCACATGCTTTAACCCACACAGATCGAATCCCAATATCCTTTGGAAATCTGTGAGAAAAAGAATAACGAAATTTTATTAAAACTGCTAATTTATCATGGTATGTCAAAATATATTTTTCATATAAAAAAAAATATTTGTCATATTTCAACCTACGTTTCTTGGGGGGAGTTTCAATTTCATGGATAGATTCATTTTTCAAATTATCATCCACTAATAAAAATCACCCAGTATAAAATGATATCGATATTTGAGATTGTGCTGTCCCACCACTAAATTTGTTGAGGTGCTGCCAGATTCATTAACTTGAAACTGGTATTTTTTGGTAAAGTGTCGACCGAAAATATAATTCAACTAAAAAGTGTAATAATAATCTAAAACATGCATAAAAAATAACTAATAAAAGTATTTTCTAAAAATCTTTGCTTTTTTAAAATGTACCCATATAAATGCGGTGATATTGCAGTATTTCCCTAAAAATCACACGAATCTATAACAATCATTATTGGTTCATTACAATAGGCAATATTTAATATTGATTGTAAAATAAAATATTCAGTTTTAGTATTAACTCAACTACGAAACTTGCTCCAAAAAGTCCAAAATTTCTTACTGGGCAACACCTTAGTACAGACGAATATTTTTATATTTTTGCTAAATAAGTGCATTTTTAAATAGAATTTGGACAAAATAATACTTACAGATGAAATGTAATATTATCCTTTTGTAGGTTTGAAGTTTGTGACCTGTTTTTGCACCAAAAAACACTGCAACTCGGCATTTTCACCGGAGCTTATTCTGCGCGCATTGCAATCTGACAACTGGCGGCCGACGCGCGGAAACTAGTTTTATATAGCGGGTATGATCGCCGCTCTCGTACCTTTGGCAGAGGGGTACGCGTATGAGTGTCGCCTCCGGTCTGGTTTAATGCTCTAAGTTAGCAGTACACCTCACACACAAGAGACTACACCAGACACGTACTCTCTGCAATCGTCCGTCAGTACCTCACACACACCAAATACACATAAGTCATTCATCAACCACACAATAGTATATTTCATTATAAGTGCGGAAAGCCTGTCATTGCAAAGAGTTCCGACAAATGTCTACCCGAGCCTAGGCACAGCCGACGGCGAGGGTTGACAGTCGGAACAAGTTGCAATGACGGTTCCGCACGTGTACTGAACAACTATTTTTAATACAGTTGTGAAAAAATGAAGCAATTTAATAAAATAATAAAACCGTAATTCAACTCGCAAAGAACATTTGGCGCCAACCGTAAAAGAATATAAGCAGAGTTTTTTTTGTTTTCTTCACCCATTCTGGGTAGGCAAAGGGAACTATGCCCATACAGCCAAGTCTTCAGTAGTTTTTTTTTATTGATATGAAATGAAAATGAAATTTAATGAGATGAAATGGAATGAAACCTTTAACTCATTGAATCAAATCTGTTATTGAAACAAATTAGTAGCTTCTTTAGAAATATTTGCATGAATCATAAAAACTTCTATGATTTTATTTAGTAAATACTTCGTGGTTGGTTTTTTGACAGTTGGGAAAGAGAACGCACGAGTTCGGGAAAGGTAAAGAAAAAGCACGAGTACGTAATAGCCCACATCCCGAACGCTATACGTCCCTGCAATACGCCAGTTTTTGAGCAACTGTATTAAAAAATACAATCCGCACACGAAGAAGGAGATAGGGGGAAATAGATATCTCTTTTCCTGCGGGATGCAGGACGGGATATCTATAATATTAAACCGACGCAAGGTCGAGTATCGGAAAACCTAAACAAAAACATAGTTTTAAAAATAGAAATAATGTGTTGAAAGAAAAATAAAGGAATATATAAATAAATAATAGTATACTAATAAAAATATTAATAAATGTATATGTACGTTTGTATGTAAACAGATATCTGACGTGCCCCCCCTACAGTTCGGCAAGCAGTCCCGCTCGCCGTCCCGCACGGGGTCGCTGGGCGGCTGGAGCGTGGCCAGCGTGGCCAGCGCCGGGTCCAGTGGCGGCGCCGCCATCCCGCACACCTTCGAGGTGCACTCCTACACCAGGCCCACCGTGTGCCGACACTGCAAGAAGCTGCTGCGCGGCCTCTTCAAGCAGGGCTTCCAGTGCAAAGACTGCCACTATAACGCGCATCGCAAGTGTATTCCCTTCATACCGAAGGATTGTAATGGAGAGATACGGGATCAACATAGTGAGTATTGCTGCTTTTGACTGACACTCGTTATCTGTAATACTGAACAAACGACTGTAATTTTTGAACACGTATTGTCACACGAGGTTTCATGCCAGACAAAAATCTACTTTATGTGAGTTGAAACAATGTCGAAAACTTTAAACCACACGCACCGTTCAATATCACTTGGTACATACTTCTTCTTCTTAGCATGTCGATGGCAATCTAAATTTTCGGTAGCGCCATACTAATATGATGTACCTGTAACCTGTCCAGGTGAGTACCAGGACAGCAGCGGCGGCAGCGAGCTGTCGGAGTCGGCGCGGTTGCCGGATGACGAGTCGGACGACGGAGGGACCGAGGCCGCTGAGAGCGCGGCCGGGGACGACGGAGAGGTACTGTGTCACTACACTGTTCTCTATGGTAATCTTATAGTATTACAGATCGATTACTTTGCTAACATATCAGTAATTCAGTACTACCAGTAATAGTTTGAGTTACCATATCCATTCGACAGACGTTAGTCGACGGATAGAAAATGAGATGACGTAGTCACTGCACTATCCAATTGATGCTGATCAAGGCGATGAGAAGCATTTTCTACGATCTAAACTCTCTAAAGTTGAATTCTCACTATTCCTCACCCTAGTTACTGTTTTTGTGGACACCAACAAATTACAAGAAGTTGTATCAAATGTTGTAGAGTTATATATTTTTATATGCTATCATTTTGCTAAATAAGCACTACTAAAACTAAGTTAGGTGATTATTTAAAAAAATAGGTATGTGCTTATGTAATTTTTTCCTTCCTGCTACACAAAAAAGGAGAAAAGTCAGATCTCAACAACTATCGACCGATAAGTCTTGTATCCCATCTGTATAAGGCCTTTATCAAAGTCATAGACCAGCGCATATCACCTGAGTTGGAAAAACATCAACCTCCTCAACAAGCTGGCTTTCGATCAGGACTTTCCACTACTGACCATCTTCATGCAATAAACCAAATAATCGAAAAATACCAAGAGTACAACATGCCGATATACCTTGCCTTCATAGACTATTCCAAAGCTTTCGATAGTCTAACCCACAATGCCATATTTAACGCTCTGAACAACCAAGAGATAAATCCCACCTACATCAACTTGCTCCGTAACATATACACAAACAGCACTGCTTCAATTAGATTACAGACAGTCGGACCATCATTCCCCATAGAAAAAGGCGTCAAACAAGGAGACCCACTTTCACCCAAGCTTTTTAATAGTGCTCTTGAAGAAGTGTTTAAAAAGCTTACGGCTAGTTGGGAGAGAAACGGCATTGAAATCGGTGGAGTGAGGTTAACCAACCTTCGCTTCGCTGACGACATTGTCTTATTCTCTTCCACGGCGGCAGAACTGGAGCTTATGTTGAACCAGCTCAGCGAGGCGAGCCTTGAGGTTGGACTCGCGATGAATATGTCAAAGACCAAACTGATTTCAAACACCACCCAACACAAGATCCGAGTAAATGGTGAAGAATTGCAATATGTCCATGAATACATCTACTTGGGCCAGTTAGTCTCTTTCCAGGCAAGACAAGACAAGGAAGTCGCAAGACGAACCGAAAATGCCTGGAAGAGCTACTGGTCCATGAAAGAGCTTATGAAGGGAGATCTTCCACTGTCACTCAAGAGAAAAATCATGGACATGTGCATTCTTCCCATTTTGACATATGGATCTCAGACTTGGTCTTTGACAAACATTCAAAAGTCCAAGCTCAAGGTTTGCCAACGTGCAATGGAGCGTAGTATCCTAAGCGTTAAACTAATAGACCGTATACGCAACACCACACTGCGCTCCAAAACACAAATCACTGACGTTGCTCAAAAAGCCGCTAAGCTGAAGTCGGACTGGGCTGGCCATGTCTGCCGTATGCCCAACGAGCTGTGGGCCAAAACAACCACGTTCTGGAACCCTGACACAGCCAAAAGGCGACGTGGTAGACCTCGAAGGAGATGGCGGGACGAGCTTGATAGAACAAACGACCAGTGGTCCACATTGGCCCTGGATCGCAAAATTTGGAAATCATGGGGGGAGGCCTTTGCCCTGCAGTGGGATGACACAGGCTAACAGTAACAGTAACAGTAAGTAATTTTTTCCTTAATTTATTAAGGAAAAAAATCATGAAGTAACTACTGTGTTAGTTAGTGGTAGTAGTTAGTTTTCTAGTGACTATGGTTTATTTTATTTTTTTGTTTTTATTAGCTGTATGTTCTCTATATAGTAAATAAGTAATGCAATGTTCGCAGGTGGAGCTCCGCCGTCGCGGCGCTTCGCCCCAGCGCGACTCTGCCCCCGAGCGCTCCGCCAGCCGCCCCAGCAGGTGAGACCCGCTCCTGTCTAACTACTGTGTGGTGGTGGCCGAACTTCTACTGTCGCTATCTTGTCTGAACTATGTATGCTTATGTTGTCTCTGTGCCGTTTCTATTGCACTGCAGGGAATCGGCAATATTTCACGTCTTTTTAACCGACTTCTAAAAAAGAAAGGTTCTCAATTCGGTTTTTTTTTATGTTTGTTCGGGCATAACTCCGTCGCTTGCTAACCGATTTAGAAATTTCTTTTCTTAAAGGGTATACTTTCCAAATGGTCCCATATTTTTTTTTATCGAAATCGGACAAGCGGTTTTTGAAAAATCAACAAAACTAAAATAAAAAAAAACGGTACTTTGTCCACATTATGACCCATGAACATGTGAACCACTAAAAAGATAAAAATATAAACTTTTGCGTCGGAACGGAAGCACCTAGTCAATAAAAACTTTTTAGCAAAAAATAAAAACGACTTCAAAAAAAAAAACTAAAGTTTATTTTCCACTTTTTTGTTTTTTTTTTTGAAGTCGTTTTTATTTTTTGCTAAAAAGTTTTTACTGACTAGGTGCTTCAGTTCCGACGCAATCTAAGGCTGCCTGTCCATTGAAGTGAGGCTGCAGAGTGAAGAAACAGAGAAATATTGACCAATAGAATTGCATAAAATCTGCCCTCTGTTCCAGTGTGCAATCTTATTGGTTAATATTTGTCCGTTTTTCCAGTCCGCTTCAGTGGACAGGTCTCTGAGATATTCCCGTGCAGAGCTTGTAACTGTCAGGTGATCTGTATGTTATCTGTCAGACGTATCCAGTGACGCTTATACTTGTGCTCAGAACTCAGAACTGTATGTAAGGAACTTAAATTAAAGGGTTACTAAGGATTTTAGGGTGACTGGTCAATAGAAAATGCTTTATGTTTATGTGATTTCCTGCCTAAAACTTCTCTGCTTTGTGCTTTATTAATGTCTATTAACGTTTCTGTTTTGTCTTGAACTAAAATGGTGTTAGTTTTGTTTTCGACGTGTTACGAAAGTAATCACAAAACACCTCTTTACTTACACAAACTTAACACTTCTAAACACCTGATTATAGTGCTTGTCTTGTTTTTAATGTTCATGAAATAATAGTACTAAGAAGTACATTATTACTAACGTACAGACCTAAAACAAGGACCTTTTGACAGCTTTGATAACGAAAATATTCACGAAAATTTTATGTTATTTCAAAGAACTAACAGAAGTAACACGATGTGTAAAAAAAAATGGAAGAAAATGAAGTTTGTACTACGTAACTATGAAAACAAACTATTTACCCCTCCGGCCGTTTTCGCAACTGTGATTCGCAACCAATGGCGTTTTTCACCATTTTTAGGGTTCCATAGTCAACTAGGAACCCTTATAGTTTCGCCATGTCCGAGCCGTCCTCGCTTAATCTCTGTGACCGTTAGCACTAGAAAGCTGAAATTTGGTACCGATATGTACACATATCGGTACCAAATTTCAAATTCAATCACGCCGACAAAGTGGTAAAATAAAAATTGGAAAAAATGTTTTATTAGGGTAGCCCCCCTATATGTAAAGTGGGAAGTGATTTTTTTTTAATTTCAACCCTAACGTGTGATATATTGTTGGAAAGGTATTTAAAAATTAATAGTGGTTTACTAAAATCATTTTTTTAATGATAATGTCAATAATTTCGGAAATAATCGCTCCAAAAGTAAAAAAACAATGTGTGTCCCCCCCCCCTCTAACTTTAGAACCATAAGTTTAGAAAATATGAAAAAAAACTGAAAAGTAGAACTATATAAGGACTTTCTAGGAAAATCATTTTGAACTTGGATGGAAACAGTTTTTGTACAAAAAAAACAAAAAGTTGTACAAAATAATTTCTGGACTAAGTTTGTAGTATACTTTCGTTTACATATTTTATTATACTTGACTGGCCTGTTGGTCTAGTGGTTAGTGACCCTAACTGCTATGCCGGAGGTCGTGGGTTCGATTCCCACTCAGGACAAATGTTTGTGTGATGAGCACGATCATTTGTTCTGTGTCTGGGTGTAATTTATCTATAATATGTATGTATTTAGAAATATATAAGTATGTTTATCAGTTGTCTAGTACCCATAACACAAGCTCTGCTTAGCTTGGGACTAGATGGCGTTGTGTGATAATTGTGGAATATTATTATTATTATCCTGAACGTATCTTTTTTAAAACCAAAAAATAATTATTACTACGGAACCCTACACTGAGCGTGGCCCGACACGCTCTTGGCCGGTTTTTTATTCCTTGTTAGCTACCAGTTGCGAATTCAGAAGACTTTTTCGTAAGGAAAAAGCTTGCCCTATATCAATATTATTGTAGTTGCCGAATCCTCTTGCAAAGTTTGTCAACAAAATAGTGTCAACAAACAGGCAGACAAAGATCGTGCGAATAAGTAAAATAATCTTTTGGCGTAACCCGTGACGAAACTTAATCATCGGGATACTTAGTTGCGGTTAAGAAAAAAGTTTCCTAGATTCGCAACTGGTTGCGAACAAAGAATACCATAATCAGCTTCAATGTTCCCACTGCTGGGATTCCTGGCCTCTTCTCTATGAGAGTGAATGTCATCCACCACGCGGGCCCAGTGCGGGTTGGTAGATGTCTATATATCCTCGAATATTTTGTTTGCCGGTTTCCTCGCGATGTTTTCTTTCACCAGATTAAGAGCAGCGGTTATTAAATAAATTACACAATGTAATCCGCCTGCCTGCATAGTGTCGAACCCACGGCATACTGCTCGTAAGTCGGGCCCGCCACTTCTGGGCTGCTGAGCAAAGAATAAAGTTCGCCACTGGTTGCGAATCGCAGTTGCGAAAACGGCTGAAGACATATTAACATATTCACTCCATTTAACCCATTTTTTTCAAGATATTGTTTATAACATATTACATCTATAAATCGGGAACCAGACTGTTGTTAATGAATTAGACCAACAAGAAACCAAACTGACAGAAGCAAATAACTTATATAATAGGACGATAAAGTACCAGAAAATAGTGTGACATAGTATTCGTGTGAATCCCCCCACCACCACACACGCCCCCCCCCCCCCCTCGGTCCCCCAACGGCCCCCCCTAGTAGACCTGAGTCGTGTGCACGTTCCAGCTCGTCCCCGTCCCCCAGCGCCAACATCCCACTCATGCGCATCGTGCAGTCCGTCAAGCACACCAAGAAGCGGGACGGGCAGTGGCTCAAGGAGGGCTGGCTCGTACACTTCACTAATAAGGATAAAACTGTGAGTACAAACGTCAAACTACCTTACATGTTCCGGTGTATCTAGTGCTGTAGTCATAACTAGAGATCGGATAATCGTATGCATATTTACCTTCCGTTTTTGTTTTTTGAAGGTTGAGAAGTCATCAAATGACTCCTCAAGCTCTACGGGTAGAGTGGCAGAGAGTGTTAGACTTCTACTTACTATAAACCACCCATGTTCCCAAATTAAGACAAAAAAAATATTATTTATTTCCCGTACTAACGCACGCTCCATTCTAGTCACTCAACACTCAAATATGCATCCCAAGTTCCCAACCCAATATCCGATCTCTACTAGTAATAAACTTCACGTAAAATATTTCCTTAGGCGATAATGACCAGCACTAACTAGAAGGTACGCAGGATTTTTTCCTGGTTATCCACAATAAAAATCTAAATTATATAAGTCCATGGAATGTTGCAGTTAAAACGTCACTACTGGCGTTTGGACAGCAAGTCCATCACGCTGTTCACTTCGGAGCAAGGCAGCAAGTACTACAAAGAGATACCGCTCAACGAGATCCTAGCCATTGACACTGCGAGGCAGCCACATGCAGGCACAGGTAGGTTTCTTGCTAGATAAGGTGCACCTAGGTTGTGGTAGTTTGTCCTCGAACATTGAAAAATTGCAAGATTTAAGTGGCAATGGGCAGGGCACATTGCTCGCAGTAAGGGTAGCCGATGCGGCCGAATAGTTCTGTAGTTGGACCGCGAACCGGAAGACGTTGCGTTGCGCGGCCTCCCACTAGCTGGACCGTGCTCCTGGTCAAGGTTGCGGGGAGACGCAAGGGACCAAGAGATGTGGCGACACTTAGGGGAGGCCTATGTCCAGCAGTGGCTTTCGGCTGAAATGATGATGGTGACCTCGACCAGTCGAAACGTAATTTTATACAGAGCAGCAGAAACACCCAATAGAAATTAATATAGTGAGTGTATTTGTCACGGATTATAAATTATTGGTTATAATAACAATAAAATCTAGTGAAACACAATAATTAATATCGTCACAGTTTTGTTCATTTTCTTTTTAACATTTACACAGAAAAGGTTGACTTTATCGAAAATCTTTTGGTTGTCGGCGAACGCACATATTCCTGAAATGGGAAATGATTAACTTGACATTACTTATGCCAGATGCACGCCGTGACAAACCGATTCCTTGCAAAAATTGTAAAGCACAATTTCGTAAGGGTGTAATCAATGAGTCCTGCTGTTTCCCGCGGCGGGATGGAGGTATAGGTATGCGTTTGGGGTAAGAGGTCGTGTGTGAGCGTTTGTGTGTACGTCTGTCATCGTTTGTCTCAGAACTACTTGATTGATTCATATACTGAGAATGATCAGATCATTGATTTTTCATTCGACGACATTCACGAACAGTTTGAAGTGGCTTGTCGTGAATATTATCGAATTGTTACTGAAAACCGACTTTCTTTAAATACATTTTCGGTTTTAACACGCACGGACCAAAGCTTTCTTCGAAATATTAATCAGGATAGCTCTATTCCCTACTTTTTAACCGACTTCCAAAAGGAGGAGGTTATCAATTCGTCGGCGATCTTTTTTTTTTCTGTATTCAACACGATTTTGGTTTCAGAAAAACTGAAACGTGTTTCCTGAAACCTAACACTGATATAAGCAATGACATCCATTTTGTATTTTCTTTTAATGTTTGTTGTTGTTAATTATTGTTTAATTGTTTTGTTTTTTGTGAATGTTGTGTTTTTTTGTTTGATTTAAACTATTTTTTCTTTTTCCACTTTAATAATTGCTACACATTTATTCGAATCGGCCTGATTCAGTACCTGCCATGCGGCCATCATACTGAATTAACTTATATTATGCCGACCGTCTACCGAATCATGCCGGCTCGAACATCAGAACATCTAACAAAACATGTTGCAAAACAAAACATGTATATACCTGAAACAATGTTACACTCGTTTGGTTTCCCAGACGTGATGCACTGCTTCGAGTTGCGCACAGCCAACGTGGACTACCTGGTGGGGGTGGAGGAGGCCTGGGCGGGTGGGGCTCCGCCCCCGCCTGACTCCGGCCTGGGGGCCTACCTCGCCAGGTCGTGGGAGACTGCCGTCAGGCAGGCGCTCATGCCCGTCACGCATCACTCAGGTAACTATCACACAGGGAAACATTTCTAGCCTGTTATTCACAAATAAGTCGTATATCTATCTTTTTTTGGCATTACGAAAGTCAACGAGATAGACATACTTACGACTTTCCTAATCGTAACATTTGAGAACACGGGGTTTATATCACTAATGTCCGTTTGATTTAGAAACATATGTTCGGTTAAACTACGGGAAAATCTGCTAAACCAAAGCAAGCATGATCTATGTAACGCTTATTAAGACGCAGTTAACGGGGGAACCGTAAAAACGACCTGTTTTTCGTCGCAGAGTTAGCCGTATTGCTACTTATTACAATTCCAAAAAAAATACAGTGTATAGTCAAATGTATAGGTAAAAGACTTATGCAAAAATATTTTCTAAAAGTAATCAAGAACCTCGAAAAAAAAAAAACACAAAATCACAAAAAAATCACACGAAAAAACTTTTTCGTCTCGAAATGCTCAATATTTTGAGTGACAACTGTTATTTATTTTTTTACTATCAGAAAGGAAATTTAACCAACTAAAGACATATGTAAAAATATTTTAACATTACAGCGTATTTTTTTTTAATAAATTAAATCTGCGAACTATCGTTCATTTTGGCAGTCACGAGCATCAAACGCATCGCCATTTTCAACCTTATTTGTTTAGGCGATGAGTTAAACGCGCGCTCAAGGTCGCGGGCAGCTAATGTCGCCTTAATCTCGATTTTAATAATCATTGTTTTTTTTGTGTGACAATCTTACAAGAATTTTACACCACAACCTTTTATCACCTTTAGCGGAGGCCCGAGGCTGTGCGGTAGCGGAAGCGGAAGGCGAAGGCAGCACGGAGGAGAGAGTGACTGACATGGCGCAGTTGTACCAGATCTATCCTGACGAGGTGCTGGGCTCGGGACAGTTCGGCATCGTGTACGGAGGACTGCATCGACGGTCCAAGAGACCCGCGGCTATCAAGGTATGTTTAACCGACTCCTCTGATGAGAAGCCAACTAATGAAAAGATCGGATACGCTATCTTAATCGGTACCCACGCTCAAAAATAATATTTTTGTCCATATAATTCTGTCAAATTATGGAATCTTATATTAATTTGAACTTTATACACAATAGAAGAAATTGGTTGTTAGATGTCACATGAATTTGAAAGCGAGCTAAGGATGCTTTTCAACGCGGAATCGACTTGAGCCGGTTGTGATAATATTATTATTAGCCATCTGTGTCCCACTGCAGGGCAAAGGCCTCCCTTCCCTCTTTCCACTTATCCCTATCCAGTGCTCCGGTTTTCCAATCTCTGCAAAAATAATCCAGTTGTGATATCCAACATATTATATTACCATCACTTGATATCTTAAACCTCGTATCTCCCATTCTATCTCCAGGTGATAGACAAGCTCCGTTTCCCGACCAAACAAGAAGCCCAGCTGAAGAACGAAGTAGCAATCCTGCAGAACCTGTCCCACCCTGGCGTGGTGAACCTTGAGAGAATGTTCGAGACTCCCGAGAGGATCTTCGTGGTGATGGAGAAGCTCAAGGGAGACATGTTGGAGATGATCCTGTCGCATGAGAACGGAAAGCTGACTGAAAGGATTACCAAGTTTTTGGTGGCACAGGTATTATAAAAAATCATACTTATTTCAAGGATTTAAAAACCCCCAACTATTTCGGCGTGTCAGAAACAGGATTCCTGTTTCTGACACGCCTTTGAAGATGTCAAAGACATGATGACATGGATGATTTAAACATATTTAGCGGTCATGCCAGTCATTTATTGCACCAAGCGACCCTTTTTTTTAAAGGGTGGGAAATCATCAAATGACTTTTCCCGCCAGGGTGTGTCAGACTCTTACTGACTAAACCCTACCCGTGTTCATTCTTATGCCCTTTGAGTTCCAGGGCCGCGATGACTATTTCGAACAAATCCCGCAACCGCCAAGACCACGTGGCCTTCTAGTGCCAGTGCAGTAGTGGGCCACGTCTAACCAAACGACCCTAACAATTGTGTACAATCTTCATCTAGTCCGCCCCCCTCAGATCTTGGTAGCCCTGAAGCACCTGCACGAGAAGAACATCGTGCACTGCGACCTGAAGCCAGAGAACGTGTTGCTGTCCAGCGACGAGGAGTTCCCGCAGGTGAAGCTCTGCGACTTCGGCTTCGCGAGGATCATCGGGGAGAAGTCCTTCAGGCGGTCCGTTGTCGGCACTCCTGCGTATCTTGGTGAGTTGACAGTACTATTTGTTTAAAGGTGTTACTTAATCGGTTTAAATTCAAACGGAGCAGTTCTTAAACATGCTCAATCCATACTAATATTATAAATGCGAAAGTAACTCTGTCTGTCTGTTACTCTTTCACGCCTAAACGGCTGAACGGATTTTGATGAAATTTGGTACAGACATAGTTTGGAACTTGAGAAAGGACATAGGATAGTTTTTTTTTTTTCGCGAGATAAACCAAAAATCTGCCGGAAGTCACTTTTCCACGCGAACGAAGTCGCGGGCAAAAGCTAGTTTAACATAAAATCACGCCTGTAATCATGAATGATTGGGCACACGTGTTCAGAATAGTACACTTACATTTCTCTATTTATTATGATTCCCATGTCAAGAGGACAGGTCTATTGACATAAACCGGGCACTAAACCAGACTCCGTGGCGGCTACTGAGAAATGCTTGAATTCCTGTTGTTCAATTTAAGTATAGCAAAATGTACGAGACATAGTTTTTTATCGCTTTATAGTATTTATACATAGCACTTTTGTGCCGTTTAGCTAGCTAATTTTATTTGACTTTATATTTAAATGATTTTTGAATGAAAACGACACCAAATTATTATAGCCGATTTCAGCCACAAATACTGAAGCGAATTATTTCCGAAACTATGACATAATGATATTACCCCAGCCCCTGAGGTACTCCGCAACAAAGGCTACAACCGTTCGCTAGACATGTGGTCCGTGGGCGTCATCATCTACGTGTCGCTGTCGGGCACCTTCCCCTTCAACGAGGACGAGGACATCAACGAGCAGATACAGAACGCTGCCTTCATGTACCCGCCCCAGCCTTGGAGGGAGATCTCTGCGGAGGGTGAGTACGACAGACCTTGGTTACCTGAGAGTGAGACGACCTCAACGACGGACATTCTTATCCCGATTGTGTTTCGTAAGGAGCGTTTATCTACGGATTCTATAGAATCCGTATAAATTGAATAAAAAATTCATGGTTGAACCATGAATTTTGTTATAAAGAATGTTGCATACATATTTCACTTTGATAGATTATTCATTATAATCTAAAAAAAAAGTTGATTGTTTGTAAAGTCGGTTTACGGACGATAGTTTACAACTAACCAATTGACAACGTCATAACAACACATTGATAACAAAAAAATAAAGATACAAATGTATGGATACAAAAAGCAGTGAAATGAAATCAACAAATTAACTATGCAAAAATATTTTTTCCCATTTAATTTTATTATAAAGAGAAAACTTTTTATCTATCATCAATTATATGAATTACCATGATGACACATCCAGAGACAGTCCTTGGCAGCCGTTGCTTAACCTTGATCACCCATCCACAGACAGACCATGACAACAGTTGCTTAACCTTGATCACCCATCCACAGAAAAACCTAGACAACAGTTGCTTAACCTTGATCACCCATCCACAGACAGACCATGACAACAGTTGCTTAACCTTGATCACCCATCCACAGAAAAACCTAGACAACAGTTGCTTAACCTTGATCACCCATCCACAGACAGACCATGACAACAGTTGCTTAACCTTGATCACCCATCCACAGAAAAACCTAGACAACAGTTGCTTAACCTTGATCACCCATCCACAGACAGACCATGACAACAGTTGCTTAACCTTGATCACCCATCCACAGACAAAACAAACCTACACAACAGTTGCTTAACCTTGATCTCCCATCTACAGAAAAACCTCGACAACAGTTGCTTAACCTTGATCACCCATCCACAGAAATACCAAGACAACAGTTGCTTAACCTTGATCACGCCCCACAGACAAACCTTGACAACAGTTGCTTAACCTTGATCACCCCCCACTGACAAACCTACACAACAGTTGCTTAACCTTGATCTCCCATCCACAGAAAAACCTAGACAACAGTTGCTTAACCTTGATCACCCATCCAAAGACAAACCTTGACAACAATTGCTTAACCTTGATCACCCCCCCAGCCCCCCACATACAAACCTTGACAACAGTTGCTTTACCTTGATCACCCATCCACAGACAGACCTCGACAACAGTTGCTTAACCTTGATCTCCCATCCACAGACAGACCTTGACAACAATTGCTTAACCTTGATCACCCATCCACAGACAAAACAAACCTACACAACAGTTGCTTAACCTTGATCTCCCATCTACAGAAAAACCTCGACAACAGTTGCTTAATCTTGATCACCCATCCACAGACAGACCTTGACAACAATTGCTTAACCTTGATCACCCATTCACAGAAATACCAAGACAACAATTGCTTAACCTTGATCACCCCCACAGACAAACCTACACAACAGTTGCTTAACCTTGATCTCCCATCCACAGAAAAACCTAGACAACAGTTGCTTAATCTTGATCACCCATCCACAGACAGACCTTGACAACAATTGCTTAACCTTGATCACCCATCCACAGACAAAACAAACCTACACAACAGTTGCTTAACCTTGATCTCCCATCTACAGAAAAACCTCGACAACAGTTGCTTAACCTTGATCACCCATCCACAGAAATACCAAGACAACAGTTGCTTAACCTTGATCACGCCCCACAGACAAACCTTGACAACAGTTGCTTAACCTTGATCACCCCCCACTGACAAACCTACACAACAGTTGCTTAACCTTGTTCTCCCATCCACAGAAAAACCTAGACAACAGTTGCTTAACCTTGATCACCCATCCAAAGACAAACCTTGACAATAATTGCTTAACCTTGATCACCCCCCCAGCCCCCCACAAACAAACCTTAACAACAGTTGCTTTACCTTGATCACCCATCCACAGACAGACCTCGACAACAGTTGCTTAACCTTGATCTCCCATCCACAGAAAACCCTAGACAACAGTTGCTTAATCTTGATCACCCATCCACAGACAAAACAAACCTACACAACAGTTGCTTAACCTTGATCTCCCATCTACAGAAAAACCTAGACAACAGTTGCTTAACCTTGATCTCCCATCTACAGAAAAACCTCGACAACAGTTGCTTAATCTTGATCACCCATCCACAGACAGACCTTGACAACAATTGCTTAACCTTGATCACCCATCCACAGAAATACCAAGACAACAATTGCTTAACCTTGATCACCCCCCACAGACAAACCTTGACAACAGTTGCTTAACCTTGATCACCCCCACAGACAAACCTACACAACAGTTGCTTAACCTTGATCTCCCATCCACAGAAAAACCTAGATAACAGTTGCTTAACCTTGATCACCCATCCAAAGACAAACCTTGACAACAGTTGCTTAACCTTGATCACCCCCCCCAGCCCCCCACAAACAAACCTTGACAACAGTTGCTTTACCTTGATCACCCATCCACAGACAGACCTCGACAACAGTTGCTTAACCTTGATCTCCCATCCACAGAAAAACCTAGACAACAGTTGCTTAATCTTGATCACCCATCCAAAGACAAACCTAGACAACAGTTGCTTAACCTTGATCACACCCCACAGACAAACCTTGACAACAGTCGCTTAACCTTGATCACCAATCCACAGACAGACCTTGACAACAATTGCTTAACTTTGATCACCCATCCACAGACAAAACAAACCTACACAACAGTTGCTTAACCTTGATCTCCCATCTACAGAAAAACCTAGACAACAGTTGCTTAACCTTGATCACCCCCCACAGACAAACCTTGACAACAGTTGCTTAACCTTGATCACCCCCCAACAGACAAACCTTGATAACAGTTGCTTAACCTTGATCACCCCCCCACAGACAAACCTTCACAACAGTTGCTTAACCTTAATCACCCCCCACAGACAAACCTTGACAACAGTTGCTTAACCCTGATCACCCCCCACAGACAAGACACGAGACAGGCATAACTAGACTATAATTTTGCCTCAACTAATTTTATGATAAAACTTACCGGCGCGAAAAACCCGCTTTTGTGACCTTTGACCTCGAATAACTTTTTTTCCAAGGGTCGGATCGACGGGGACTTTTTACATTTCATTTATAATGGTGTTTTGAACAATCCTACCAAAAAATGAAATTTTCAGCCGAGTGGGAATTAATGTAACCTTGAATGTCTAAATTGATATTATTGGTCTATTAGTAAAAATAATATATCATTCTAACGCTACGATCGCGTCACGCTGTGGCGTCACGTAACAATGAGCGAAACGTTACAATGAGTCATCCTTTTTCATGCATGCAGTCGGCATTTATCGATTTATTAGACGTTGTCATGTCAAAAATGCATTAAATTGTAAGCAGTGGTGTGCGGTTTATAATCTTCCGACAGTAATTTACAATCTCGCGAGATTGATCATAATCTAACGGTATTTATAATTTTACGGTGACACCGAACAAATATGTTGACCCCATTTTGTCTCGATTTTTTATAGTTTTCTTTATTGTTATTTTGGGTATATGCAGCGATCGACTTAATCAACAACCTGCTGCAAGTGAAGCAGCGCAAGCGGCTGTCAGTGGACAAGTCAGTGGCGCACGTGTGGCTGCAGACACGCGCCGCCTGGCAAGACCTGCGCGCGCTGGAGGCTCGCGTGGGGCAGCGCTACCTCACGCACCCCAGCGACGACGCGCGCTGGCAGCAGCGCTGACTGTGAGTACACGTACACTACATGCACATCTGCACCTGGCACGACCTGCGCGCGCTGGAGGCTCGCGTGGGGCAGCGCTACCTCACGCACCCCAGCGACGACGCGCGCTGGCAGCAGCGCTGACTGTGAGTACACGTACACTACATGCACATCTGCACCTGGCACGACCTGCGCGCGCTGGAGGCTCGCGTGGGGCAGCGCTACCTCACGCACCCCAGCGACGACGCGCGCTGGCAGCAGCGCTGACTGTGAGTACACGTACACTACATGCACATCTGCACCTGGCACGACCTGCGCGCGCTGGAGGCTCGCGTGGGGCAGCGCTACCTCACGCACCCCAGCGACGACGCGCGCTGGCAGCAGCGCTGACTGTGAGTACACGTACACTACATGCACATCTGCACCTGGCACGACCTGCGCGCGCTGGAGGCTCGCGTGGGGCAGCGCTACCTCACGCACCCCAGCGACGACGCGCGCTGGCAGCAGCGCTGACTGTGAGTACACGTACACTACATGCACATCTGCACCTGGCACGACCTGCGCGCGCTGGAGGCTCGCGTGGGGCAGCGCTACCTCACGCACCCCAGCGACGACGCGCGCTGGCAGCAGCGCTGACTGTGAGTACACGTACACTACATGCACATCTGCACCTGGCACGACCTGCGCGCGCTGGAGGCTCGCGTGGGGCAGCGCTACCTCACGCACCCCAACGACGACGCGCGCTGGCAGCAGCGCTGACTGTGAGTACACGTACACTACATGCACATCTGCACCTGGCACGACCTGCGCGCGCTGGAGGCTCGCGTGGGGCAGCGCTACCTCACGCACCCCAGCGACGACGCGCGCTGGCAGCAGCGCTGACTGTGAGTACACGTACACTACATGCACATCTGCACCTGGCACGACCTGCGCGCGCTGGAGGCTCGCGTGGGGCAGCGCTACCTCACGCACCCCAGCGACGACGCGCGCTGGCAGCAGCGCTGACTGTGAGTACACGTACACTACATGCACATCTGCACCTGGCACGACCTGCGCGCGCTGGAGGCTCGCGTGGGGCAGCGCTACCTCACGCACCCCAGCGACGACGCGCGCTGGCAGCAGCGCTGACTGTGAGTACACGTACACTACATGCACATCTGCACCTGGCACGACCTGCGCGCGCTGGAGGCTCGCGTGGGGCAGCGCTACCTCACGCACCCCAGCGACGACGCGCGCTGGCAGCAGCGCTGACTGTGAGTACACGTACACTACATGCACATCTGCACCTGGCACGACCTGCGCGCGCTGGAGGCTCGCGTGGGGCAGCGCTACCTCACGCACCCCAGCGACGACGCGCGCTGGCAGCAGCGCTGACTGTGAGTACACGTACACTACATGCACATCTGCACCTGGCACGACCTGCGCGCGCTGGAGGCTCGCGTGGGGCAGCGCTACCTCACGCACCCCAGCGACGACGCGCGCTGGCAGCAGCGCTGACTGTGAGTACACGTACACTACATGCACATCTGCACCTGGCACGACCTGCGCGCGCTGGAGGCTCGCGTGGGGCAGCGCTACCTCACGCACCCCAGCGACGACGCGCGCTGGCAGCAGCGCTGACTGTGAGTACACGTACACTACATGCACATCTGCACCTGGCACGACCTGCGCGCGCTGGAGGCTCGCGTGGGGCAGCGCTACCTCACGCACCCCAGCGACGACGCGCGCTGGCAGCAGCGCTGACTGTGAGTACACGTACACTACATGCACATCTGCACCTGGCACGACCTGCGCGCGCTGGAGGCTCGCGTGGGGCAGCGCTACCTCACGCACCCCAGCGACGACGCGCGCTGGCAGCAGCGCTGACTGTGAGTACACGTACACTACATGCACATCTGCACCTGGCACGACCTGCGCGCGCTGGAGGCTCGCGTGGGGCAGCGCTACCTCACGCACCCCAGCGACGACGCGCGCTGGCAGCAGCGCTGACTGTGAGTACACGTACACTACATGCACATCTGCACCTGGCACGACCTGCGCGCGCTGGAGGCTCGCGTGGGGCAGCGCTACCTCACGCACCCCAGCGACGACGCGCGCTGGCAGCAGCGCTGACTGTGAGTACACGTACACTACATGCACATCTGCACCTGGCACGACCTGCGCGCGCTGGAGGCTCGCGTGGGGCAGCGCTACCTCACGCACCCCAGCGACGACGCGCGCTGGCAGCAGCGCTGACTGTGAGTACACGTACACTACATGCACATCTGCACCTGGCACGACCTGCGCGCGCTGGAGGCTCGCGTGGGGCAGCGCTACCTCACGCACCCCAGCGACGACGCGCGCTGGCAGCAGCGCTGACTGTGAGTACACGTACACTACATGCACATCTGCACCTGGCACGACCTGCGCGCGCTGGAGGCTCGCGTGGGGCAGCGCTACCTCACGCACCCCAGCGACGACGCGCGCTGGCAGCAGCGCTGACTGTGAGTACACGTACACTACATGCACATCTGCACCTGGCACGACCTGCGCGCGCTGGAGGCTCGCGTGGGGCAGCGCTACCTCACGCACCCCAGCGACGACGCGCGCTGGCAGCAGCGCTGACTGTGAGTACACGTACACTACATGCATATCTGCACCTGGCACGACCTGCGCGCGCTGGAGGCTCGCGTGGGGCAGCGCTACCTCACGCACCCCAGCGAGTGCCATGTGCGTGTGAACTGAGGGACCAAAAAGGAATCCGCAAAATGAATATCCTAGGATTTAGTAGTACACTTAAAACAATTGTAGGAATCTGGGAATTTGTAAACAAATATATTAAAAACTACGACCCATAAAGTGTGGTCCCTCAGTTCTCACAGACGATTAGCCAGATCTCGGAAAGTATCTTAAAGAAGAAGATTTTGTGAACCAAATAACAGACCACATAGCATTAAAGATTAAAAAAATATAACGACTGAACTGTGGTCCCTCAGTCCACATAACAAAGATAAGCATTTTAGTGAATCTTACTGAATCAAACCGTTCTTTTTCTACATAAAGTTTTAGTAGAATTCTTAAAACATATTGTAAAAAAAAATGGAGCTTAAATATCGAAGCATTTTGAAAATAGCAATGATTAATACTGGTCCCTCAATCCTCACATCCACTGACATATGTGCGTGTCCTAGCTGCTTGACGAGAGGAATATCAGAAAGTCTAGTGTACTTAACTTTTAGTAGTAACAGTAGTAAGTTTCTTCTAAATAATAGGTGTCTAAAATTGTGTATTTCTTACTTCTTAACTGAGATAATACTATTATTTTTTTAATCCTATGAAAATAGATAGAGAAGTGTGACCACACAATAAAACAAAATGTAGACAGTACTATTATACTTTATTTAACACTAACTTTTGCCAGCGGCTTCGCCTGCGTGAAAATGACGATTTTCCATACAAACTTTCATCCCCTATTTAACTCCCTTAGGGGTCGAATTTCGAAAAATCCTTTCTTATTCCTTGTCTACATATAGGGAATCTCTGCAAAATTTCGGCTTTCTAGGTCCAAGTATTATCTCAGTTAAGAAGTAAGAAATACACAATTTTAGATACCTATTATTTAGAAGAAATTTACTACTAAAAGTTAAGTACACTAGACTTTCTGATATTCCTCTCGTCAAGCAGCTAGGACACGCACATATGTCAGTGGATGTGAGGATTGAGGGACCAGTATTAATCATTGCTATTTTCAAAATGCTTCGATATTTAAGCTCCATTTTTTTTTACAATATGTTTTAAGACTTCTACTAAAACTTTATGTAGAAAAAGAACGGTTTGATTCAATAAGATTCACTAAAATGCTTATCTTTGTTATGTGGACTGAGGGACCACAGTTCAGTCGTTATATATTCTTTTATATTTAATGCTATGTGGTCTGTTATTTGGTAATAGTATATTTCATTATAAGTGCGGAAAGCCTGTCATTGCAAAGAGTTCCGACAAATGTCTACACGAGCCGAAGCACAGCCGACGGCGAGGGTTGACAGTCGGAGCAAGTTGCAATTACGGTTCCGCACGTGTACTGAACAACTATTTTTAATACAGTTGCGGAAAAATGAAGCAATTTAATAAAATAATAAAACCGTAATTAAACTCTCAAAGAACATTTTTGAAAAATGGCGCCAACCGTAAAAGAATATAAGCAGAGATTTTTTTTGTTTTCTTCACCCATTCTGGGTAGGCAAAGGGAACTATGCCCATACAGCCAAGTCTTCAGTAGATTTTTTTTATTGATATGAAATGAAAATGAAATTTAATGAGATGAAATGGAATGAAACCTGTATGGTTCAGAGGTAGTTAAGTTGTGAGTTGACGAAAACCACAGATTTCACCTTAGTTTAGTATATTTGTAAAGTTACACGTAAGTTATGGTGGATGCTAATCCGCGGTTATAGCGCTACGGCAGCTATTGGTCAACTAATTTAATAAGTATATGTAATTATAAAAGTAAATTAAACGAGTAGCGAAAAGTAGGTCGCGGCGTTAGCAATTTGCCTGTACGTGAACCGTACATGCTCCCGAGGGAAAAGTGGGATGAGCATCCATTACAAAGCAAATAATTATATAAAAAAGTGTAAACTAAATAATTAGTTAAAAAAATAATAAGTTAACTTCGGGTGTCTTGCTTCGCTGTAAACGGGCTCCGCTGCTGTCGAATGCATTTCTTGTAACTCGATGTCTCCTCCAAAGTTCTCCCTTCCTCTAGGTGTCACTCCAGTTTTGGAGGAGCGTGTTTTGATGCCTTTCTTTGTATTGCACCTTTGTTTAATGATGTGGTAGAGGGCAAACACAGCGATTCCTCCCAACAACAAAAAAGTACCTAACTGAATAGAGATAGATGTCGTGATTTGACATGTCGGATGCCTTGGGTAATATTTCCCTGTTTTTCTGGAATGTCAACTGCTGGTCAATTTTTCTTATTTCCACTGCAGTTGGCGTTTCTTGTTCTGTTATATTTAATTTAGCATTATTCCAGCCGTGGTCAAATATGTTGTTGATCGTTGTATTTAAAGTAGGTATTTCGATCTCGGGTTCCATGTTGAAACTACTTCCCAGCTGATTGTGTGTAAATATTGTGGCGTCCTTTTTCTGCAGTAAGCATTTTGATTTCAAGGAAATCACTCCAGTCCCGTCAATGACCGCAGGCGTAACTTGACCGTCACATATGACGCGCATCAGCTGTTTTCCGCACAGTGTAAATAGCCACATACCTATTCGGTTTGTGCAGCTTTGTCCAGGTTTCCTTGCATGTTACGTCTTTTAGGACGCATGATAACGACTCTTGTTGGTTGAAGACTGTGGCCTCACATGGGGCGTACTTGTCGTGCATGTTATAGACAGGATTCCGTGAGACACAAAGGAATATGTTATTTTCAGCCTCTACAATCAATGTTTGGTTTTTATAAGTTGTAGTAGGTAGTCATCGTTTGATTGCAGGTTCTGTATGTCTTTTTCGTACTTTTCGGCAAAGTCTGCGTCGAGCACTCCAAAAAGAGTTCTTGATAATTTCCCAACTCCATCAAAATAACCTCGTTTTGGTCTTGAGTGTTGAGTGAGCAGCATAGAGTTGTAGTCGGTTAGGTGACTCAGTTCATGACGTAGGTGGCCGACAATTGTTTCACAAGGCGTGTACTCGTGTGATATTCTTTGGCATAGTTTATCTATTTGGTTTACGTAATCGTTGATCCGATCAGTTGCTTGCCAGTATGACGTTAAGTTATAGTAAACCAATAAATTCCATTCGTCATGTATAAGTTGTATTGTCCCAGCTTCATCGAAGTAAATCGGATGATTGCTCGGTATAGGTATAACCTTCCAGTTATTCGTCGTTGGCGCTGATTGTGCAATTCCCGTCATCGCTAGTATGGATAGGAGAACAAGTGACAGCAAATTGTTTTTGTTTTTAGTTGTGTTTCTTGTTGGAGTGACACGCTCCTTTGGCAAGTCTGCCATCAGTTGGACGTTTCGGTTTGGTTTGAACCGATGACATCGAATGCATTGTCGAAGCTCCTTCTTGACTGTCCTGTTACCTCCAATGACCCAAAATTTCTGACGTAAATGGGCCAAAGTGAGCCGGGCTCCACCATGGAGAGTGTCACGATGAGCTTCTTGAATAATAAGCTCCGTTAATCTTCCTGTAGCCGGAAGAATAATAGGATGTTTAGCTTCGGGAGATAAAGTTGAGTAGCCTAGTCGCCCCTTCACACGCAGTATTCCACTGTCGTCCAGAAATGGGGTTAACTTCAGCAAGTTACTTTTTGTTGATATTGGTCGGTTTTTCTTTAAACATTCAATTTCTTCGCCATAGTTTTCCTTTTGAACGTTTTTGATAACCAATTCTGTTGCTCCCATAATGTCGTGTGTTGTTAAACACACAACCTCCTTTTTGTTACCGCTGTCGGTTAAGTTATTGGTTGAGATAAGTGCGCGTTTTTGCTTACGAATATTGCTTAGTCGTAGAATCCATCCAAGCACTCTTATTACGCGTTTATAGTTACTGTTTTTATTAAGTAATGTGTCAATTATTTCACATTTCTTGTATGTGACAGCACAGCAGTTTGTTTCTCGCAACTCAGTGTTTGTTGAGTAGGTCAGGCGATTGTCTTGATGGATTGTTGGCATGTTTGTTTTTAACCATTCTGGTCCATTCCACCCAAGTTTAAAATCGAGGAGTTGTAAAGGTGTTAACCCTCGAGTTGCACAGTCGGCAGGATTTTCTTCTGATTTCACATAGTTAGTTAGTTAGTTTCAGTTTGCCGAGATAATGCTGTTTATTTGTTTCACTCTGTTAGCTACATATTTATCCCATCGGTTTATATCGCCCTGCAGCCAGGCTAAAACGACTTTGGAGTCGCTCCAGCATCTTATATGTAGGTTTTTAGTGTAGAGAGTGTTCTGAACCTTTTCTAGTAGTTTAGCTAGTAAAACGGCCCCGCAAAGTTCCATTCTTGGTACTGTAATCTTATTGCTGATTGGTGCAACCTTTGTTTTTGCCGTAATTAGCGTTGTCTTGTATTCGCCGGCTTGATTTTTAACTCTGCTATAAATGACGCACGCATAAGCTTTTTCGCTTGCGTCGCAAAACCCATGTATCTCTAGGCTGTTTTCTTGACATTGTAGCCATCGTGGTATGGAAAGTTTGTTTAGCAATGGGATATCTTTTCTTATAGTTTCCCATTCCGTAGCGAGATCTTCGGATAAACGTTCATCCCAGTTGATTTTGCTTATCCAGATTTTTTGAAACAGGAGTTTGGTTTTTATTGTAAGTGGCGATAGTAATCCAAGTGGGTCGTACAGTTTGCTTATTTCGCTCAGTAGTATGCGTTTTGTCAGCTTTGTTTTGATTGGTAGATCCCATTGGTATGTGAAGCTATCGTCGTCTTGATTCCACCGCATGCCCAACATTTTTGAGTTTGTTATTTCTTCCGGGCTAAAGTCGATGTTAGTATTCCTGCTCTTTTGATCATCTCGCAAGTCTTCCAAGATAGTTGGTTCGTTCGTCTTCCATTTCCTTAAGTTAAAACCTCCCTTTTTCAGCAACTCAATTAGTTTTGTTACTAGTGTTTTCGATGCAGCGATAGTATCCTGCCCGTAAACCAAATCATCCATGTAGAAGTAGTTTTTTAGGACGTTTCCAGCTTCCGGGTAGGTATCTTTTTCATCTTCTGCGAGTTTATGTAGAGTGCGCATTGCCAGATAAGGTGCACTTTTTGTTCCGTAAGTTACTGTGCCCAACTGCCAATCTTGTAGAGGTTCGTTAGGGGAAGATCTCCAGATTATAGTTTGCAGATGTTGTTGTTTTTCGTTTAGCCAGATGAACCGATAAAGTTTTTCGACATCTGCCGTGAAGACGTATCTGTACGTTCTCCAGTTAATAAGTAGTGTCAGTATATCCTTTTGTAAGTTCGGACCGCAGTACATTTGATCGTTGAGACTGCTGTCTCCTTTTGTCTTGTACGACGCGTTGAACACTACTCTTAGTTTTGTAGTAGTTGACTCAGCTCTTAACACGCCATGGTGAGGTAGGTATACTTGGCCCCTACTTTCTCCTGAGACAGGTTTCATGTGTCCCATAGCGATGTATTCGTTCATGAAACGCTTGTATTCGTAGCTGAGTTCTTTGTTTTTTAACATTTTCCTTTCCAATTGAAGGAATTGTGCCAATGCTTGTGACTTGGCGTTTTTTAAGTTTTCTTCGAAGTTGGGCTTCATGGGCATTTGTACCACATATTGTCCGTTTGCCAGTCTTGTGGTTGTAGCGTTATAATGTTCTTCACAGTGTTGTTCCTCAGTAGTTGATGACGATTTGTCTGGAATTTCCTCTGTTTCCCAAAATCTTGCCATGTTTTCGAAATCGTTGAGTGTCACCAAGCAGTTGAATGTTTTTACATTCCCGCATAGAATCCAGCCCACTTTGGTTTGTTGAGCTACTGGGTATCTCTTATCACTCCTGATGACACCGTTTAGGATAAGTTCTGAATAGATATCCGCGCCCAGGAGTAGGTCAATCGGGCCCGACAAGTTGAACTGTGGGTCCGCTAGTTTTAAGTTTTCTAAGTAGTCCCAGTTGTTGATTGAGAACGATGCGGTAGGTAAGTTACTTATAAGTTTTCTCATAATTAACGCTTCAAAGTTGAATTTGTAGTCTGAATGTATTGACTGACATTCTAAGTTCATTGCCCCCTTGCAGTTGCCGCTAAGGGTTCCCACACCCGATACCACAGCGCTCATTTTTCGTCGCTGTAATCGGAGGCGCTGTGCCGCGTTTTCAGTTATTAGGCTTACTTGTGAGCCTTGGTCAAGTAGACCTCTCAAGTTGATGAAGTTTCCATCAATAGTCTTGACTTTTAGAAGTACTGTTGTCAACAGCACTTCCCTTTCTTCGTTTATTAAGTTATTGACCCCATAGGACGTCGATGGGATCGAAGATGGCTTTTCTTCTCTTGTTGCTTGTTTGTGGCTTGTTAGCTCAGTTTCATCTTCATGCATAAGTGTGTGGTGTGCCTTATGACACAATTTACACGTCTTTCTTGATTTGCATTGTTTTTCTCCATGGCTGAATAGGCAGTTTTTACAAATGTGCAAGTTGCGAATTGCGTCATTCCGCTTGTTTATGTTCATCGCCAGGAATTGTTCGCAATTCATTAGAACGTGATTAGTTTTGCATATTGGGCATGTTTTTGCTGTCGTGAAGAAGGCTTTTGGCGAGTTTTCTGACTTGTTAAAGTACGATGACCCCTGCGTTTTATTCTTGTAGTTGTTATTTCGGTTTTCTGACCCTTTATGCGGCTGTTTCTCTGATTTCCATGGTTTGCTTGATGATGGTAGTTTTTGACTACTTCCTTGCAGAGCTTCCAGTGACATGAATTTTGACTCTAAAAACTTGGTAAACTCTCCCAGGTCGGGAAACTCCCTGGGATGTTTGACCTCTTTTATATATTCGTTGAACGTAACGCTGTCTAGTTTTTGAACCAACAGGTGGACCACGATCGGGTCCCAATTGGTGGTGTCTAGCCCGATGTTTTTCAGCCCGTTCAAGCATTCCATCATGATGTCGTGAAGTTTCCGTATGCTTGCAGCGGTTGGTTGCTGAATACTAGATTGATTCAGGAGCGTGTTCATGTATGAGGTGAATAACAGCCGTTTGTTGTCGTAGCGGTGGGCCAGCATCTCCCAGCAAGATGCGTAGTTCTCAGCACTGATGCCAAGATGCTGAACCAGTTTCTCCGCCTCACCTTTGAGTTTTGTTTTTAGGTGTTGCATTTTTTGTGCCTTCGAAAGTGTCGGATTGTTGTGTACACTTTCAAGGTAAAGGTCTCTGAAACTCATCCACTGGTTATAGTTGCCATAAAAATCCGGTATTTGAATGTTTGGCGTAGATTTCTCGTAATGCGCATTTTTCCATATGTTGTTTTGAAGTTGCCTTTTTAGGTCATCATAATAGTTTTCCGCTGTGTTGTATTTTTGTTGGTAAGTTGAGTCGTCATCTTGTAGAATGTAGTCTAACTCCCAATGTGCCTTTTCTATGTGCTCCCATTTAGTTTTCAGGGAGCTTAGCCAGGGCCTGATTTACCCACAGGCTAATAAGGCTATAGCCTAGGGCGCAAGGACCTAGGGGGCGGCGGGCGCGGCGCTGAGCTGAGACTTATATAATAATATTTGGTAATTTTGGGAAATACGTGTAAAAAAAAAAATGAGTGATTACCCGCGAGTTCGGCCCCGCGCCCCATTCCCGCCCGCATCCAAACAGCAAAGCGGTTTTTTCGGCTATTAGATATTTCTTTCTTTTAATTCGTTTGACACAGGTGAGAGTCGGATAGGTGGATTGAGTGAGAAAAGGAGAGGTCTCCTCAAAAGGAGAGGAAAAGGAGAGGTCCTGGCCTCAGTGGCTCTTGGGCCCCGACTGGAGGGGTTGTTAAGCGCGTGCTTGGAAAGAGGCCAGTTTCCGCTTGGTTGGAAGACGAGGAAACTGGTCCTCATTCAGCCTTGCGGACTCGCCGTGCGCATATTGTGCTGCTTGACGAGGTGGGCAAGCTCTTAGAAAGAGTAATTGCATACCACTTCGCCGAGCACCTTGAGGAACACCAGTTTGGTTTCCGCATGAGCCGGCCGCCCGTCGGGGCTGCGGGTTGTTCGCAAGAGATACCGCAGCCTCGACATAAAGGGCTAAAAATACTTTTACTGACTAAAATCACCCATGTTCGGGTGGTTTTTAGTCAGTAAAAGTCTGACACTCCCATTCGACTGGCCTGTTGGTCTAGTGGTTAGTGACCCTAACTGCTATGCCGGAGGTCGTGGGTTCGATTCCCACCCAGGACAAATGTTTGTGTGATGAGCACGATCATTTGTTCTGTGTCTGGGTGTAATTTATCTATAATATGTATGTATTTAGAAATATATAAGTATGTTTATCAGTTGTCTAGTACCCATAACACAAGCTCTGCTTAGCTTGGGACTAGATGGCGTTGTGTGATAGTTGTGGAATATTATTATTATTCGCTCTGCCCAAGAGCGGGAAGGGTTATTTGATGATTTTCTACCCGCCAAAAAAAAAGTATGAAAAGGTAGGACATGACAGGCTGGGGGCGCGTATTCATGGTTAGCCTGGGGCGGTCAGAACTGTAAATCAGGCCCTGAGCTTAGCTTGTCTTCCAATTCCCATTTTTCCATTGGTGTTGCCAATGCTATGGTGATCTTCTCCACAGTGCGTTCGAATGCTCTAAAGTTACAGTATTGTTGACGCAAAAGATCTTGTTGTTTCTCCGTCGGCTCGCCTGTTCCCCGAGGAGGTATGTGGAATTGGATGTCGTCGAAAGTAAACTTCGATTGCCCCTTCCCTTGCTTAGGCGTCGCAGGTCGTTGCTCTGTCTTACTAGTAGATGGAGCCGGCAATTCAGACTTACGTTTCAACATGTCTTGCAGCACTTCTTCATACATCTTCTTCGTACTGTTGAAGATATCGTCGTTGAAGTATTGGAGGTCTGTCGTTCCAGACTCTTCCAGCAGTTGGTGGTTATGAACAAACTTCTCCCAGTTTTTGTTCAACCGAGAAAGACGCTCCTCCAGGTATGCCAAGTTCTTCCTGGTGGCACTGTCCTTCTTGTAGTTGGTGCAGATAAGTTTTAAGTCTCTGAAAGTAGTTTCCTGAAGACTTATCAGTTCTGCTAAGTTCTGAACCATTGTTGTTAGTTATTGGGTTGACCGTTGGTAGTAGAGTTGTATCACCGCAAGTACTAGTTCACCCAAGTTGCGAAGTTTCCGCCGATAGTTCAGTTGTAGCAGCAGATGTGATCTCTGCTGGCTCGTAAGTTACAGGCACCTAGTGTAGATCACCCTCCTTTACGTTATTTGCAACGTCTCAATGCTACTGGTGAGACCCGCTTGTGGGAGGCCAATAGCACCGATTTGCTATTGTAACTGGGATATACCACGCTAAGCACTCTGCTGATGAGAAGACACGACGACTCACAAGATGACATGCCGTGTCATCCGGTTCGAAGGACCACTTTTATGTATGGTTCAGAGGTAGTTAAGTTGTGAGTTGACGAAAACCACAGATTTCACCTTAGTTTAGTATATTTGTAAAGTTACACGTAAGTTATGGTGGATGCTAATCCGCGGTTATAGCGCTACGGCAGCTATTGGTCAACTAATTTAATAAGTATATGTAATTATAAAAGTAAATTAAACGAGTAGCGAAAAGTAGGTCGCGGCGTTAGCAATTTGCCTGTACGTGAACCGTACAAAACCTTTAACTCATTGAATCAAATAATTAAATCTGATATTGAAACAAATTAGTAGCTTCTTTAGAAATACACACATCAACACGGTCTAGGGATATTTCATACTCAATTAAATAACTCGAAAAGTACTGGCCGCATTGGAATCTTTAATACACCGATTTGTTTGTAATTTATCTCAGACTAATTCCAAATTCAAATTTTTGAAAATTCTTTTGTTTCGGTGGCATAAAAATGTCTTGATGTATAGGAGAGGGAATTTTCATTTGAGCGAAATTTAAAAAACAACACGAATTACGTATAATTACAGTTTTTTTTCATTTTTAAACGAAAGATAAAGTTAAAATTGAGGTATTGTAGCCATGCAACGCCGACATTTGACGAGGGCGGAGATGTTACGAGCTGTGGGAATGCTGGAAGCTGGATCTGTTCAGCGTAATGTTGCTGAGGCCATAGGGACCCATCAAAATGTAATTTCAAGATTGTGGACACGCTATCGTGCCACAGGTGAAGTAGCGGAGAGGCACCGGGGGCCAAGTCGCATCACTACCCCCAGACAAGACCGATTTTTGCAAATTACTGCGCGAGCTCAACCAAATGCAACGGCGACTCAATTGGTCCAAAGGCTGCGAGTGGAACACCAAGTGCTTGTGAGTGACCAAACTGTAAGAAGGCGACTGCATGAAAGCAATCTACGCTCTCGTAGACCACTCCGGGTCCCACCTTTACGGAGAGGCAATCGTGGACGACGATTAGAATGGGTTCGGAACCACGTGGACTGGGGCCGTGAGCAATGGTCCAATGTGCTGTTCACGGATGAATCCAGGTTCGGCTTCCATCCAGATTCACGAAGGTCGCGTGTTTGGCGAGTTCCTGGACGATGGAGCCGTCTCCAGAACCCTCAGGAAGTTCACCCATACCAAGGAGGAACAATTATGGTTTGGGCAGGAATTCGTCTTGGAGGACGGACGGATCACGTTTGGGTGCGGGGCAATATGACGGCAGAACGATACGTCCAACAGGTGCTGGGGCCCGTAATCTTGCCCCACAGAACACAAATGGGGCAAGATTTCCTGCTCATGCACGACAATGCCCGGGCACACACGGCGAGAACGGTAGCAGCTTGGTTACATACACATAATGTTAGGGCCTTAGACTGGCCTGCTCAATCGCCAGATCTAAATCCCATTGAGCATGCGTGGGATATGCTGCAAAGAAGAGCTCTGAAGGAAGTTCCTGAAAATTTGGCTACAGAAGATCAACTTTTTGCGCACCTCAGAAGGACATGGGACAATATTCCGCAGCAAGACATTGACAACCTTGTTCTGAGCATGCCGATGTGTTATGAACATCATGGGCGCTTTCTCAGACTACTAACTTCAAGTTTATAAACACAAATTAAATGATTTTTCTTTTTTTTTCAGTTTTTACTCACAAATTAAAAGTTAATTCATAAACGGTTTCCGTCTATGCTTCATTTTTTTCCATAAAATCCTGAAATTTTAATCAGTACCTTAACCATTATTAAAAAATGGTAGAATATTAAATAACGTATATTTTAAATATATACATGTCATATAAATAATTAACACATTGATAGTAATTCGCTTTTTTAAAAATATCCCTAGACCGTGTTGATGTGTGTATTTGCATGAATCATAAAAACTTTTTTTAGTAAAAACTTCGTGGTTGGTTTTTTTTTAATGGACATTATTCTGACAGTTGGGAAAGAGAACGCACGAGTTCGGAAATGGTAAAGAAAAAGCACGAGTACGTAATAGCCCACATCCCGAACGCTATACGTTCCTGCAATACGCCACTTTTTGAGCAACTGTATTAAAAAGATCTTTTCAAATTCTTTACTAAATGTCTGTATTCACAAAATCTTCTTCTTTAAGATACTTTCCGAGATCTGGCTAATCGTCTGTGAGAACTGAGGGACCACACTATATGGGTCGTAGTTTTCAATATATTTGTTTACAAATTTCCAGATTCCTTCTACAATAGGGGATCGGACTGGGTCAAAATAATATGATTCTGTTTAGTCCGTAAGTTAGTTTATCGAAAAATATTGAATACGTGTTTTTTGTTTTATCAAATCAATAAAAAATGACGAAGATATAACGCGTCAAAGATCTTGGAGTGGGGCTTGAAACGTCACTTGTGTCGTCAAAATGTACTATCATATGACGTCACACGAGTTTTCGAAGCACTGTATCGTCTTCATTTTAAGTTTACGTGAAAAAAGAAAAAATACGTGTCCAATCATTTTTGGAAATCTATCAGACAGACTAATTAGTTTTTTTTTGTCCGATCCCCTATTGTTTTAAGTGTACTACTAAATCCTAGGATATTCATTTTGCGGATTCCTTTTAGGTCCCTCAGTTCACACGCACATCGAGTGCCTACCATACCCCCACCCCAACTGCGAACTAACACGATGCTCCTCGGCATGACTAGTTGTCACACTTTGGGGCTTCTTCTTTGCCTCAACTCATATTGTCCTCTCGTACAGATCGTCTCCCGCGCCTCGCGCGAGGCTACTGCGCGTGGGCTGCTATCGACTGCGCTGGAAAAAGCTGCTCATTCGCGTCAGGTAGACTTTCACACTGTGGCGCCACCTCATCACAACTCCTCAATGCAGCTTGGTGGCAATCTAATTATATCACGGTAGAACCAAACGCTTACGACATACTCAAAATTAAACACGATATTAAAAGTGTTGTGGCTGCTTACAATACAATTTATAGACAAAAAAAGTGTCTGAATATTACTTAAATTGTGTGAGTGACGTGTATTTCAAGGCGTTGCAAAATAAGTCTTGCCAGTTGGAGAAAATACGAATCGAATAATAAGACTATAATATTCACAAAGATGTATTTTTTTATGAAACAGAGCGAAGTTTACTTCTAATAGTAATAGTAACAAATATGTTTTATAAAGAAGCTTTTCCTGACAATCAAATAGACCTGACAATAGGTGACATGTAGCATGTTGTAGCTAAGGTGAATTTTATATTTTAAACAAGTTTTATGAAAGGTATGTTTGACAAACTTAGTTCTGTCACAAAACGTACCATTAAGGTACCTACAATGGTTGTCTAATAACTGCATTCCTACATATTAAAATGTTTTTTTAACCTATTTTTTATTGTTTTTAGCATTTTTTTTAATTTATTAGTGCGGAGGGTTTTCTTACGTAACGGTGTTTAAATTTAAAATATTAACATTTTGCGTTTATATGTTGTGAACAAATATTATTTTAAGTGTTACGAGGACATGGCTTTTGCCTAATACTTTTATGTCACAAATAGAGATATGCTAGAGAACGTTACTTACGCGGTAATCAATTAATTACTCATTGTAAGAATGTTAATACTTTAATATTACGAAAGTCACAAATCAATAGATACATAATACATAGGTACAGAATATTTTTAAATAAACTTATTTACATTTAGCCTATATATAAATCGTATTTCCGTACAGCCCAATCTTATTCGTAACAAATAAGTAGATATTTATCTGGTATTAGTACGTACAATTATTTTTAGCCGTAACTCGGGCTAAACTCGCAACGAAATAAAATGAGTTCAAACTTAACTGTATCTAACTCACTTCCTAATCTTAAGAGAACTCCTAGTCTGTAAGAACTTGAACTCTAATTTCTAAGTTACAACTAAAATAATATTAGAAAAATTATTTTGTAGAATATAAGTAAAAGAAATTGCTATTTGAACGCTAGATTTTATCTCATAACTGTATTATCGAAATAATGAACAAATTGAAAACGTATAGAATCCAAGATTTCTTGTAGAAAATACACCATGATTTTTTTCATGGCATACAACCTCTGTGTTCATCGAAAAATCTTACTGACATACACAGTATTTGGTAACTCGGTGTATACCTTGACAGGAACTCAAAGTAGTGCTCAAATGCAATACATCAAGCCACCAAATGTTCTAACGAAGTTCAGTAGTTTTTGAGTTGCAAGATTATTTGTTTTTGATGAAAAATCCCCAATTAAATCATTTGAAGTCAATTTAAAAATGGTTTGCGGCACAATTGTACTGAAATTTAAGTTAGTTGATGCCGTAGCAGATCTTTCTTAATATTTAAAAATTCAACAATGCTTAGTAGGTAGTTTAGATAAAAACTACTTTTAATCTAACTCATTCTCTTCCTGCCCTTATCCCATTATATTTGGGGTCGGCGCAACACGCTTTCTTTTTCCATTCTTCTCTGTTAGACGTCACGGTGACATTTATTCCGTTCTCTTTTAATCTAACAAAAAACTACTGAATTTCGGTAGAAGATTTGGTGGCTTATTTTGTTGCATTTTAAGCGTACTAAGATTTTCTGCAAGGAACACTTCGAGTTACTAGTAACCCTGTAGATTTAATGACAAAAATACGGTGTGTGTTTCATACAAAATAAATTCACAAAACAATAATCTTCACAATAGTATATCACGGTCTAATAAATGGAATAAAATCCCATCTAGTGTGTATGAGCCTAAAACGCAGCGGCCTAAGTGTTATACTGTACTTTAAATTAATTTAAATACTGTCGATATGAATGGGGCATGTGGTAGACAATTTTAATTGTGTTAATATTAGGGTACGTCCGCATTTGTGGCCCTAAAAAGAGATTGATACATAAATAACTCTAAGTTCTATTTTATCAACTTGAGTGACAAAAACTACAGTAGTGCCAACATTTTACTATACACGCATAAACATTTTGTAAATATATACCATTTTTTAAGAGATATGTAATGTGATTCATTTAGAGGTACTGTTTTGGTGATGGTTTTATTGACAAAGGAATCATGAATCATGTTAACCTATCATGGTTTTTCACCGTGGTTTTTCACTACTAAATCTTCCATCACGGCGTCTACAAATTACTCTTGAACCATGTTAACCGCAGTTACTGAGAACGTTTAAAATAAATCATTTACAACCTTTTTTAGTTTTAAAAAAGTACCTCTTAATGAATCAAGCGTTATATCATTGTAAGGAACATTACATCAATATTTTATTAAAATTATAAATGCATTTTACTATTCAAATGGCAGTCTTCCCATTTTGTTACTTCATAATATACAGATTTTATTATACCAATAAGTACAGTCAATGAGAAGTACATTTATTTATAAAATAATAAAATTGTGATGCTGATATCGCTCCATTCTTTACAATTTTCAGAATTAATTTATCTGAATGATATTTTATCGACACGATATCGATATTTTTATTGCTCTCACAACCCTATTTTAAAATATTTAAACGTTACTTAAACTTGGTAAATTTAGAAAAGGAGCGATCATCAGTATACTACGTAGTTTAAATTGAGTCATAATAATATGTCCTGAAGACTAAAAGGTGACAAGACATGTGTCACAATTTCGTCACGTGACACACGAGATCTGACAAATTCCATGACATGTGTCTTGCCGCTGCGATGCGTGTATTGTGGGCGATGAGAGAGAAACGGGAGGTAAATGTTAGAAATACGTGAAAGGGACCTAAGTTAAGGGTATACGTCGTGTTGTGTGTGTATATCTATATGTCACAATTATTGTACTGTTCTTGTCTCGAGCCGTCATTCCAAGAGAGAAGCGTACCGGGGCCCGTCTGACTGGCTTCTACTTTATTGTTATATCAAAACTACATAGCTATTAGTATGAGCCTTAGAATCGTTTGAATTACTTATTAATAGTGATGGGCTTACTGCAATCACAAGTACTATCGATAAATCCTTACATTGAGATTCTCAACCTAATAATATCAGCAAATAAATATTTAGAATATGTGCTTTAAAATGGCCTTACAGACTTGTCCCCGGTCGCACATATAAATGAAGCTGTGATTTTATACATTTATTTTTTATTTTTATACACTTTACATTTTGCAATACAAGCTTCCATTTTCTGTGATCTCTTTATGGCGTTAGGTTACTCGCAGCTAACTAATGAAATATTATTTATATAATATCTAGGTGTGTGTATATGTTGTCTGTGTAATGTTTGATGTGCTACATCGTCGTTTATCTATAATAATACTTTCGATTATGCAAACTTGCGAATTTACAGCCAAATTTTATGTATAATTGACAAGAATACATGTGTATTTTGATATATAAAGATACGTCTATTCATACGCAAGTCTGTATACTTATTGTATACATTTCAATCGTCAATTCTGGCCTGTTACTCTATGCTGGTTGTTTTAATCAAGTGTTCAATGCAAACGCTTACTGTATTAGTATTATTATTGTCGTGTCTTTTATTTATTTGGGTGTCCGTTATTTTAAAATTATTAAATAAAAATTAGAGGTACAAGATTGTTACCAGGTAATAGAGACAATAATATTTACGAAATATATTCCTTTTTGTAATCAAATTAAATTACAACAATAATTTGTGAATTATATTTTATTTATCAAATTAGAAATATTTCAAAATGACGGACAAACTAAATAAATACCGTTGTATATTTTTTATTTAATATTCATGACTCAAATGTATGTTACTTTAAAAATGGTGAATTTTGGACCAAAACCCAAGTTTGTAATGGTATAATGTAAAATTGTAACGTATTAATATATCATCCAAATATGTCTAGCGCCCAAATGTGTTAGGACGAACTTTTTTAAAGGGGAAGAATAAAAGTTTCTTGCAGTACGCAAAGGTAATGTATCATCACCATTCTCTTGCCCTTGCCCCAATTCCTTTGTGGTCGGCGCAGCATCTCTTCTTCTGTCATACTTCTCTGTTTCTGGTCATCTCATGTGACACCTCCTTTCTTTAGCAAAGCTAAAATGTTGCCAATTTCGTGCCAATTAAAAAAAAATACTTACATATTTTCAGTCTTTTTGTCACAATCGATTGCATGAGTTTAGAGTTAGCCCACTCTATGATTAAGTAGTAAGACTTCACAAGAAATAATGATTTAGCTAGAAAATGCTTAGCAATTGATAATTATTATCGAATTAAAGTAAACTTCCGTTTTTAGGATGAATCTTTTATTAAAAGTTTACCTAACACATTTGGTCGCATCGGTGGCAAATGTAACTTTAGTAAGTACCTAACAGGTGTCAAAGTGTGATGATCGATGTGTGTTATGGTTCACGACTAAGTACACAATGGTCTTTAGTATAGCTACTAGCTTTACAGTAACAGATACGAAGTTTGTGTTATTTTAAATTTGAACTATATGTGACTGGCACTAAATTCAAAATACATAAAGTATCCGTCAGCTATAAAACCTGAATCCGCGAATACAAAATCCATCATGTAGACGCGTGGACCAATGTGTACTCGAAGCTAAGTCGTGGTAATCATAATATGTTAAGTTCACTTAGATATGTGAGTGCTTGTTTGATGCTAGGAGGGGAACCGTGTGTTGTGCTCGTCGAATTCAATGAATTGGACTTGGTTTTGTCTGTAAATGATAACATTCTAATTTCATTAATTCAATTACAGTTCATGAAAGACTTCTTTAGTGTAAGTAGTAGCATTGTGCCCCGATATCGCAGAAAGGTGAAACTGCTTGGCAGGATATCTTGGCAATTTACTGCAATTGTTATACCTACGTATAACAATTACAACGGAAATCTAGAATATTTCCTAAGATAAGCAGTTGATATCTTCTCTGTTAACCGACTTCCAAATATTGAATGAGGTATTTCTCTTTTTGACCCGTATGCTTTCGATCCAAGACTATTCGACTTAAGCCTTGTGTTAAAACCGCGGTCAAATTATATTATGTTCGTCGCTGCTCCATATAAAATAATATTGTACAATTGACCATGTTGTATATTTAACGCAATATTGAAAGTAGCGACGAAACGTGTTTAGGAAAAGGTGTTCAGGCAATATATTTGAAATGTGGCGAGCACAACTCACTGTGACATGTTGATGTTTTAACATAAGAGATTAATATTGTGACAGATCGATTTACAAATTGTGTTATTATTAATTATTTAAATAATAAATGCCGTTTTGAATATAAATATTTGGTTTTTATTTTATCTTGTCCATACATACCTACTCAATTTAAACCGACCGAAAACGTTGTCGTACGTCAAAATGTATGAAAAAGGTGTTTTAATAACTCCTGCTGAGAAATTACAATGAGAGTTTAGAATGATGTAAGTACTACTGAGTACCTACGTGGTAGTATTTGCAACTTGGTATCATAAGCATAAGATATAAGCTCACCATATCATCATCAGGGTATAAGACGATAAAAAAATCTAATTAGTCCGTCAGATAGATTTCCAAAAAATATTGAACACGTTTTTTTTCTTTTTTCACGTTAACAAAAACTGAAGACGATACAGTGTTTCGAAAAGTCGTGCAACGTCACAGGTTGGCCCATTTTTACCAGACTATGACGTCAAAAGCCCCCCTCTCCATGATCTTTGACGCCAATCATCTTCGCCAATTTTTATTAACTTGATAAAACAAAAAACACGTATCCAATATTAACACGCTTTTATTTTTCGATAATCTAACTAACGGACTGAGCAGAATCATATTTTTAGTCAGGCGACACATCCCCATTGCACATGGCAGTTTCCTTTTTAAAAAACCGGCCAAGAGCGTGTCGGGCCACGCTCAGTGTAGGGTTCCGTAGTAATAATTCTTTTTTTGTTTGAAATACGGGCCAATGAAACTTGACCTCTGGATTGTATAGGCGCTCATACGATTCAGGGACCAAATTATATTGGTTAACTGCAGTTTCCATCTGTTGTTTCCATCCAAGTTCAAAATAATTTTCCTAGAAAGTCCTTATAAAGTTCTACTTTTCAGATTTTTTTCGTATTTTCTAAACTTATGGTTCAAAAGTTAGAGGGGGGGGGACGCTTTGTTTTTTACTTTTGGAGCGATTATTTCCGAAATTATTGACATTATCAAAAAATGATTTTAGTAAACCCCTATTCATTTTTAAATACCTTTCCAACAATATATCACACGTTAGGGTTAAAATTAAAAAAAAAATCACTTCCCACTTTACATAAAGGGGGGCTACCCTAATAAAACATTTTTTTCCAATTTTTATTTTACCACTTTGTCGGCGTGATTGATACACATATTGGTACCAAATTTCAGCTTTCTAGTGCTAACGGTCACAGAGATTAAGCGAGGACGGACAGACAGACAGACATGGCGAAACTATAAGGGTTCCTAGTTGACTACGGAACCCTAAAAAAAGCGGAATCTAATCCATCACCCAGTAACACAGAATCATCCTCGGGTGACTATACCACACAGCAAGTCCAAATGTTCTCAACTTACACGCCTGTGACTGCGAGGTAGACAAACTTCACGGCTCGCTTGTTGGGTGCAGAGCAGAGCAAGCGCGTGGAGCGGATAATAGCTGCATTTAGCGCCAACATTTGGTACAAACATTTTACGTTAGAGACGTTTTATATTGTTTCTGACTAACTTTATTTTTTTTGTAAAAACATGTGATTTCATCATAAGCAAATGGGAAGCATTGCATAGGATGAAATCACATGTTTAATATGTTTTGTCTAATGTCTATACAATTTACAGAATTTAAAGACGCCACCTACCTACCTATTTTTCCATTACGTCACGTAAGTATCTCATCATCATTTAGTTATTTTTTTAATTGTTGAAAAAAAAACCAGTAGAGCACCCCTGACATAACAGTACGGTACAGTAACCGAAGCGCGTCACACGTCACACGACGCTTCACAGACTAACACCCACATGCGACAATGGCACGCCTACTAACACTGCTCCTCATCACACGAGCCGCCGCGGAGTGGGTCGAGATCTCACAGCAGCACTACAGGAAGCCACTCCGGACACACAGCCCCTTCACCACACCAGACAGAGCCATCCACATCGAGGATACCACAAAACCCTGGAACTACAACAACCGTAGTGTCACCGAGTATAACTGGAACAGGAACCCTGCCAGACGAACAAACAACGGTAATGTGAAACGACTGCAACATGCTGGAAGTACTACAAAAACAATTGACAGAGTTCAAGAAGAAGAAGATGATCTGGATCTACATGTTGATTTTAGAGATTATGAACTGAGACCGAACGGCCTGACGAGACCTGCTATAGAACATGATACACCAAAAGGTATGATTGAAAAAATGCCCAACGTTGGTAATATTAAACGTGTACAGTTGAGTAACAGCCCAGTTAAATCACCTGTTGGTCATTATAAAGGTGACAGAGAGCAGTACTCGCACAATCGACATGATAATTACCCGGATGATAACGGTGATGATGATGAAGCTAATGATTTTGAACATAAAAAGAATACAGAAGCATTTAGAAGAATTTACCTAAATAAAGTTAAGCACCCTCATGGAACTGAAAGAACGGCTACATTTCCACCAGACGATGATGATGATTCATCATTTACTGAAGAATTAACAACTTTTAATACAGAAAAACCAAAACAGCACTACAAGAATCATACTAAAGTGAGGGATTTTTATTCTACGAAACCAACTTTTGTTACTGAATCTGGAGATTTTACGAGTTATGAAAGTCAACGAGATAGATTTAGTAGATATAAGATTACTAACACCAAATCATCCGAAGTGACTGACCAAATGAACATTTTTACTACAGAGATTGTTGATACCGATGGCGATGATATAACGAAAATAGGTTCAAAAGGTAAACCTGTAGCAACGAAACATACACTTAGCAATGTTCATAAGAATATTAATGATTTTAAAGCAGAATCACACGAAAACAAGGTTCAAGTGTCTAGAAACGACGAAAAAATTGCAAATCCTACGGCCAATGACCACATAACAAAAATTAAAGACAATCACGATAAACCAAAGCAAGATCATGAGCCAGAAAAGGAAAATATCAAAGTCAAGAAAGATAACAGTACAACTAACACCAAAGTGGAGAAGAATAAAGTGAACACTATGGAGAATGTGATCAAATTCATGAAGGTGGTCGCGGAAACTATATCCAAGAACTCGAGAAGGACATTCAGCGGCAAGATGCAATACTTACACGAGCTGAAAGAGTCTATCCTGGCCAATATAGGTAAGTGGAACTTGAAATCAGTAGGGCATTTAAACTGATTAAAGAAAAAACAGAACCATGAGAAGAAATTGCATATTATAGGTACCTACCTACTCAATCACTGTTTATTCGCCAGTGTAACAGTGTTTACATTCCATCAAAGATAGACGGATTGCTTATTTATAGATTTGGAACGCTGCACAACTCAGTAATATAGGGTAGGGTGGTAGCCAATGAACCACCAAAAGTTTGAAGAGCTCTAGCGCAGTCGTTATTAGAGTTTAAGAAAATATTTTTATCTCAAAACATAGGTTATTTAATAAACTACCAAACTGCGTTAAACAAAATGTAAAATATTTGCTATTGCCTAATTAATACACGTTTTTCTAAAGCAAGTCAAATGGTTCATAATGTACACCTAGGGGTACACGATGAACCGGGGTGGTGGTACTGAATGATCCAGGTGGTACACAATGAATCACAGTAATAGAAAAACCAATAAACGTTTGTTTTAAGTTGAAAATTAATATAAAAGTAATAAGTTTAAATATTTATTAGGTTTCGGGTTATATAAAAACCACAGAATCAGTCTTGGAACTTAATTATTACAGTCATTATAAACTTTTTATGTTGGTCTCTTAACTTTCAGAAGTCATAGCACTCAAATTATGTTATTTTCGGGATTTTCACTGTTAATTCAGAGATGCCTTGGCCTAAACCCCTGAACCAATCTTGGCCTGCCATTTCATGGACTTTTACGATTTCACTTTCCAACTTTGTCTGTCTTAGAATTTATTGGCACAATTCAATGAATATTCCTGGTTCATTGCTTACCCAGGAAAAGTGGTTCACTGCGTGCACATCCCCCTTTAAGAAATATTTGGGTATGTTTTATATAATAACCATGGAGGAAAAAAAATAAAAAGTAGTTTAAAATAAGCGCAAGGACCTACATTACACATACAAATCACTCAAAGTTTAGTAAGAGTTAGATAATTATAGTAATAAAAAAAAGAGACTCAATTTTTTTTCAGCGTTTTTATTTTAATAAATACAAAGATGCGGTTCACGCGTTCGTTTGTGGCGACAAGCGGCCGGCGACTAGACCAAACTGCATGATGTGACAAGCAGGGGCGTATTTACCCTAGGGCCATCCGGGCCATGGCCCGGGGCGCCAGGACGCCAGGGGCGGCGTAGCCGCCCGGCCGCCCCTGGCTGATTGCATTTTGTTTTGGCGCCATTTATTCAACTTTTACTTTTCACGTTATTTATACAGTGAAACCTGGTTAAGTGAGACCTCAAAGGACCTGGAAATTTGTCTCTAATAGAGGTATCCCACTTACCTACCCAGTGTCTCAGATATCCAAGCCAAAGTGTTGGGACCTCAGCATGAGTTCCAGTTATGGAGGTTTCTCACTTATCCAGGTCCCACTTAATCAAGTTTCACTGTATTTTCAATTCAAAATTAACGTAAAAAAGACCAGGTGGCAACGTCAGGTCATGGTTATCAGATCAGTTCATTACTGTATTGTCATCGGGACTACGTTGTAAAAATAAGCCGCCGCCCTGGGGCAGTTTTTCGAACTAGCCTTACGTATATTCCGGTCTGCCGTATGCCGCCCCGATAATCAAGTAAACAAGCACTATATCCTTCTAATCTGCCGCCCACCGGTTGCTATTCACGGTAAAAAGACAATCTTACCTATCTGGAATGATAAAATTTTCTAGCTCGCTGCGCTCGCTCTTACCGCCGAGTTTTCTTCTTTATCAATCCCTCAACGCATTAGTAATCAATCAAAAGAAAATCAGTAACTTCTCTGAGGCAGGGGGCAAAAATTTTCGAGCTCGCTCCGCTCGCTCTTGCATTTGCCCTCAAGTCTAAATAATGCATAGGTTCTTCAAAAATTCTCTTTCTATATGAATTGTTGAAACAAAATGTAATTTATCCGATGTGTCAAAATTGTTCGTTCGCTGTTTTTATTAATTTTCGAAACGGCAAACACACTATTAGCTATATTGGCAATCAAAAGCAAAACAAATTGGCTTGATTTGACTTTCAAAAATAAACCCAAAACATTTTCAAATTATAAAAAAAAGTATTGACTTTTCGACCAAATTAGGCTGGGTCCCCGGCAGCAAAAACACACACGTTGAGGTCGTTTCCAAGCTCTACGACTTATTGATCTCGCTCTCTTTACAAAAAAAATTGCTATAAAAATTTCTTTTCATCAAAACCGATGCTTTCTTCTTGACTTCTGGGGCGGCATAACTTATTGGCCCGGGGCGCCAAATTTCAAAATACGCCCCTGGTGACAAGCGAGTCGTGACATGTTTTTTGTGCAAGTTTGCCACGTACCGTATGGACGGTAGGTACTATGGTTCATACGGTACACGCGGTTCATTGGCTACCACCCTACCCTACTTAGGCCCAGATTCAAAGACCACACTTTGACTTTACTTTGATGGAAAGATCTACTTTCACGCAAAAATATATTTCTTAGGCCCAGATTCACAGACCACACTTTGACTTTACTTTGATAGAAAGATCTACTTTCACGCAAAAATATATTTCTTAGTCCTGTCAAGCTGTTCTTTACTTTCCAAAAATCATAAGTACTTTACTTAGTAAAGTCAAAGTGTGGTCTGTGAATCTGGGCCTTAGATAATTGGGTATCGTGTACATTAATTGTCATAAATATAGTTGCACATAGCGCAGGGAGCACCCAGTTTGTCTTAGCCCTTAGTGATCAGTGATCACATAGGGATGACCCTACTATCAGAAGTCGAGAATCGATCGATAAGCCAGAAATCATTTATTTTATTCCGTTAATAGATGATTTTAAGTTCATATGCAACCTTATTTCAGAGCAGCGCATAGACGCAACATGGCCGGATGATGACAGCGCCGGTGCGCGGCGTCGCTCACGGTCCGCGCACGCGTCGCCACGCGGCCATGTGCAGTTCCCCTCCTCGGAGAGCTCGCTCATGACCATATCCTTCCTCACCTTCGCCGTATTTCTCATCAAATTGGTGCTGGTAAGAATCCAATAAACTTATGGTAAACGGTGACCGACAGTGGCAGTGGCTATCGAGATGCTTCCATCCATGCTTAAATTATTATTTTGTGCCCATCTCTAAAGGGCTGACAGAATTTTCTAAATATAATAAACTTTTTGGTCAGTGAGTCATAGCGTCATTTAGACCGCCCGGTTTAGATAAAGCTTACCTTTGACCTTCTCTAGCCTCTAGCTTCGTCCACCATAGCTTAGTCCACCTCGACAAACAAAAATTAAATGTTATTATCAGTTTATTCTAGAAACCAAACAGGATAATGCATAACAAAAAGAGTTAAATAGAATGAACAACTTAAGATAACTATTATGTATTTACATTATGTTTTCCAGCAAGTGATCCAGACATACAAGCAGAAAGCCATGATGGTGGCCCCACTTATGGTGTCCTCTGGACGCAACGTGTTCACACATCAAGGGCATCATTGACGAAAATATACTTTTATTTTTAATGGATTTTTATTAAATGATTTAAAAATATTTATGTATTTGATTAGGTTTCTTATATCCTATTTAATGTTCATAGATTTGAATATTATTTACGAAATGCTTACACATTCTCGTTTGTTGTATTATCAAGGGGAAAACCTTAAAATAAACTCTACAAGACACGCTCTTTACGGAAATTCCCGCTCTTCAATAAAAATTAAATGATTGATTGAATGAGAGGAACGCAGGGAAAGCATGTGTTCCTGTTCTTTTTCTGGCCTTCTCTGTCCTACTCCTGGGCAAAGCCATCCGTCCACTCTGCACTCGTAAGAATAGGGATGTTTACTGACTAAAAAAAATATGATTCTAATTAATTCGTCTGTTAGATTATCGAAAAATATTGGATACGTATTTTTTGTTTTATCAAATCAATAAAAATGGACGAAGATAAAACGCGTCAAAGATTTGAGTGGGAGGTGGTGACGTCACTGCTCGCTAAGAAATGTCATACTAATGTCTTAGAAAATGACGTCACACGAAGGTAAGACTAGTAAGATGAGAGTCATTTGTCTTAGTGAATATAAGATATCGAATTAATCGTTGCTGCAGTATTGTTTCCTAAACACTGGTGTAAGGAAGTTCAATCCTTCCTAGATTAAACACAGTATTGATCACCAAAGGCTAATTAAGAAAGTTTGACTCTTTCTCAATATATTCACTCACGAAAACGAACAGACTAGACGATCAACGCGAGCCAACACAGAACCTTGGTATGATGACAACACAGGCCGTCATCGTTACCGTTACAGGATTTGGCCTTAAGACCAGGCCTACCATCACAGAATTCAGACCGGGCAAAACACAAGGCCGGACAAAGCCCGAACGGTAACCTTAATCCTGTGTCTCTCGGGCTCGCATACATGCAAGCTCTCTTAGTTGTTTTTGGTTTTAAAATATTAACAAATGAAAAACTATTTAGTAGGTAATATATTTTCATATAATTACTATACATACACACACATACATACATTTATTTTATTTAGCCTTAGCCTTCTTGCCTTTCTTCTTAGGCGGCGTACTTTTATTAGTTTTATTATTCTTAGAAGAATTACCCTTTTTGCCGCGACCCTTCGTTTTCTCCTTGGCCTTTTGCGCGCGCATGTCTTTCTTCATGCGAGGGTCGACCACCTTGTAATGTCCTTTAACTCCCTGAGGTCGTTTCATGCGTTTGGCGGTAGTGTGTTTTTTAGCCACTACATAAGTTATTTCCTTTTTTCCATCTGTCTGTGCCTTTTTATACAAGTTTTTGACTTGTTGGGCTTTTTCCCTCTCTGACATATCGGCATTCTCCATAACTGCTTCTACCTTCTTCTTAGCACGCTCCATCTTCTTTATCATGCGCTTCTTCTTTCGTGCTTTGGCTTCTACCACTTTCTTAATCGGTCTGGCGTTGATATCTTGTAACCTGTTCTTATATTCATCTGTGTATTTCTGCAAAAATTAAATAAAATTAGTACATTTTGTTACAAATAGCTCGAATAAGAATAAAAGAATTTAAATAGTAGTGACAGCAATGGCGTGGCTAGTCCTATTGTATCAATTTTTTAGGGGGCCCTTTGATCCCGAGTGCAACACAGTCTAAAACGTGGAGCAAATCACAGTGATTTTTGCCCAACAAAAATAGCATCCTTTCATTCATTTAAATATGAGAATGTGAACTAACAAAGTGAGACCAAATATTGTTTAAATGTGATCATGACACTCATACATTAAGTTTTCAATGAATAGCTAGAAAATTAGAAAGTCCTGAAAGGGGTTTTAAACTCTTAATCATCATCGAAAAGTGAGCTTGCTTGGGGATCTTCATCGAAAAGCGAGGTTGTTTGGGGATATCTATACCGCGACATGAGAGTCAATGTTCCATAGCGAATCAAATTAAGTATACTACTTACCATAAAAATCTACCTAAAATGTACTATTCTGAAACTAGCTCTGAAAAATCTGTACCTCCTTCAGAACGGAGTTATTTCAAAATTAAAATACACCCGCCATATTGACATCAAGATTGCGGGTGTTCTGTAATATTTTATTATTTAACAATTACTCATAAAATATAGTTACACCAAAAAAATGTACCTTTATAGTACCTCAAGTAAAAACAAAAATCCACTTGATCACTTGGATAGATCCTGAGAAATATTACAACCGTGTCTTGTGTTTATGTAAACGCGATAATAACATCATCATCAGCCTATAATGTTCCCACTGCAGGGACTCAGGCCTCCTCTCTAGAAGAGGGATGGGCTATGATCTACCACGCAGGCCCAGTGCGGATTGGTAGATGTCACATGTCTTCGAATTTTTTGGTTCTAAGACATTCGGTTTCCTCACGATGTTTTCCTTAACCGTTTTAAGAGTAGTGGTGATGAAATAAATTACACAAACTAATGCGCCTGCCTGGGTTCGAACCCACGACTCACTGTTCGTAAGTCGGGGCCGCTACCACAGAGCCACCACTGCTCTGCGATAATAACATAATATTTCAGTATTTCATGATAATTATAGTGTTACATAACTGCTGAAATGTGGCTGTATTATAAGGTACACCTTTGCCTAACCCTTCGGGAATTACAGGTGTGATATTATGTTATTATCGTGTTTACATAAACACAAGACACGGTCGTAATATTTCTCAGAAACTATCCAGCTGATCAAGTAGATTTTTGTTTTTACTTGAGGTACTTTAAAGGTACATTTTTTTGGTGTGTTTCATATTTTGTGAGTAATTGTTAAATACAGTGTAAACTCTATTTAACGACAAACTCCCTTAAGCGTCGAAATCAATTGGCTTTGGTTGGTTTAGCTTGTCTTTCATACAATGTTTCACTCTACATAGCATTACACCCACTCTCAATAACGACAACAATTTAGTAATAAAAAGTACCTTTTAAGTTGCTAAAGTTAGTAAAAACTGCGCAGCTGTGTACGATCTATTGTCGCTTTATTATCCTAGCCCGCAATAAACTCGACTGTCGGCATCATGCATACCGAACTTTCTAAGAAATTCGTTCTTTTGTTTACAAATTGGGATTGCTTGTACGTGTAGACTGTTGTTGACCATGACTCATAAGTAGGAGTCATGGATTATCTATACCTTATCATATTCTTAGTTGCTCACAAACTTTCAATAACAGACTATACGCAATAGCCTCAGAGCAATAGCGTTCAAATAACATTCTTTTTTATGCACATAACTACTAACAATAGTCGGAAATAAACTTTTTCTTTTTCTAATTCTGATGTTTCTTCTCTCCATTTAACGACAACTCTCTATAACGCCATAAAATGCACAGTCCCTTCAGTGTCGCTATATAGAGTTTACACTGTAATAAAATATTACAGAACACAATGATTTTAATTTTGAAATAACTCCATTCTGAAGGAGGTACAGATTTTTCAGAGCTAGGTACAGAATAGTATTTTAGATAGATTTTTATGGTAAGTAGTATAATTTGATTCGCTATGGTATACCCGCCATTTTGACTCTCACACCGCGACCGGTGAAGTCTTCATCAAAGAATGACCGAAACTAGTTCGATGTGTGGATAGCGATAAGTTATATTTTCTTTTCAAGTTTTATCAAGAAAAATATTTGAGGTTGTGAGAAGATTTTCTGATTTTTTTCATCAGGGATACTTGTTACCTGGAGGCCCGGTATCAATGATACGGCTGATAGCTACGCCCCTGAGTGCCAGTTACAGTATCAATACATTCAAAATTACCTCGGGTACAAAGACTTCTTTCTTCATGTGTTTCTTTTCGTCATCCACAAACCAATCAGGTAAATTCTTATCATTAAAGGCGTAGAGGTTCCATCCATCATCAATAAGATCTCTTTTAAATTTCTTCGACGTAGCAATCATTGTTCCTAAAGCGAGGGTCTCGGCATCCATCTTAAGGCTTTTCTTTAGCCGTTTTAAGTCTATAAGGGAATTAAACTAATAAAATTAAATACTTAAACAAAAACAAAAACAAATAAAAAGTACATGGAATTAAAACATACTATTATTTCGTTAATTTATCATACCTGGATCTTGTAAGACCACTTCAAAGTCATTTTCATTTTTTTTACTGGATTTTACCCCTGCTTTGCCTGATGTGGGAGCCACATTTTCTCCTACATCATAATCACTATCGTCATCCGAACTTTCGTCATCCAGTTTTCTTTTTAAACCACCACTTTTCATGACTTCAGTCATGCCATCTGCTGCAACTTTTTTGCCTTTTTCTTTGAAAGTTTCCACCAACTTGTCCAAGTCGACTCCTTCGTCGTCATCTTCATCAATATCCATAAAACTATCTTTCTGGAACCATAGCTCTGCCTTCATGGAGCGCCGCGAGATTGGATCAGTGTGATCCAAGTCGGTTAACAGTGGGTGGTTCTTGGGTACAGCTTGCGATTTAGCAAGCTGTACCCAAGAACCTCCCACCACTTTTTTATTTTCAGTATCTGAATCTGAAAAGTCTGTAACAGAAAGCGAATTAATAATTAAAAAAACAATGAAAGATAAAACCACTACCATAAGTATAAAAATAATAATTTAAACACAGCAAATTAAAATTCTCTTACCCAAAGTCTCCTTATCTTGCTCATTATCAGAACCAGATTCCATTTCAAGTTCACTGTCTGAATCTTTGTAGTAGAGGCCTGAAGAGTCCAGTTTAGAAGACTCTGTATCATATATAACATACTTTTGTTTTACTTTGAACTCATCTTCAGAGTCACTGGCTTCTGCTACTATATCTGGTTGCTGGTCTACCATAATGGCCAATTCCTAAAACATAAATGAATATTAAAGCATTTGATATTCAGATTTCAATTCAATTTTTTGTGCATTTTCGCGTGTTCCAAAGAGTATTAGATATTATTTATAATTTGAAATGACTTACTTCAGCATTCTTGATGTCTGTTAACGAGAACATATCATTGCTTTCCAAAATAGGTCCTCCGTCACCTTTTAGTACCATTTTTAGATTCATTTTCTCTGCCAGTTTCTGTCTTTGCTTATTTAGTTGTTTCCTCTTGCGTTTCGATGTTCGTTTTTCTTCAGCCTAGGTACGGGAAACATTGCAATATATAATTTAAATAAAAATTGTTTACACTCACTCAAGAACTAATTATACAAAACTGATTTTGTTAAATAAATAGATTTAATAAACATAGCATATGGTTAGAGTAGACCTAAGCAATCTAGGTTTGTTTTAGCTTATGAAAACCCAAAAATGATTCCCTAGTGAAATGTTGCTGTACTAATTAATGGGTACAACTCTGCGTAACCCTTAGGGGATTAGAGGCGCGATGTTATATACATAACATCGTCGTAACATCGTTCATGATTCAAATATAAAATATCTGTAAAAAGTGTTCCTGCAATGGTACAATAAATAAGTAGTAGACCAAAAGTGTATGTACCTGTAATCCAGCAATCTCTGCATCGACATCATCTTCTTCATCATCACCCTCAGTTGCATCCACCTTGGTTTCATCATCACTACCTTTCACAGCATCTGTCTTGACTACCTGGAAAATAAAATCCAGTGAGCGAGATAACATTTAATAATATTATATTCCATTAGGACATAGAAAAAAAAACATTATTCCCTCCCAATATAAAATCATCATCATCATCATCATTTCAGCCGAAAGACGTCCACTGCTGGACATAGGCCTCCCCCTAGTGTCGCCACATTGACCAGTCCCGTCTCTCATCCAGCGGGTTCCTGCAACCTTCACCAGGTCATCGGTCCACCTAGTGGGAGGCCCATTCCCGGAAATCCACAACGAAAGGACTGATCGCCCGTCTGGTGTCTGCCGGCGTCCCCGAAGATAAATAGAATAGTGGGAGGCCTTCCAACGCAACGTCTTCCGGTTCGCGGTCGCCACTCCAGAACCTTCCGGCAAATATAAAATATCATCTCAATTTTATATGTACATTTTTCATTTAGAGGCAATAGTACTGTTTTTAATTTGATATTGCCTACAAGTACTCCCTCTCCTCATAACACTTCCATGGTTCATTTTTCTTTGTTGTTTCAAGTACATTTTTCATCTATATATTCTAATATATAAAATTCTCGTGTCATAGTTTTCGTTGCCATACTCCTCCGAAACGGCTTGACCGATTTTGATGAAATTTTAATATGAAATACATCTATTTTTCATTTTTTTTTTTTTTTAGGTAGGGTAGTAGGTAGGGTAGTAGGTGGGGTAGTAGGTGGGGTAGTAGTTGGGGTAGTAGGTGGGGTAGTAGGTAGGGCAGTAGGTAGTTTTTTTTTCTGAAATTATTTATATGGCAAAACAACGTTTGCCGGGTCAGCTAGTAATATAAAAGGAGAACTGACTGACTGACATATCAACGTACAGCCGAAACTACTGGGGCTAGGAATGTGAAATTTTGCACACGGCTTCCTATTATAATGTAGAGGAGCACTAAGAAGGGGTTTTTGGAAATTTAACCTTTAAGGGGGTGAAAAGGGGGATGAGTTTGTATGGAAAATCGTCACTTTTGTAGTTGAGCTGACATCCACGCGGGCGAAGCCGTGGGCAAAAGCTAGTGAGTTCATAAGACATTATTCTTCTTAATGTGTGGGCAGTCAGGTCTAACAACCCCACACACCCTAGTGTCAGAGTTTCTAAACCACCTCAAGGGCCTCTGACATGGTTTGACGACAACCATTTGGCAGCCAGGACCACCGGCTTATACATGCCCCGTGGGAATCAAACCCACAACCACTGAGTCACAAGGCACATGCCTAAAACACTTGACCACGGAGGCAGTTATAAGACATTAATATGGTTTATTTTACATCTCGAAAAATTTCAGAGTACCGTAATCTTATATTTACCTGTGAGGCTTTAAATTCCTTCATTTGCTTAAACCAGCTAAGCAAAGCTTTCAGATCTTTTCTGCCAAGTACTTTAATATCTTTACAGCATTCCTTTATTTCTGCAGTGGTTTTAGGGTGTTCTGCAATGGATTTATCATCAAGCACAATCTGTAATCAATACATATTTTTAGTATTTTATCAGTTGCACTGTTGACAGCAATGTAAAATTTGATAAGAATCATTCAGAAATGCCAAAGCAAAATAGTAAGATAATTAATAATATGTACCTCAGAGCAACCCTGCAGTAAGTCTATGGGGTCCTGGTCCTGCACCAGAAACTGTGAGAGCATTACTTTGTGGTGAGTTGTGTAATCATTTTCCAGATATCCCTCAGCCTTAGCTTTTTTTTGTTTTTCGGGATGTAAAATATTTAAGTGTTGTTTTTTTACAATATCCAAATCTTCAAATACATGTTTGGGATCCAGAAATTTAGAATCAATAGTATCAGGTGCAATATAGCCCTGACAGACCACAAATATTTCAGATGATTCATTACGAGAGGCGTGTGGCTTTGTTGCATGAACTTTCTTGAAAAACTGTTTCAACACCCACAACAGAGCATGATAATCCTTGGATCTGAATACTTTGGTTACAAACCATCCTCCCTCTCGTAAGAAATTTGTGGCCAGTTTAAGGGCGCTGAGTGTCAAACAGGCCTGCTGGTATGCATCATGAATCCAGTTTAAACCAACGTTTGGGGCACCATCATTGAGAACAATGTCAGCTTTCCATGTTTTGATTTCTTTTTTAATTGATGATTTACATTTTTCTGTTGTAATGTCTTCAGTTAGGCCGATACACCCGGGAACCGGTTTGATTGGGAACAAATCAACTCCAATGACCACACTCGATACAGGCATGTTCTGATGCGCCACCTGCATCCACCCACCGGGCGCGGCACACAGATCTATGCATACCCGTGACTTATTCAAAAATCCAAATTTTCGATTCAATTGAATCAATTTGAACGCTGCTCTGGAGCGATAACCTAAAATCACATGAAACGCATATTATTAGCATATTATTATTGCAACATGAGCACACAATCTACTATATTACCTATATCATTATAACATTACCTGTCTCCTTAGCAAGTACGTAATATTTGTCCTTGCGTTGTTTTCCTACTTTTGTCTTCTTCCCCATTTTTTTAAATGGATCACATCAATTATTATTACCGAAATAACCACAACGTGTTTTACAAATGGTTTAATAATAACACAGACTACTTAGAGATACTACGTATCAGACTGCCAACTTCTGAACAAAAATTTCTACCACAGGACTTTCGAGTTTTAATGTCGTATGACGTTTCTTTTTTTTTTAAAGTTACTGTTGTACAATGGCAAAGGAACAACTCGCATACAGCCTAAAACGCCGTGCTGCTGGATATTCCTTATTAATTGATTTCTTATAAATTGCTACTGCTGTTTTACAACGGGGCTATTATTAATTTTCTGAAATTAATTTTGGGAAAAAATAAATAAAACAAAGAATTACTTATTAAAAGATTTATTTTTTAATTTTCTTTTATATTTTTCGTAAGCTTGCTTTTGCATCGCAGGCAAATCACGATTTTGGAGTCTTTGAATATCCGTGCCCTTTAAAATTCGATTTACCATATTGCACCAGTTCATTATTGTAAACCTCACAACTAATGATATGAAATGATTAAGGATCATTGTCTTGTGTTCGGTACAGTGAATGAAATCAAATGAATACTTGGAACCAATAAAATCAATTACTTTTGACGCGACATTATTTTTATGAGCGTTGTGTTCCAAGTATGCATTTGTTTCTGTTATCACTGTACCGAAACACCTCACTGCACCTGCGGATGGGTAGTTTAATCTTTTTTTTGCTGCCGTATATTCGCGATGATTAATCCAGTCGTGGATATTTGATTCATTGCTTGTTAAACTATTTTTACATGAGTTACATTTTAATTTAAATTTATCAAATATTTTGCGAACTACCCATCCTGTAGTGTAGGCTCGCGAGTGGACATTCAATCGTTCTCGTCGAGCCTGCTCCACAATCATTTCAATATTCTGCCCTGTATTTGAATGACCCGGCTCGACATTTTCTTTTGTATCTTCAGTAAACAGAGACTGTAAATTTATTACTTGGTCTGCCGGGTCATCCTCACAATTAAATGTTTGGTTGTGGAATTTTATAATTCTGGTTATCAGCAATGACTTAAAGGTGCAATTGAAGCTGTGGCAGTTTGGGTCATTATTTCGGTAATTATATGCCCTTACTTGCCCAAAAAAGTTTTCAATGGGATCAGAGTTAAAATATCTTGGCCTCATTATTTTTATATTATTGGTTTTAAAAATCTGCCACAGCCTCATGTAACTTTTTAGTGTTACAATAAAATTTACTAAAGAGGGCACAGATTTTTCGTTTCCTTTGGAATCGACATAGCGAATTTTCTCCAATTTCGTAATAGCCTCTTTCCAAAACTGATGGTGAGGTGATTTTTCTGTAACTGCTGTTCTCAGGATTTTTCCCTTGCTTCTCTTTGAAAATATTGCAGCTCCATTGACACTGTCGAACAACTGGTCAAAAAATAATACTGTGTCTGCTGTGTTTTGTAGAGTACTGCTGACAGGTCTTCCATCTGCATAATGAGCTGGAAAAGAAGAAACATTATGTTTAGTTTAACAAAATATTATGAACCTCGGAGTGATTCATGAGGGTGGTTTATGTAGTGTAAACCAGTTGAGTTTTATGACGTTACTAGTGACCCGCCCCGGCTTCGCACGGGTACAAAAAAGGTATTAAAACCTTCCTCTTGAATCACTCTATCTATTAAAAAAAACCGCATCAAAATCCGTTGCGTAGTTTTAAAGATTTAAGCATACAGACAAACAAACAAATAAACAAACAAACAGACGCGACTTTGTTTTATACTATGTAAGGATATGTATTCAGTAATACATAATTATTATCTTTTTATGTAACTGTATAATTACTGACTTTAAAAGATCCATTAAACTAAAGTAACAATATGTATGTTTGGCTCCTACCACGCGGTCAATACCTAGCACCTATACTAAATAACAATTTGCAAAACGTTTATTTTTATACTAGCCATTCCCAGCGGCTTCACCCGCGTTTATGACGAAAATTAATTAACAGGAATTTAATCCAGGGATAAAAAGTATCCTTTAATGATCCTTTATGTTAAAATAACCTGATTAACAAACATCCATCCATCCTCAATTTTTTTTTGTATTTTTAATATTAGTTAGAAGTAAGATCATGTTAGGTACTTACAAAATTTTGCCGTGTATGACAAGGCTGCAGATACAGTTTTGCTGAAGACCTTAACACAATTTTTTACCTGAAAAATAAAAGGAGACATTAAAATCTGTCCTAGTAAATAGTCTAGTGACCACTGTAGCAGAATACAAATAGGTGGCTAAATAAGAAATGTACCTTCATTTTTTTTATTTTTTCTGGAATGACATGCTGGTCATTCAGTTTATAAAGAAGTCTGGCTTCTGTGTGATGACAATCTGTTTCATAAACATCAACTATGTCTTGCCATTTTGATAGTTTTCCATCTATTGTTATGTTTTTGTTTAAAAAATTATTTCGCAGCCCCTTTATAAGGTGTGATGGGTCATATATAATACTCAGATTGACTCCGCTTATCGTAACTGTGCCATCTGAAATTATTAAATATTTAAACTAAATTTAATTTCGTGATGATATACCTACGATATGATATACATACTTACATGTAAATTTAGTTAAAAACAATGATTGAGATGAAAAATCAAGAAGTCAAAATTTTAGCTAGTTCCTTAAACAATATGTCCACTATTGGGCCATTTGATTCATGCCTGCATTTAAACCCTTAATGGTGAATGTTTACATAAGTGTCTGAATATTTGGACAGCTAGGATGGAAAAGTTAACTGAATAATACAAACCTGGTTCTTGATTTGCAAGAAGTTGGTCACGTCTTGTGTCTGCTGTCAAGCTTCTTAATGCAGATTGAAAAGCAGATCCCTGGTCACAAATTAATGCAACTGGCTTCAGCCCACATCCCACTATGGCAGAAATTACTTCTTTCAAAATAGTTTTTAATTCTAGCCCAGAGGTGGCTCCTTCGCAAAAGTAATAGGCCACTGGTTGCTGCCATTTAAAAACTGCTCCTCTCAGCATAAAAACAAGTGCATGATCAGCAAACTTTTTTTTTTTAATGTTAAGCTCTACAAAGCCGTTTATTGTATCTTTATTTTTGTTGTAGTTTAAGGCAGTTTCCAGTGACATTTCGTCAAATATTACAGAACACATTTTCTTATTTTCCTCCCATGTTGCAACCTGGAAACCAACATATGAATTAAAGCTTAACTTTTTTCACCATTCACCAATGTGCAACTATGATGTAATTTATTTAAAAAAAAAGTTAAATAACATACTATAATTCTACACACACAGGCATGTTGTTTTAATTAGGTTATGGTACCACTCATATGTACAGTTTAGAAGATTTTAACATTTAAATATTGCATAGTAAAAGGTACAAACCTCTTTTTTCATTAATTCAAAAACTTGAGGGCAAACTCCTGTTTCAATATTAAGTTTTGTCACCATCTTATTTAACGTTGACCTTGATGGCAATATAAAAATTTTGTGTAAAAATCTGTAGCATTTGGGACTCTGCTTCATAATTGATAATGCAATTAGTTTTTCCTCTAATGTGAAGCGACGCCCTTTCTTATTTTTAGTGCAAAGATTAATCTGCATTTTCATGATACTCTTTGCATATGGGTTCATGTGTGCTGTAAGTTTTTCAAAGGAAGTTTCCTTATTAAACTTCAAAGCTTTCTTAGCCCTTTTGTGAAAATCTGTTTGCTTTTTTGCCTTTTTGTACTCTTTGTACAACATTTGGCAAGTTGGTGACAAGGTTTTTACATTGCTTACAATACGTTTTCTTGAAGATTTCAGTGTTACATTCTGGACTTGGCCCAAACCTGAAACATTGTGAAATACTCTGTATGAGGAACACAGACTACAATTTCCTGATTGTTATTATTTTGAAACTAATAATATTTAATATCTAGCATTTGTCACTTTTACTATAACTTTATGCCTGCAGCAGGTTACAAGTGAGGATATAACATAATATAATGGCAGCGAGTAGTAGCACAAATCTGATAAAATAAAAAATATTATTAATTGGAACTCTTAATGATTATTACCTGACTCCTCAATAGTTGGTGGATTTTGTGGAGCTTGGGGTAAAGTTTGGAGGTCACAGGAGCTAGCAGTAGTGAATTCTGAAATAGACAGAATCAAGGAAAAAAATTATTAAAGGGATTAAATTTAATTTAAAAAAAATCAAGTATTTGTATTTCCCCGTTTTTCTGTATATTAAATACTCGAGAATAAGAGTATTTAATAATATTATACAGAAAAACGTGGTGAATAGAGAATGCAGGTGTGAATCGAGACCAACCTTTAAAAGAGCTTTTAACCTTGTATACATGTAAGTTTAGGGATATTTTACAAACATGCAACTTATTTATTACCTAAAAAACATCTGTCGGCAGACCATTCACCATAATAATTAAAGATTGAAAATATCCCTTTCAGTTTGGTGCCGATTCACCCCTGCATTCTCTATTCACCCTGTTTTGCAGTACATATTTATCAAAGAGATAAGTACCTGAATCTTGCCTAGACTGTGGATATTTTGGTAGGCACTGCAGAGGAAATTCAGTGGAGGTAGAAGCAACTGGTTGAATTTCTGTAAAAAACAGAAAAATATAGCAAGTTTAATAAACACACTGTACTTTACCACCAACTACCTTTTCCCTTTTTTATTTAAGTCATAGTCGATACAAAAGTTGTTCAGGAGCACTAAGACTGCCATTGTAACCATGGATTAAACAATATTGTGAAGCAGTACTGTTAAAAAATTGATGTACAAGAAAGTGTATTATTTTGTTATTGTGCACAATTTAATTTAAAAAAATATAATATACCATTACCATACCTTTCAGTGGTTCTAGGCAGTATGTGTGGTCAAAGTGTCTTTTACGGGAGTATGAATGCTCAGCCTGAGGTGACACATTTTCTGAAATCAGACACATAAAATCAATTTCAGTATTATGCACGTCAACATATATGCTCATCAGTCACTATTATATGCTCATCAGTCACTAAGTAACACCTGAGAATAAAGAGTTAACTTATGTTAAGTTTACTTTCCTTCCTATACTCGCACATTGGTTTGTGAGACAGATAATAAATCAACGCTTAAATACATATTTAACACAAAATAAAATAATTTCACCCTCACAGTTTGGCTTTAGGCAGGGAAAGTCTACTGAAGACGCGGTCCTAGCGCTGACATCTATCGTCACTGAAAGAGTGGACAATCGTGATAAGTGCCTGGCCGTCTTTCTAGACATAAAAAAAGCCTTCGACACAGTGTCTGTCCCCACGCTTTTACACAGGCTAGAAGACATTGGTATAAGAGGCGTACCGCTTAAACTTTTCACGGAATACCTGAGTGAGCGCAGGTACGTAGTTAAGATAGGATCAGTCACTAGTTCCGAAGAAATAGTGACTTACGGAGTAGGACAGGGCAGTGTTCTCGGGCCACCGCTGTTTCTCATTTATATAAACACCCTGTGTAACATGAGTATCGATGGTGCTCACATATTCTCTTATGCTGACGATACAGCAATTGTTTTCTCGGGAAAAACATGGGACAGCGTTGGTCGGATCGCCGAACGTGGTCTGTCTACAATAGCTACCTGGCTCGATCAGAACCTTTTAACGTTGAATATTTCAAAGACCAACTACATCTGCTTTTCCATATTTGACCGGGCCCAGCCATCACAAGATCTTCAGATTAAAATCCATACCTGCTCCAGTTCCACTAACACTACCTGCTCTTGTCTAAAAATCAATAAAGTATCCAGTACTAAATACCTTGGTGTCATGCTTGATCAAAGGCTATCGTGGCACTTGCACCTAGAACTAATAATGAACAGAGTGAGGAAATTGATTTGGACGTTCAAAAATCTTCGACACGTGACTACTAAGGATCTTATCAAGCAAATTTATCTCTCCCTGGGTCAATCTATAGTTACGTACTGTTTGCCAATTTGGGGCGGAGCATCTAAAACAAAGTTTTTGGAGCTGGAGAGGGCACAGAGAGCTTTACTAAAAGTAATGTACTTTAAGCCAATTAGATTCCCCACGGAAAGTCTATACTTAACCTCAAACCTTTTGTCTGTTAGGAAACTCTATGTCCTACAGATTGCATTAAAAAAGCACAAATCTCTTCCCTTCATAATTTCTAAGACACATTCTAGGAGAAAGAATAAAGTAGCTGAAGATTGCCCAGTGAATACTACATTTGCTACAAGGCAATTTACTAAACAATCTTCCCGTGTATATAACACTCTCAATGACCAATGTGCCATCTACTCTATGACATACCGCGACTGCAAAAAAACGCTAACTGAATGGCTGAAGAGCAAAAGTTACCAAGAAATCGAAGATATCCTAAGATCACATAATTAAGAAACAAATTTAGTATGTACACATATACACACCTCACCCACACACCCCTACACTACACATACCACATATCATAATTACACACATGCCCACCCACTACATCCCACACCTACACAAACACACACTCGCACACATACACACACTCACAAACATACCCTACACCCAGTGCGATCCCTTTCTTATACCTATATACTTATATTATGAAATGTTAATTAGTTTTAAATTGGTTAGTATTAGTTTTAAATTAATCTTTTTGCTTATTTCACACCACACACATTAATTTGTGGAATATTATTGTAAATTGGAGGAGCGGAACCACCTAATACAAGCAAATCTTTGCTTAAAAGGTGACTCCAAACCTAACATAGTTATAAATCTTAAGTGATGAAATAAACATTTTTATTTTTTTATTTATTTTTTATTTTTTAGATAAAAAACTTTTTCTTGATTTTTTACTTTATTATCATTATGGTATTTGTTCCTTCCTGTTAGCTGCATCATTAGTATAGATATGATCAATACAGTGAAAATTATGTTTGAGAGAACTGCAAATATGACAAATATTTGGTAAAAATCAGTCTATGACACTGTCATAAGTATAGGTGTTATATTTTGCTCAGTGATTTTGTACTGATAAATAATTAATTAAAGGAGAATGCCAGCGGCACTATGGGCAAATGTACTCAATTCAACATTGTCGTCCATTCATCAAATCATCTTTAAAATACTCGTTGGCATGTCTAAATACTACCTCAAAAGATTGAACACAATCAACAGTGGCATTTTCGAGATATTTACAAAAAAGAAATGACCATTTTTAGGTTATGCTCAACCAAAATTAGTTGAAAAAAAGCTATTTGAAAGGGTCTGAATGAGTTTATATAGTGAGATTTGTATATTTAAAGCATATTTTTGTAAAATCCGTAACGATTTAGATGTTTCAGGTGGCCCGTTCGTGGTGACCACCTGTGACGACTTCACCAAGTCTTACTGATTTAGATTTTGAGCATTTTAAAATCATATTCTTGCGTTTCATTGCCATGAAATGCGAGAAACTTACAATGATTTCTCTCTAAGAAATCATTACTGAGATAATCAATCGCTCAGTGTTATTTTTAGATTCTATTCAAATCTTAAGGTAGTGGAAATCATGAAATTGTCTTTGTAAGTAGGGTAGGAAATGAACGTGTGTATTGTGTAATACTAAATACAATAAATGAAAGAATGATTATTTCTGGACTTATATTTTATTCTTCTAAAAATAATGGAACATTAATATTGTTATAACATCACCAGCTCAAATAGGTGTACCACTATGCACATTTATGCACACAGCAACCTTCAGTTCTTCTTCGTCCCACAAGTTTTTATTCAAATGGAAATTGCAGATTCGGGTACTCTAAGGAACATAATTATATTTTGTGGCGACGCACTGTCTCAGTAATCCTTTCACTATTGATGATACCAATAGACGCTCATTACTATTGCAGTTACTGAATAAGCAATGGTTTGGTGTGGCAGCAACACGTTAATGTTCCTGAATTAACCTTATTAACAATCCATAATACTGGTCGACCAGGGCTAACATTCTGTTCTGGCAGGGGTTGGGGCTGTTCAATCTGTTTCTGGGATCGGTTTTAGGTAGCAGAATCTTCCACTCAGTCAGCATCGTGAGTTTGTCTGGTTGCAGTTATCCAGCATGTTCGGCAAACTCTTTCCAGACGTTACACCTGTAGATCAATACAATGACTTGTTTATAATTTGACCAGCCTAAACATGTACAATCACTAGTAAGATAACAGTAAACAGTGTGGACTAGTTTAGCACCTTAGGGAATTCGTAGCTGATAGGCTAGAAAAACAAGCTAACGTTTTCTGTCGTAAGTGTATACAAAATAATTATATATTACCTGATGAGATAGCCCCTCGCAGTAATATGATTCTTTGTGGGCAGTCTAATGGCACTCGATGAGTTCTTGATAGCAGTACGGAAACCCCACAGCCGTAGCAGACGGCCGTTTGTCTTACTACAGGTGTCAACTATCCCTGGGATGTGAGTGTATTTTGCAACAGTGTATAACATTCCTGACACAATGTGCCTTCGGTTGACAGCTGAAAAAAAAACATATTTAAATAATTATATTTCTGTGCAACTCTAATCTTAAATGATGATAGGTACTACAAACAATTAATATCCTCGAATACACTTAACTGATTGAAATAAACCATCTTAGTTAATAAGTTGGTTATTAACAACACATCATTAAGAGGTTCCTATCTATATACTCGTAAGTTATATTAAAATCCGGTAAACTACCGGGTACCGGAACTAACACACACACATGGATTGTACTTTTGCCTCTAAGATTTGTTATTTGGTACATAAACATAAAAGTACAGTTCCTAAATAAAAACACCATTCTTCGTTAAAAGACAATGTTTATTCTTACCGGTGTTGGTGAGATCCAGACTTGTTTGTTTACGTCGAAATGTTCATGACGTTATTCGGAATCTCCGACAACCAACGTCTGTGCTTATGTTGCGTTCGCCATGATCACAACACAAAAATTCCTGTATTTAGCTATAATCAACACACACGGTGCAGCGGCGTTAGAAGTATGTTATTGTCAATGGGTTGGCAGCAGTAACGGAGAAACTAAAAGGTTCGAATCGAAGCACAACGTAACACAACCAGAAAAATAAAATACAGTCATACTGTACTGTAAAAATGTGACAAACGCACAATAAATGTCAATGTACCCACACTACGATTATAATCCCTAGTATTGGCAAGTGACAGTAAAAAATGGCGTACTATGACGTCGGAAATATAAAAGTACTTATTTATTGTTCGAAAAACTATCCCTCTGTGTAGAATCGTTAAACTTATTTAAAAAATGTATTTTTATTTTAGATATTTTATGCCGGTCTAGGTTTTGAGACACAAGTCATTTATCAAGAGTACTGTCCGCGGGCAATCTCCTTTTGAAACCCATGTCGAAAATGATTTGTATCATTACTTTAGTTCTTAAAGTAGGTACTGTTAGGTTTGTAAGTTTCTTAGAAGAGTGGCCTGGTCATCAGGGGGAAAATGGCCGAAAATGTATCCTTGTATAATAATTTAATTTTGCAGCCTCTTCCAATCATCTCTATAGTGAGTGCTGTTAATACTATTGCTTAATCAATGAATAGTATATTGTCGCTTTATACCACATCTGCGTAAAGTACTCAAGACTGATTGCAGAATTGCAGATACAAGAGAAGAAAAAATATATATATTGTATTGTTCACGATACTTCGTAGTAGAAACCATAATATATCTAGATTTTTGGTCAGTGGGTCGTCTTAGGGGCGGTTTTTAAGAAAAGTTGTATTCTGAATATGGTTTCAAAACTTTGTGGTGTAACAAAATTTGGTGTGTGTTTAGAAGGTAAAGAAAGCAAGAAGTAATCATAACTAATGTATGATCATAATATAAGTTTAAGACCTGTAATGTTAGTTGTTAGTAAATAAATAAATATTTACCGGTATACTGCAGAGTTGCTATTCCACTCAAAATATCATGTTCAGTAAACAGGGAAGGATAGGCACTGCCAATGAGACGAGATTTAGACGTAATGAACTTCTTTTCGAAGTGTTTTTGACAAACAAAAAGCTTCGAAAGTTGTTCAGGTGATAACGATTGCAGATCATCACGGTTTAGACACTTTAACCACACAGCGAGTCTTTTCTCATTACACGGGAAATGATGCAAAATAGCGTCCTGTCGCGAAGATTTACAAACACAGCACTCGTAATACATTTTGCAAGTAGCAAAAGTAATCGTAGAGACACTGGGATTTATTACAGATAAAGCGGAGAGGATAAGCACAAACGACTTCACTCGATCAACACAATACCTGTAATGTCAGATTTATGTCAAATGAAACAAAAACAAATGGCGGCCTACCTGCGCCTGCGTCGGCCAATCACAGACGACCAGAAACGTCATACAACATTAAAACAATATGGCGTTAGGTCGAGCGTTTCGTTGTACGAAGATTATCAGCCGTGAATAATAATTACAACTGCAAGCAAATGACAGCAAATGTCGTGTTTTGTTTTTTTTTTTTTGGGTTTTAATGACCTGGTTACTTGGACCTTTAAGTCAAGTCTTATTTTATTTTCCAAAACACTACACTTTGTATCACTTCACTTATTATATTGATTTAATCGTGTTTTTAATATATTTATATAGCGGTTTGAAAGTGTTTTTGTCTTTTAAGCGCAAAACACACAGGGGACGGGCGCGGGTCGGGCGCGGGTCGGGCGCGGTTCTATTCTGTATAATTATAATGGACAACAACACATGAAACGCGTGCGCGGGTCGGGCGCGGGTCGGGAGATGTCCATATAATGAGGGCTAACGCGTGTGATTTCGCCGCTAGAGGCGCTAGTGGAGCGTGAGGTCTCCAAAATGTCACTTTTCACTGTAATGGGTGGGCTACTCGGTTTTATTTGTTTCATTTACTTATGTTTAATTTTGAGGTATTACAAAATATTTAATTTAAAACATCCATATTATGGCAAATACGAGTTACGGGTCAATGAATGTCAGTGCTTTAAAAGTGGAACTAAGAAAAAGAGGTGCAAAGTTACGCGGACTGAAAGAACAGCTAATTCAGAGGTTTGTTTACTGTTTACAAACAAAATATTTTGTCGAAATTAAGTTTCTTTACCGAGTTTACAGCTATGTTTTTCTTTTTTTACAGTTTCGAGTTCTTTAGATCGGGACCTCACACGCCAGTGGCGCCAACTGGTGAGCACAAAAACGGTAGCCCCAGTGTTGCCAACTTAGTGGATTTTCCACTAAATCTGGTGGTTTTGACTTACCTTTTAGCGGACAAATATCGGTTTTAGTGGCTAGTGGATTTTTCTAGTGGAATTATTTGGTACCAAACAGTCGTATCAGTCCGAGATTAACGATGATGATACGGACGGAAACGACTCATCTGAAGATAACTTAATAATATAATTTGATTGACCTCTTTTAAAAAATAGGTTTTATTAAGTATTTTGTTCTTCCACAAAAGCCATGAATTAATAGAGAGTTGAAGTTGAAGTATTTTGTTACATTATATGTAATTTTCATGTTATTGCTTTAATAAACGTTTCAAAAAAATATTATTTCCTTTAGTAAAGACCAAAAATCTGCCAGAAATAAAGTTAGTGGAAAATTTAGCGATTTTTTAAGAAGGTGCGATTTTTTTAGTGGATTTCTGGTGGTTTTAGAGGTCGATTCTGGTGGGGAGCTTGAAACTTCGATGGCAACACTGGGTAGCCCTCATTAACCGCGCCCGACCCGCGCCCGTCCCCTGTGTGTTTTGCGCTTTAATAATTGTTCAAGTGGCGGCGGGCGGGATGAAGAATCACACATAATGTTCACATCACTGAGTTCACTTTAATGTAGTCAAATTAGGCCATTTTTTAATAAAGATTGGATTAAATTCTCCGGAGAGGCAAAAACGTTTGTGATGGATTTGTATGAGTTAAAGATCGAGTATAAAAAACAAATTGCTTTTACCACCCCTACGGAAGGGGGTGAAAACTATTATTAATTAGTCATAACTAACCAGAGAACACAGATGTACTCAGCGTAATTTTTTATACGCTTTATTACACCTCAGTCTACATTATTACATTTTATTTATTTTAATCAGACCAACGCAGAGACAGAAAAAAAAAATGTGTTTTTTGGTCATTGCGGCTGTGTAGTTTTGTAAACTGAGGAAACGGTTAGACATTTTGACCTAAATAAATTATTGATTTTGCACCCTAGTGTGACATATGGAAATTAGTTTTTCACGCATGTCTGCCGCTGTACTTCGGGGGAAATTTTGATTGTTTTGAAAATCATCACAATCATATTATTGGCTAGGAATCCAAACGAGATTAACAGTTTTATGGTTTTCAGCACAAGATAATAAGGATTTTTTAATTTGGAGTAAAATAGGGCTGTGTAATTTGGTCTTGAAGGGATTTTGCTTTAAGGCTTGCAAACAACTCAGAGAATCCGTGAATATAACGCCATAATTTATACTGTGAGCCTCTATAAAAAGGCATGCTTCCAGTATGGCAACGCACTCGCCCGTAAACACAGATGACTGGGCAGGGCATTTAAATTGAAGAACTATTTTGGAGTTTTGGTAATATACCGCAGCACCAGTACAGCTAGAATTTGTCAATTTTGATGCGTCCGTAAAGAACCTTTCAAAATGACACCATCGCTCACCAACGGCAGCATTAAATAGAGAGTCCGCCGAAACAGAATTTTTGGAAATTCCGATATTATAAAAGATTTTTGGTTTGAAACAAATTACTTCATAATTAAAGTTATAAATAGGAAGTTTTGGGAATTGAATAATGGGAGAATCTAAATTTTGATGATAACGAAAAGATTTTAAAAACAGAGGAACTTCTTTGTGCTTCCAATAATTAGATGTGTTATGAAGGGAATTTAAAGCATCAACTTTTCCTATAAGAGGGTGAGCAGATTTCGTGATAACTCTGGCCCAAAACCTGGATGCTAGATATTGCCTTCTCAAGGCCAATGGGGGTTCTGCACACTCCACCTGTATTGCGTTAGTAGGTGATGATTTCATACAGCCTAAAATGATCCTAAGACATTGGGCCTGAATCTTGTCCAGTCTTGTCAAAGCCCCTTTGTTACAGGGAATGAGCAGAAAAGAACCGTAATCTAGAACACTTCGTATCAAGGCATTGTAAACCAGCTTCATAGTGTATGGGTGGGCACCCCACCATACACCTGCGAGCACTTTTAAAATAGGAATAATTCTCTCGCATCTATTTACTAAATAATTGAGATGATGCAATCCAGTTAATTTACAATCTAAAAATACACCTAAAAATTTGGCTTTCTTAGCAACTGGTATACAATGATTTTGAATTTGTACCGAAATTTGAGGGATCAGTCTCCTGCGGGAAAAGACAACCACAGAACTTTTGGGTGCAGATAAACTCATACCATGCGGAGTTAACCATTGATTCAAAGAGTTCAGGGAGACACAAAGGGATGACGCAGCAGCTTCGATAGATTTGTTGGTAACATACAAAGCTAAGTCATCAGCATATTGTAAAATATGACAGTCATTGTTAAGACATGTGCCAATATCTGCTGTGTACAAATTATATAATAAAGGACTTAAGACATAACCCTGTGGTAATCCCTTCCATGTCCGCCTGACATCAAAATCTTCACCTGGAACTCTCAAAAACAAAGACCGAGACATTAGCATGCTAAATATACACTGTACCATTCTCACCGGAATCCTCATCTTTAGCAATTTCTGTCTGAGAATGGGAAGTAGGACATTATCATACACAGCTGAAATGTCGAGAAAGGCAGCAACAACAGACTCGTTTTTAGAAAACGACGCTCGGATATCTGAAACTAATACTCCAATACTATCCATGGTACCAAACCCCTTCCTGAAAGCAAACTGATGGCTCGGGAGTAAGTTCCTGGACTCAATAATGAACTCCAGCCGGTTCTTAATCAGGTGTTCCATTAATTTAGCTAGTACTGATGAAAGGGCAATTGGTCTAAAGCCGCTAGGGTCATCGCTATGTTTGCCTGGTTTCAAAATGGGGATTATTATTTGAGTTTTCCATTGATCGGGGACCCAACCATTGGTGTAAAAATAATTAATTAAATTTAAAAAGTAGTTTTTTGCCTTCAGGCCTGCTCGTGATAAAAAGGAGTAAACAATACCATCAATACCAGGGGCAGAGTCGCGGACATACCTCAAAACTGAATCAAGCTCCTGTATTGTAAATGGAGCGTCAAAAGGATCCTCTGAATATGAAGAAGACGGTAGATGTATCTCTGCTTCTGAGGGCACGTAAGGAGGAGCTAATTTATCAAAAAACAGCTCTGCAGTTTCACGGGTAATAGGAGAAGAAATCGAAGGGGAACATCCATTTCTGTATCGGTTAATTCTTTGCCACACCACTGATATAGGGGTGGACGGGGATAAGGAACCGCAGAAATTAACCCACCCAGCTCGTTTCTTGCTCCGCAATAATCTTTTGGATTTCGCAAGAGCATGATTATAAGCGCTTAGATTAGAAATAGTCATATCTTCGTTATAAACCTTTTCAGCATCATTTCTCTCTTTAACGGCCAATGAGCATTCCTGATTCCACCATGGAGGGGGGGGGAGGAATCAAACTACGAGCAGAGTTTTTGATAGGGAAACATGAATCTGCACTCGATATTATGGCTGTCACTAGATTTTCGTAGCAGTCTGACACGTAAGTGGGGCTTAGAATACCGGAATCTTGAAGAATTAAATTTGGAAGCAAATCAATTTTATCCTCCAGTGATGATGAATATTTTGCCCAATCGGGGTTGGACAAATTATACCTCATCAGCGGAGGATTCGATTTTTCTAAGTAAGTTTTATCAGCCAAAGAAATTAAAATCGGATAGTGGTCACTACCATGTGTCAAACTGGTACATTCCCAAAGACACGATGCCGCAACATCAAGTGAGCAAAACGAAAGGTCTACACAACTCTTATGCTGGCCAGGAAGAGTCCTACGGGTTGAACACCCATTATTTAAGATGCAGAGGTTGAGATCATCCAGAATTTCTACCAAACCTACCCCAAAGGAGTCACATCTTTCAGACCCCCATCGAAAATGATGGCAGTTGAAATCTCCCATAACAAGTACAGGGCCGACTACGTTTTCGAGAATGTTTCTCAATAGTGGAAGAAAATTTTGATTGGGGTGAGCTATATAAATAGATAAAAGGGTTATGCCCTCTACTTTACCTGCCACAATACTTACATCTCCTCCAACAGAAGGCAAAGGTACTGTCACAAGTGGAACACGATTGTTCACGCAGAGAGCCGACCCTCCATAGCCATCAGATCGATCGCATCTGATAATGTTATAATGTGGTAAACGAAAGCTAAGACTAGGAACTAACCAAGTCTCAGCGAGAGCACAGACTAAAGGCTTATATTTATTCAAGAGAAATATGAGATCGTGTTTCTTATGCCACACGCTTCTCACATTCCACTGAAGGAACACCAGCCGAGCCATTATGTCGAGTGAGAGAAAGGAAATTTATAAGTGAATTGGCAACGTTGGACGGTAATTGTACTGACTTAGAAGTAGACATTAGAGTGTTAAGAAGTTTAAGAAGTAATTCAATAATAGAAGACAAGTTATCAGGAGACTCTAAGTACGGATTATTGAGGGCACAACCATTATGCTGAGACGAAGAGGGAGAGCTAGTTATTAGTTGATGAGCTACTTTATCATATGAGGGAGAGAGTGGGGCATGGGTCTTTGGCTTGAGAGTGATGGTTTTGTGGTATGACTGAGATTTAGTGATATCAGCATAGCTGCGAGAAGAATTAGGAATGGTTTTACTTGCCTCTGAGTAAGAAAGAACTTTTTCATTACTCATACTCTGAAAGTAGGTCAGAACATGCCTGCGGAGCGGGTTGAAAGTACTACTTTTCAGCCCTAGGGAGAATCGCTTTCTACTGACAGCTGTCAAATTATTTGTTGTAATTGGGAGCAAATCTATTGCCATCAACCAATGTAATTAGGAGCAAGCCTATTGCCACCAACCGATGTGATTAGGAGCAAGCCTATTACCATCAACAAATGTAATTAGGAGCAAGCCAATTGCCATCAACTGATGTAATTAGGACCAAGCCTATTGCCATCAAACAATGTATTTAGGAGCAAGCCTACTGCCATCAACTGATGTAATTGGGGGCAAGCCTATTGCCATCAACCGATGTAATTAGGAGCAAGCCTATTGCCATCAACTAATGTAATTGGGGGAAAGCCTATTGCCCCTAACCGATGTAATTAGGAGCAAGCCTATTGCCATCAACTAATCTAATTAGGAGCAAGCCTATTGCCATCAACCAATGTAATTAGGAACAAGCCTATTGACATCAAACAATGTATTTAGGAGCAAGCCTACTGCCATCAACTGATGTAATTGGGGGCAAGCCTATTGCCATCAACCGATGTAATTAGGAGCAAGCCTATTGCCATCAACTGATGTAATTGGGGGAAAGCCTATTGCCCCTAACCGATGTAATTAGGAGCAAGCCTATTGCCATCAACTAATCTAATTAGGAGCAAGCCTATTGCCATCAACCAATGTAATTAGGAACAAGCCTATTGACATCAACTGATGTAATTGGGGGCAAGCCTATTGCCATCAACCGATGTAATTGGGGGCAAGCCTATTGCCATCAACCGATGTAATTAGGAGCAAGCCTATTGCCATCAACTGATGTAATTGGGGGAAAGCCTATTGCCCCTAACCGATGTAATTAGGAGCAAGCCTATTGCCATCAACTAATCTAATTAGGAGCAAGCCTATTGCCATCAACCAATGTAATTAGGAACAAGCCTATTGACATCAACTGATGTAATTGGGGGCAAGTCTATTGCCATCAACCGATGTAATTAGGACTAAGACTATTGCCATCAACCAATCTAATTAGGAGCAAAGCAATCCTATTGCCATCAACCGATGTAATTAGGAGCAAGCCTATTGCCATCCACCGATTAGATTTAACCGATTTTAAGTGTTTCTCTTATGTTTACTTTTTTAATTTTGTTGTCAATTTTTTACCTATTCTTTCTTCATTCTTTCGATTAAGGTAATTGGGCGCAAGCCTATTCCCATCAACTTTCCTTGTATTCGTAATGAAAAGCACAGTGTTTACCTCGGGTTAAAGACTTATTTAGTCCCTCGAACTATTAGCGCCCTCGCTGCGCTCAGGCGCCAAACCCCGTCTCGGGGACTAAATAAGTTCCTTTCACCCCTAAGGTAACAATGTACTATTTCAGCCATAACAACCTTTATGGACCTCTGCCTACCATACTCCGGGCACGCCTTGCTGTTGGCAAAGTGGCTGCCAGAGCATAATACACAGAAGGCTTCGCTTTCGGAAATGCCACAACCATCACCGGAGTGATCGTTGCCACACTTGCTGCAGCGAGGTTTTGACCTACAAAGAGATTCTACGTGACCAAAACGGCAACACTTGCGACATTGTATGGTTGGGTATATGTACTGTTCCACTGTTAGAGCAGTATAAAAACAAAAAATTCTCTTCGGCAGAACTTGGCCATCAAAGGTGATGACACAGGTTTCAGTAGGTCTATACTCAGTTATGCCGTCTTTCGCAACTCTACGATTCAACCTGCGAACTCTTAGGATAGGACCACAACCTTGTGGAACTTTCAAGTAAGTTAAAATTTCTTCATCGGTAAACTCCGTAGGGATGCCGCTTACGACACCCATACGGGTTATATTGAAAGTCGGGATGGTTGCATCGTAAGAATTCGAAACCAGGTTACTATTACATAAAAAAGCGTTTGCATCCTGAGGGGACGCAAACTCTACTGAGACGCGGTTTCTACCAACTCTCTTAACTCCAGTGTAGGGTATCGGATTACTGCATAGTCATGCACTTATGTATGTGTGTAGTGGCGGCTGCGCCCGCCATGTAAGCTTTAAGTAGAGTCGCAATAAAACGCAGTTAACAGCAACACGTATACATCTTTATTGCATCATCTCCCTTACACAGTCTCATTAAGTAACACGTCTCTAAACTGGTGACCCCGACGTGATCGTGATAGTGATAATAATAAATAAAGTAATAAATTCAGTGATATTCTGTGAAAAGACAATAGACTGTTAATTAAAGTTTCAAGATGATGCCTACTCAGGGCGTGAGTCAACCCGCTCAATCTGCAATGCGACCTACAGACCCGAAGCCCGGGCCGCGTGTTGAAGGAGAATCTGAGTTAGCCAGCATCACCGTATCATCACGAATACCAGAGTTTTGGGATGACCAACCGCGACTGTGGTTCGTCCAATTTGAGGCAGCGGTGGACAATCAGAGACTCAGTGATGTCGCGAAGTCAAACTTGGTTGTTACGAAGTTAAATAAAAGTGCCGTTCAACAAATCAGCGATCTACTATTAGCTCCACCGGAAACTCAGAAATACCAGTCCATGAAAGACAGACTGCTCCAAGTTTTTGAAGAGTCTAGAGTTAGTAGAGAAACTAGACAGTTTCAAAAGTTGTTGGGGGAAATGGAGCTTGGTACCCAGAAGCCTTCTCAACTTCTACGGCGGATGAGGGACCTAGTGCGTGCAAAGATACCCGACACGACTTTGCAAATCATGTGGAGTGGACATCTTCCAACAGCAGTGCAAGCTGTTTTGGCAGTTACTGAAGTGAAGGACTTGGATAATTTGGCTGTCATAGCAGACAAGGTCATGGAGGCAACTCGTCCTGTGGAAATAGCGACAGTGGCAACTAACGCCGCCACCAAGGACGTTGCCAAGGATTCCAGTTCTATGTCGGAGTTAGCTGCCACCATGAAGAAGCTGAGCATCGAGGTCGCCGAATTACGTCGCTCGCGTCCAAAGAAGAGGTATGGGCGTGGTTCGAGTGGTTATCGCCAGTCAAGGTCGCGCACAAGAGATGGAAGCAGGGCTCGGAAAAATCCCAAATGGTTGTGCTTCTATCATCACAGGTATGGATCTAAAGCTGCTAAATGTGTCGAACCTTGCAATTGGAAAACATCGAACACCGCGACCTCAACGGAAAACTAAGTGTGATACAACCTGAGGCGGAGGTATGTATCGTCGCGTCAAATAATCGCCTTTGCGTGTTAGATAGAAATAGCAGACTAAAATTTTTGATAGATACGGGAGCCAATGTATCGGTTATTCCAGTCGCTAAGTCAAAAAGTATCGCGTGTGATAAATATAAGCTTTACGCTGCAAACGGTACAGAGATAAGAACATATGGTGTTCGTTCTTTAGTTTTAGATCTTAATTTAAGAAGACCTTTTCGATGGACATTCATCGTGGCTGATGTAAAGCAGCCTATTATAGGGGCAGATTTTTTAACCCATAATAGGTTGTTAATTGATTTAAGTACGCGTAGGCTAATAGATCAAGTTACTCGTTTAAATGTTATAGCTGCAATTGTGTGCCACAGTGATTGTGAGTCGGCTATCAAAACGATAGTTAATAACAATGTATGGCATGACATATTATGTAATTATCCGGAAGTGACTAAACCTGTATCTTTTAAAGAAATACCTAAGCACTCGGTGTGCCATTATATAGAAACTTCCGGGCCACCGTTATATGCTAAGGCTAGACCACTGCCTCCGGACCGATATAAGAAAATTAAGACAGAATTTCAAAATATGATAGATTTAGGCATCTGCAGACCATCCAAAAGCCCCTGGGCAAGCTCATTACATGTGGTGCCCAAGAAAAATGGTGAGCTTCGCCCGTGCGGAGACTATAGACGGCTTAACGCGGTAACGAAACCCGATCGCTATCCTATTCCGCGTATAAATGATTTTAAGTATTTATTGGCAGGAAAGAAAACTGTATTTAGCAAGCTTGATTTAAATAGAGCATATCATTTTAACCGGTCGCCCCGGATGATGTTGAGAAAACTGCAATCATAACGCCTTTTGGGCTATTCGAATTTCCGCGAATGACTTTTGGATTGCGCAACGCTGCACAATCTTTTCAAAGATTCATGGATTCGGTAGTACTGCGTGGTTTACATTTCGTTTATAATTATATTGATGATGTATGCATAGCAAGCGAGACAGAAGCTCAGCACAAAGAGCATTTGAATGCAGTTTTCCAAAGATTTGATGAATTTGGTATTACAATTAATATCTCTAAATGTGTATTTGGTGTGTCGAAATTAGACTTTTTAGGTTTTGAGGTGTCAACGGACGGTGCTCGTCTGCTAGACGAAAAGGTGCAAGCGATTGTAAATTTCCCGAAACCCGAAACGGTCGAACAGTTACGTCGTTTTCTTGGTATGGTTAATTTTTACCGCGCGCACATCCCTAGAGCAGTAGATTACCAATCAGAATTAAATAGTTACTTGCATAACAGCAAAAAGAAAGATAGAACTATAATAGAGTGGACTGATAAATCCAACGAGGCATTTGAGAAATGTAAGCTAAGCTTAAAAAAGGCTGCTACATTATCTTATCCGTTGCCTGACGCTAATTTATCCTTAATGTGTGACGCTTCGAATGTCAGTATTGGTGCCGTTTTACAACAACAAAATAATGGCATTTGGCAACCACTGGGATATTATTCCAAAAAGTTGACGCAAACAGAAGCTAAGTATTCTACTTATGACAGAGAGTTGTTAGCAATATTTATGGCTATTAAGCATTTCAGAAGTTTAGTGGAAGGTCGAAAATTAACAATATACACGGACCATAAACCACTATCATATGCTTTTTCTAAATTAAATAGTGATAACGAAAGTCCTAGGCGTATTCGCCAACTTTCCTTTATTTCAGAGTTTACTACGGCTATATGTTATATTAGTGGTAAGCAGAACGTGGTAGCAGATACTTTTTCTCGCATAGAGACAATAAACTGTCCCACGGTACTGAATTATGCCGAGTTAGCTGAAAAGCAAGCCAGTGACGAGTACCTACAGCAAGTATTGCGCGTATCGAATAACAACTTGCAGTTTAAGCAGTTTCAAGTACCGGACTGTGAGAAGCAAATATATTGTGAAGTCACAACTAATAACATTAGACCTTATTTAACGGAAGATTTTAGGAAAACAGCTTTTCATTCAGTTCATGACCTTAGTCACCCAGGCATTAAATGTAGTAAACAGATGATTAAACAAAAGTTCTTTTGGCCAAATATGGACAAAGATATTACTACATGGGCCAGAGCATGTCCTCATTGCCAAAAAGTAAAAATTACAAGGCATACTATTTCAGGCGTAGGAAAATTTGAACGGGTCGATCGTTTTCAACATCTACATATTATAGACATAGTCGGACCTTTAGCCACCACAGCTGATGGGTATAGGTATTGCGTAACCATGATAGATCGTTCCACGGGATGGCCCGAGGCCGTTCCTGTCCAAAATATCACAGCGGAGACCGTAGCTAGAGTAGTTTTTGAATGTTGGATATCTCGTTTTGGATGCCCTTCGAAGCTTACAAGCGACCAAGGCAGACAATTCGAGAGCGATCTATTTATAAACCTCATGAAGTATTTGGGCATACACAAATTGCGCACGACACCTTACCATCCACAGAGTAATGGCATGATAGAACGTTGGCATAGAGCACTAAAAGTGGCTCTCATGGCACGTTTAAATTGCAACACTTCATGGGTTGAGGAACTTCCAGTAGTTACTAGGGCTGCGTGCAGCTACTAGAAGCGACAGTGGAGTGAGCGCGGCAGAATTAACCTACGGTAAAACTATTCGGTTACCTGGTGATTTTTATGACGAATCTAAAATATTTACTGCGGACTCGGAATATTTACAGTCGCTTAGAGATGCCATTAATAAATTAAAACCACGACCGCCATGTCATGGAAATTCACGTGCATTGTTTGTAGCAAAAGAGCTTAGTTCGTGTCAAAGTGTGTTTGTAAGAAACGATTTATTGAGAAAATCATTGCAACCCCCATATGATGGACCTTATGATGTAATAAAAAGATCAGAAAAAACTTATATCATTAAAATAGGAGATAAGGAAAAATCTATTTCTATTGATAGACTTAAACCCGCATATGTAATCAATAATGATAATTATAGCAGTAAGGATTGTAATAAAGTAGTTATAACGGATCAAACCGACGTAGGTTTAAGTGATAACAAGGCCACTTCTAGCAATGTTTTACTTCCGAGAACAACGCGAAGCGGCCGTGTAGTCAAAACACCGATACGATTCTCCTAAATGATGACACGATAATTATATGCAGTACAATATCCAAATGCAACATTATTAAAATATTGCAATATAAACCTTGTACCCTTAGAATAAGATTCAAATTTAGCCAAAATATGTTTAAAAAAATTAAGTGAAATTGTGAAAAACTAGTTCAGCAATAATCTACTCTAGATAATAAGTTAGACCTAAGCATTTTTCCTAATTTTATTGTAATAAGTATTGTGTGCTACAAAATTATTACAATATAAAATAGTAGGTAATTCTTATTAGTTGATCATATCAATAATTTCTTCGTTGTTGATACGTCGAATTTGTTTAAAACTTAACTTTTACAATGGGTTGGGGACATAGCAAAGAGCAGAATACAGACACCCATATGGTTGCTCAAACCGTTAATAACAATTTCAATGAGAAATTGGATAACATCGCCTGGATTGTCATCGCCCTTGCAATAGTTATATGCATCGGCGCTGGATTTGCGATGTGGCATCGCTGCAGGAGCTCTGCAAAAGGATGGGTACGGAAACAAATGACAACTGACCCAAGAGTAGTCACCGTACAAGCTGTGCCTCAGCAGCAAGCAGCTGCAGGCAACTCATACATGATGTAACCAGTGTTGTGTTGTGTTTAGTGTTAAGTAACTAGTAAGTGTTAAGTATAAGTTTTAGCTATGGGATTTTTTTTGTTAAGGGGGGAATGGTGTAGGGTATCGGATTACTGCATAGTCATGCACTTATGTATGTGTGTAGTGGCGGCTGCGCCCGCCATGTAAGCTTTAAGTAGAGTCGCAATAAAACGCAGTTAACAGCAACACGTATACATCTTTATTGCATCATCTCCCTTACACAATCTCATTAAGTAACACGTCTCTAAATCCAGTAATATTTGAAATGTTATTATTGGCTAAAAATCGGCCAAACGAAACTGGGTGTAGCGTAGTACCGGCATTCGGTTTACTTTCCTGACGAGAAACATGAATAATATATGGACCTGTATCCAATACCGAGTAACGCAGGCGACCTATTTGAGATCGTGGTTGTTTAGTGGGATGGATGGGAGAATCATCAATGCTTGGACGTTTACGTGAACCTGACTGGGATGAAGGAGATTGCTGATCTACATTTAAACGGATGGATGAGGAAGAGGAACTTGAAGAAGAAGAGGAAAAGTTTAATGAGGGGGAATTCGGAATGTCAGGAGGGTCAGGAGGTTTTTTTTCATCCATTATGGCAGAAAATGGGTGCCAAAAGTTTGTGTTTTATTTAGTGAAAATATATGCAGGAATATATACAGAATATACTTATATGCATAAAATAAATATGTAGAACACAACAGAACACAAAAACAAGACACAATAGGCACAATATCTGAAAAAATCCGTTAAATTCTAAACACACGTGTTAACCATCAGACCAAAATATGAAATTATGAATTATTGATGTCGCAGAACATCACCCAGTACCACCAGAAATCCTCCCATAAGACCTTTTCATCATCATTTCAGCCAAAAGACGTCCACTGCTGGACATAGGCCTCCCCCAGGTGTCGCCACATTTACCAGTCCATCTACATCTCAGATCTACTTTGAAAAGCTGATATGAAAAGAGTGTCAATAGAGACGTTCGAGTGACTAAATCGTTATTCAATGAACCCCAAGGAAAGTAATATAATTATAATGATGAACCCTTTCGATATAGGGTAGAGTGAAGAACAAAACGTGCTGCACTGACCCCAAGTAAAATGGGTTAAGGGCAGGAAGATGATGAACACTTTCCAGATGGGTCATCTGACAAGGGGATTGGCTATCTCTGTTGACAGTTATATTGATTATATATCACTTTCGCTCTGTGTGCTTTGATTAACTGTCAAAAGGCTATTTTGGTATCGGCTATGACCAGTGGGCAACGCGTATGACGTCATCGGAGATCATTGTCGTTGATGGTAACTTTAACTCATTTTGACAGAAGTTTCTGTATCGATATTTTTAAAATTGCGATTGTCTAAGCTTGTTTGACAATCTCTGTTGACAGTTATATTGATTATCACTTTCGCTCTGTGTGCTTTCATTAACTGTCAAAAGGTTATTTTGGTATCGGCTATGACCAGTGGTCAACGCGTATGACGTCATCGGAGCCCATTGTCGTTGATGGTAACTTTTTGACAGAAGTTATTGTATCGATATTTTTAAAATTGCGATTGTCTAAGCTTATTTGACATTACATTGTTTATACACAGAGTTTAAAGTGACTTTCGTGAAAGACGCTGCTCAAAGGTAGTGTTTTTGTGATGATATGACGGTTGATACTGGTACTAGTTTCTATAAGTTAATTATGTTCCGTATTGTTGGAGCTACTAAAGATTTTATATGACTATATTTGCATTATCTAAAGTCAATCTCCTTAATATGATATAATTTCATATCTCATATTGTGTGGATACTATGTAGGTACTATATAGAAACCTATGCCTTTCTTGATTTGGATTTTGTTTTTAAAATATTCTAATTTGTACTTTTTGAGACAATCTGTAATATTCTACAGTTGGTGAAGTGTACACTACACCTCTGTCTAACCCTTCGGAGAATTTATAATGTTTTCCTACCTTTGTATAGCTATAGATTCATTTCACGTATTGTTTTGTGAATCTGTGAACATTGTGGCCTTTTGTGTCGTGCCCTGCAATGTTCTGAGTAATAATTAGCGTTTATTTCTTCAAAATCGTCTTACAGATGCGATAGACATTAATTTTTAAAACTTAATTAGTAATTTCGAGCGAAATATTTTATTTTATTTTCCTTTTGTCTTTACTTCTTCCATGCAAAACATGAAAGTAATTAGTACTACGTACAACAGCAATTTCTTACTGGCTGACAATAAAAAATGACATTCAAATATTACTTTTAAATCTCTTTGACAATAACCATTTGACATGTCAGGTGCCTTATGCGGCTAAATATAAAATATATCCTCAATCAAGTATTGTAACGTTCAAGCAGTACCTACTTAACTTAGCCGTATAATAGTCGATAAAAAATAGGATGCACCCTTTAGTCACTATCACGTGATACCGACCTATTGAGATACGCAATACCAATATTATGACATTATAGGTTAATAACAAAGTTCTGTGGACAATGCTTGTCAAGTTATCCACTGACATTCGAAAAGATAGCCGATAGCCCTGCTGTAAAATTGTGATTCGTTTTATTAGCGCCCTGCACACGTACAGTTCGGACCGCGCATCTTGGACTGCGTTCCAAACAGCAGTTAGATCTGTACGGTTTGGACTGCGGATCAAACTGTTGTGCTAATTACGATTAAAAATGCATTCACGGTTTGGATTGCCGACGAAACTTACATAATTAGACAAACGTTCCGAACTGTGCGTGTAAATTGATTTTCAAGAGTTTGGACTGCAGTTTGGACTGGCGCGTGGAACGTTATAGCTTTTAAAAGTTTTTCTTCGACGCTCCAAACCGCCATTTTTGTAATTTATGTTTATACGTGATGCGCGCGTAAAACTGTGAGACATGACTCGCGTCGAGGTGCCAGATCGGACTGTTAGATACGCACATCTACACGTACAGTTCGGAGCGAGGGATGGAACGGCGCGTGGTGTTTCCCGCGGTCCAAACTGTACGTGTGCAGGGCGCTTTATTGTAAAATGACACGATTAATAATGTGAGTAGTAAGACGCCTTCGATTTCGCTCCTCTTCGATTCGAACGATGGAATGGGGGATGACGAACTTTACACCTTGTTCCTCATACTCCCCAAAAATGAAGAAGACGACTAAGACTTTATGAAGATGAAGGATGGTATGCCAAGAAAGGAGATGACAGAAAACATACTCTGTAAATTGCTCTGTAATATTTTATTCCCGCTCTTGCTGGGTTGAAGGGAACTTGATATTGTTGCGTAGTAGGTACTTCCCGGACATTGAGTGCAGTGACTACATGAAGGCACTTACTAAATGTGGACTGTGACATGTTGCAAAGAAATGAGGCACCCACGTTACGCTGATAATGACCCATTTGCATAAAAGTTTAATGCAGTCAAGATCTTATCTCATCTTTACATCGTTCTCGAACTAAATGCTTACTTTTAGTTCATTGCGAACAGCTGTTCTTCGTCGAGCTTGTGGTAAAAATGGACGAAGTTCTTCCAAAACCTGCTGGAATCCAGCTTTATCTAAACGAAAATTTGAAATAAACTCGTTCTCTGGTAACTGCAACGGGTTACTAGAGTCGCGTAGGCTGCGTCTCTGAATTCGCAGTCGACTTCGTTTTCGCTCCACTTCAGCTGCCATCAAGTTTATTATTAGTTTATTATTTATATGTGTTATATTACTGATTGGTTTAAAGAAAATAAAATAAAGTTATGTTTTTTTTTGTTTTATTGGTACCTAATGATCATCAATACAAATAAAATAGAAGTCCTGACTGACTGACTCATCAACGCCCAGCCCAAACCCTGTTACCAACAAAACTGAAATTTTGCACAGAGTTTCCCTAAGTAGTGAACATAGACGAGGAGTAAGGAAATATTTTTCGAAATGCAATCCCTAAGAAGTTGCACAGAATCGCGACCGTTGGAAGGAATGGAGGGAGGCCTTTGCTCAGCAGTGGGACAATATGGGCTAGATATAATAATGTAATAATATAAAATCCCTAATAGAGTTAAATTGGGGATAAAAGTTGATTATGCGGGTGAAGCCGCGGGCAAAAGTTATTATGAAATAAAAAACCGGCCAAGAGCGTGTCGGGCCACGCTCATTGTAGGGTTCCGTAGTTTCCCGTCCGTCACAATAAGTGTTCCTACATATGAGCTTAAGGTTGATGTTCACGGTAGGGCGCGAAAATTCAAATTTTCTTACGTTTTTATCGATTTGCAGGCCAGTGCTAGGTTGTATGTTAGTGAAAATATGATTCGCGGGTGTAAGACGTATGCAGTTACAGAATTATAATCATCAAAATCATCATTACAACCCTCCAAGTTCATGTAACTCTCAAGAATGACCTTTTGAAGAAATAATCATTCTTGGGAGTTACATGAGCTCGGAGGGTTGTATTAATGATTTTGATGATTATAATTCTGTAACCACATATGTCTTACAGCCGCGAATCAAATGTTCATCAACATACAACCTATCACTGGCCTGCAAATTGCAAAAAACTTAAGAAAATTTGAATCCTTCAACCAGCCCGCGAAATTCAAATTTTCTTAAGTTTTTTGCAATTTGCAGGCCAGTGATAGGTTGTATGTTGATGAACATTTGATTCGCGGCTGTAAGACATATGTAGTTACAGAATTATAATCATCAAAATCATTAATACAACCCTCCGAGCTCATGTAACTCCCAAGAATGAATATTTCATCAAAAGGTCATTCTTGAGAGTTACATGAACTTGGAGGGTTGTAATGATGATTTTGATGATTATAATTCTGTAACTGCATACGTCTTACACCCGCGAATCATATTTTCACTAACATACAACCTAGCACTGGCCTGCAAATCGGTAAAAACGTAAGAAAATTTGAATTTTCGCGGGCTACCGTGAACATCAACCTTAAGTAATTCAGACTTTTCGGTCCATAAAGTGTTAGTAGAACAACAGTTTCGCCATGTCTGTCCGTCCGTCCGTCCGTCATCGCTTAATCTCTGTGACCGTTAGCACTAGAAAGCTGAAATTTGGTACCAATATGTGTATCAATCACGCCGACAAAGTGGTAAAATAAAAATTGGAAAAAAATGGTTTATTAGGGTAGCCCTGTAAAGTGGGAAGTGATTTTTTTTTTAATTTCAACCCGAACTTGTGATATATTGTTGAAAAGGTGTTTAAAAATGAATAGGGGTTTACTAAAATCATTTTTGATAATGTCAATAATTTCGGAAATAATCGCTCCAAAAGTAACAAACAATGCGTCCCCCCCCCCCCCTCTAACTTTTGAACCATACGTTTAGAAAATATGAAAAAAATCTGCAAAAGTAGAACTTTTTATGGACTTTCTAGGAAAATTATTTTGAACTTGGATGGAAACAACAGATGGAAACAGCAGTTAACCAATATAATTTGGTCCCTGAATTGTATGAGCGCCTATACAATCCAGAGGTCAAGTTTCATTGGCCCGTAGAAGAAATTGTATAAATTATAGCATACCGTTTTGGTACGGAACCCTTCATGTGCGAGTCCGACTTGCACTTGGCCAGTTTTTTAATAGTACATTGTTACCTTAGGGGTGAAAGGAACTTATTTAGTCCCCGAGAGGTTTGGCGCCTGAGCGCAGCGAGGGCGCTAATAGTTCGAGGGACTAAATAAGTCTTTAACCCGAGGTAAACACTGTGCTTTTCATTACGAATATAAGGAAAGTTTATGGGAATAGGCTTGCGCCCAATTACCTAAATCGAAAGAATGAAGAAAGAAAAGGTAAGTACTTACCTATTTATTAGTTTCACAAAGGACAAAAAAAAATGACAACAACATTAAAAAAGTAAACACAAGAGAAACACTTAAAATCGGTTAAATCTAATCGGTGGATGGCAATAGGAAGGCTTGCTCCTAATTACATCGGTTGATGGCAATAGGATTGCTCCTAATTAGATTAGTTGATGGCAATAGGCTTGCTCCTAATTATATCGGTTGATGGCAATAGGCGTGCTCCTAATTAGCTTGGTTGATGGCAATAGGCTTGCTCCTTATTAGATTAGTTGATGTCAATAGGCTTGCTCCTAATTACATCGGTTGATGGCAATAGCTTGCTCCTAATAACATCGGTTGATGGCAAAAGGCTTGCCCCCAATTACATCAATTGATGTCAATAGGCTTGTTCCTAATTACATTGGTTGATGGCAACAGGCTTGCTCCTAATTGGATTAGTTGATGGAAATAGGATTGCTCCTAATTACATCGGTTAGGGGCAATAGGCTTTTCCCCAATTACATCAGTTGATGGCAATAGGCTTGCTCCTAATTACATCGGCTGATGGCAATAGGCTTGCCCCCAATTACATCAGTTGATGGCAATAGGTTTGCTCCTAATTACATTGTTTGATGGCAATAGGCTTGGTCTAAATTACATCAGTTGATGGCAATTGGCTTGCTCCTCATTACGTTTGTTGATGGTAATAGGCTTGCTCCTAATCACATCGGTTGGTGGCAATAGGCTTGCTCCTAATTACATTGGTTGATGGCAATAAATAATTTGACAGCTGTCGGTAGAAAGCGATTCTCCCTAGGGCTGAAAAGTAGTACTTTCAACCCGCTCCGCAGGCATGTTCTGACCTACTTTCAGAGTATGAGTAATGAAAATACCTTTCCAACAATATATCACACGTTAGGGTTGAAATTAAAAAAAAAAACACTTCCCACTTTACGTATAGGGGGGCTAGCGCTACCCTAAAAAAACATTTTTTTCCAATTTTTATTTTACCACTTTGTCGGCGTTGATACACATATTGGTAGGTAGTATTGGTACCAAATTTCAGCTGTCTAGTGCTAACAGAGATTAAGCGAGGATGGACAGACAGACATGGGGGTTCCTAGTTGACTACGGAACCCCCTCTCCCTAAAAAGGAATAAATGATAGCGTAGGGCCTACGCTATCATTTATACGTCGTAGGCAATGTGTTGCGCCGAACCCAAGTACAACATGGGCCAAAGGCAGAAAGATGAAGTTACAATACTTTTACTTAGTTCCAATGGATGTTAGTAGTAGTATAGGTTAGTCCTCTAAATAAATAGATTCGAAATATATTAAATCTCATTCCTAATTAATTAACAATTATATATTTCCAAAAGTTTTATTTTAGAACCAATAGAATACCTTAACCTAAATATACATAAACAAACAAATTATTAGGCAGAACCACCATGTCGGTCATCCCTTCAAGTTCAAGAATACCCTCCAATGCGGTTGCATGTCGCTCCTCCACAGCAACACACGGCTTTCAATTTCATAAGCCCAGCGAGGCGCCCTTTGTTCTGCAGGAACTGTAATCGATATAATTTTACATTCACTTCAGTTTTAGACAAAAAAACTGCTGCAAGCTATTTTATTTATAACACTGTATAATAACAATGTCTTTGCGACCTCGACCTTCGGGGTGAGGTAGACGAGATTTTGTGCTTCCTTCGGCTATTGAGTTTAGTCGGAGAGTAACGGATTCCCACGGCCCTCTCGGAAAGCGACCCAACGCTACGTCCCGGTGGGACTCCGCAAACTCTACAAGCAACTCCAATTGCCTGACGGAAACTCGCCGTGGTGCAGGCATCTTAAAATATATGGATATTCAAAATCATTGAAATATGAAGTAGGTATCTTTTAAAACTCTACAATTTACTTTGAATGTGGTATTTTTAATAAATTAAGATGATGTTCAAAAACTAAGATTATTATACACACAATGCTATTACTTACCTACCTTTATTTTACGAAAAATTAAAACAACACAGGAAAATTTCTATGAACTTCGCGCTTATTTCACGCATAGACATAGAATAATTATGTCAATGGCTAAACGTGTCAGTTGTCTAAAAACCACTAAATATAGAAATACTCCCTAAAATCAAGTATTGTAACGTTCAAGCAGTACCTGCGTAACTTAGCCGTATAATAGTCGATAAAAAATAGTGATGTCAATCGCTCGGATGTTAGTCACCCTATTATCACTATCACGTGATACCCACACAATGAGATACGCAATACCAATTTTATGACATTAGCGGTTAAGGGTCGGCTCTGGAAATCGAAGGTTGGGAATGTCATAGAAATAGATAGAAAACGATGCTCCACAACCTTGAAATAAATCACACAGCTAGCCAATGAATGTAACTTGTTACTAAAACTTTCGAATTTAAGATAATGCTTATGGATAAGTGTAAAAAAAAAACTGAAAATCACTATAAACGAGTAAATCGCACTCCCGTATTGTAACAACTGAGTCGTAATTATTGAGAATTTTTAAATGAATTTTATTAAATAATAAAGTTAAAAGTATAAAGAAGTCACTGAAAGCTTCATTTTTTTATAAACATACTCTCATTTTGTGTAAAAAAATCACAAACTTGCCCATGTTTTTCGCTCAAAATCTTCATACAAATTACTATGAAGCGGAGCGCTTTCTTAGCAAGCTTCGACGGACCCACTCGTGGCTCAGTCTGCCACGCGCCTCCAACGTGAGAGCACGTCGATTTGCGCCGCATCGGCAGATCGCAGTCGAACCGTGTACGTACACAAAATCAGTGCACAGTGGTCTCGCGACAAACTTTTGTGATACCATAATAGTTTTGAAATTGAGTAAGTATACTTTTTATAGTATTGTGAATTTGCATTTTATTACTCGTAAATTAGATAGTAGGCAATGTACTGGTAGGTATGTGTTTCTTATTGTGTATTTGTGTTTTTTTTTTTGTGTGCGTCTGATTTGTCGTTTCGTATTAATAAAAAATAAAAATAAAAACAAATTATTCTTATGTTCACGACGAAAAATATCTCAGAAACTATTTATCTCCGCAGCTCGAAACTTTACAAGGAAACTTTCATCAGGCCAGAAAAATTACTGACTCAGCTGAGCGGGAAATAAAAATTATTATGATCATACGAGTGTCATGTATATATTTCTGAAGTCGGTGGCAAAAAAATAAAATCAAACAAGCAAATGTCACCGACTGCAGAAGCTGATTTTTCTTCTGAAGTTTATTTTTCTCTTTTTGGTGTTTTTGAAGTCGGTTGTTATTTATTGAATCGTAACTTGGGCGTAACGCGTAACTCTGTCGCTGTCTGGCGCGGAGTGACGCGCTAGCTGTGGCGCTAGGCTTGTTAGACTAATCTTTAGACTACCTAGACACCTCTTTCTATGATCTTACAATCAATATTATTTTTACATTATCCATACTAATATTATAAATGCGAAAGTAACTCTGTCTGTCTGTTACTCTTTCACGCCTAAACGGCTGAACGGATTTTGATGAAATTTGGTACAGACATAGTTTGGAACTTGAGAAAGGATATAGGATAGTTTTTTTTTTGGGGAGGTGGGTATATTTTGACAGATTCGTAAACAAGTAACTCTCGTGAGTATAGGAAAAGTGCCAAACCCCCCCTTTTCCCCCCTCCCTATCGTATCTCGGAAACAAAGAGACTTTACGTGTTTTTTTTTAGGGATTCGTATATAGGAGGCTCGGGGAAGTAAAAACCATTTTTCAAAATTGACCCCCTTGTCCCCCTTCTCCCCCCCTTTAGGCGGATCTCGGAAATTAAGAGACTTGGAACATTTTTTTTTCAGATTCATTGAAAGGAGCCTATCCTGTGGTGTTACCGGTAAAGCGAAGGGGCTCCCCCCTCCGCTTTACCCTCTTACCCTCCGGGCGAGCGAAGCGAGCCGGCGACCCCCGTAGCGTAGGGATAATGTCATGATAGCTTTCCGGTGGTAGGTAGGTCCTGAGTGGAGCGAACCTGCGAGACCGAGTGGAGCGAAGGGGGGAGGTGGCGAGCGAAGCGAGCCGGCGACCTTCTTAGCGTAACGAAGGTTGAGTGGGTGAAGCGTAACTCAGGGGCGGCGACAAGCAAACTTTAGGGTAATGTTTTTTGGTAGTAGGAGGTAGTAGGTAGGTGGTAGGTAGGTGATAGGTAGGTAGTAGGTAGGTGTAGGTAGGTGTAGGTAGGTGAAGGTAGGTGTAGGTAGGTAGTAGGTAGGTAGTAGGTAGGTAGTAGGTAGGTAGTAGGTAGGTAGTAGGTAGGTAGTAGGTAGGTAGTAGGTAGGTAGTAGGTAGGTAGTAGGTAGGTAGTAGGTAGGTAGTAGGTAGGTAGTAGGTAGGTAGTAGGTAGGTAGTAGGTAGGTAGTAGGTAGGTAGTAGGTAGGTAGTAGGTAGGTAGTAGGTAGGTAGTAGGTAGGTAGTAGGTAGGTAGTAGGTAGGTAGTAGGTAGGTAGTAGGTAGGTAGTAGGTAGGTAGTAGGTAGGTAGTAGGTAGGTAGTAGGTAGGTAGTAGGTAGGTAGTAGGTAGGTAGTAGGTAGGTAGTAGGTAGGTAGTAGGTAGGTAGTAGGTAGGTAGTAGGTAGGTAGTAGGTAGGTAGGTAGTAGGTAGGTAGTAGGTAGGTAGTAGGTAGGTAGTAGGTAGGTAGTAGGTAGGTAGTAGGTAGGTAGTAGGTAGGTAGTAGGTAGGTAGTAGGTAGGTAGTAGGTAGGTAGTAGGTAGGTAGTAGGTAGGTAGTAGGTAGGTAGTAGGTAGGTAGTAGGTAGGTAGTAGGTAGGTAGTAGGTAGGTAGTAGGTAGGTAGTAGGTAGGTAGTAGGTAGGTAGTAGGTAGGTAGTAGGTAGGTAGTAGGTAGGTAGTAGGTAGGTAGTAGGTAGGTAGTAGGTAGGTAGTAGGTAGGTAGTAGGTAGGTAGTAGGTAGGTAGTAGGTAGGTAGTAGGTAGGTAGTAGGTAGGTAGTAGGTAGGTAGTAGGTAGGTAGTAGGTAGGTAGTAGGTAGGTAGTAGGTAGGTAGTAGGTAGGTAGAAGGTAGGTAGTAGGTAGGTAGTAGGTAGGTAGTAGGTAGGTAGTAGGTAGGTAGTAGGTAGGTAGTAGGTAGGTAGTAGGTAGGTAGTAGGTAGGTAGTAGGTAGGTAGTAGGTAGGTAGTAGGTAGGTAGTAGGTAGGTAGTAGGTAGGTAGTAGGTAGGTAGTAGGTAGGTAGTAGGTAGGTAGTAGGTAGGTAGTAGGTAGGTAGTAGGTAGGTAGTAGGTAGGTAGTAGGTAGGTAGTAGGTAGGTAGTAGGTAGGTAGTAGGTAGGTAGTAGGTAGGTAGTAGGTAGGTAGTAGGTAGGTAGTAGGTAGGTAGTAGGTAGGTAGTAGGTAGGTAGTAGGTAGGTAGTAGGTAGGTAGTAGGTAGGTAGTAGGTAGGTAGTAGGTAGGTAGTAGGTAGGTAGTAGGTAGGTAGTAGGTAGGTAGTAGGTAGGTAGTAGGTAGGTAGTAGGTAGGTAGTAGGTAGGTAGTAGGTAGGTAGTAGGTAGGTAGTAGGTAGGTAGTAGGTAGGTAGTAGGTAGGTAGTAGGTAGGTAGTAGGTAGGTAGTAGGTAGGTAGTAGGTAGGTAGTAGGTAGGTAGTAGGTAGGTAGTAGGTAGGTAGTAGGTAGGTAGTAGGTAGGTAGTAGGTAGGTAGTAGGTAGGTAGTAGGTAGGTAGTAGGTAGGTAGTAGGTAGGTAGTAGGTAGGTAGTAGGTAGGTAGTAGGTAGGTAGTAGGTAGGTAGTAGGTAGGTAGGTAGTAGGTAGGTAGTAGGTAGGTAGTAGGTAGGTAGTAGGTAGGTAGTAGGTAGGTAGTAGGTAGGTAGTAGGTAGGTAGTAGGTAGGTAGTAGGTAGGTAGTAGGTAGGTAGTAGGTAGGTAGTAGGTAGGTAGTAGGTAGGTAGTAGGTAGGTAGTAGGTAGGTAGTAGGTAGGTAGTAGGTAGGTAGTAGGTAGGTAGTAGGTAGGTAGTAGGTAGGTAGTAGGTAGGTAGTAGGTAGGTAGTAGGTAGGTAGTAGGTAGGTAGTAGGTAGGTAGTAGGTAGGTAGTAGGTAGGTAGTAGGTAGGTAGTAGGTAGGTAGTAGGTAGGTAGTAGGTAGGTAGTAGGTAGGTAGTAGGTAGGTAGTAGGTAGGTAGGTAGTAGGTAGGTAGTAGGTAGGTAGTAGGTAGGTAGTAGGTAGGTAGTAGGTAGGTAGTAGGTAGGTAGTAGGTAGGTAGTAGGTAGGTAGTAGGTAGGTAGTAGGTAGGTAGTAGGTAGGTAGTAGGTAGGTAGTAGGTAGGTAGTAGGTAGGTAGTAGGTAGGTAGTAGGTAGGTAGTAGGTAGGTAGTAGGTAGGTAGTAGGTAGGTAGTAGGTAGGTAGTAGGTAGGTAGTAGGTAGGTAGTAGGTAGGTAGTAGGTAGGTAGTTTACCATCTCACTATGCTAATAATCACTAATAATCACATATTTGACAACATATCAAAATCAGTGACAATAAAGTTACAATTTAGTTGGCGAGTCAAAGTCTGACGTGGCGACCCACTGTGCATACGTACATGTGTGCGTGTGCGGTGCGCGAGCCTCGATCGTTGTGAGTGTAGCGCTAAAAACCTAAACTTCGCGCGGCGCGTCCGCGTAACTGGCCCTTAACAATAAAGCTCTGTGGACAACTGGTGCTTGTTATCCACTGACTTTTGAAAAGATAGACAATAGCCCTGCTGCTGAAAATAACTACACTTACGACAGACGACAGCACCATTAAGTATGACTTGATTGTCGTCATAGTAAAAAGTAAAATATTATCGTCAAGATATAGGTAGTTGAAATAATCTTATCGATTCTTCAATTATTTTTTTCATTGTGTAGGCAGTAAAGAAACATAATATAAAGAATTGATAATTCTATCCTGTGTAGGTATGCCAATGGGAATTTAGTTAACTACTAGGGATATTTGAAATAAAACCAATAACATTCTTTTTTTCTTTTATTCCATTTCCTCATTTTCTCTTACTAAGATATAATCTAGGAAGGAGGCAGGTGCTGAAATATCTTGTTGATGTCGAGCCCACCCCATATACCAAACAATAGTAATGATGAGAGCACAGCAACTGACGGTACGTTTTCCAATTATACAGTTAACAGTAATAACCGTGGATTCTGTGCTTCCAACTGTTTTCCTGGATATTTAATAAAATATATGTGTAATACACTTTTCCACTACGGTGTCTTGACTGTATTCTAGCCCTAAATAAAAACATTTCACCCTCAAAATCTGATATATGAAGAGGCTCAACATCACGGCAAACTTCAATTTCAAAAAATCCATTTTGCCTTATTTATATTCTCTGTATTAAGAGCGTGCTTGCTTTATCTGTCATCACTGGGAACTCATTTAGAAGTATATCAGCATGAATGCTAATAAAAGATGATGCTTCTTCCATTAATATTATTTTCAATAATAAAATCAGCTAATGTGTTTGGTTCATGTAATTTTTGCAAGGCACGCTCATTCCATCTGGTCTATCTGTAATGGGTAAGTGGAAAGCATTTATGATGGCCCCTGCTATTCGAAAATCAGTTATTAGATGGGTAGCGGCATTGTTGCTGAAATCATTTCTTATTCGTTCATAATCTCTCTTATACCTACCATTTACAACCTCCACTACCCAACTACACATTGTTACAAGTCTCGACTTATTTGCTCTTAATGTAGGCAACTGTGTCTCACCAGGTTGCATTGCAGAGATTCAGGTTTACAAACATTATAATTATGAGATGTTAAGGACGCATTTACGATTGATAAGTCAAATCATTACTTTTTTAAACCGAAGTAAAATATTTTTCACTTCGGTACATTTATTGAGAAACTGGACATATCTAAAATTATATTTATAGTTAAGAATTGTACCTTGCACATCTACCTACAATAAGCAGCAAAAACATTTTAAAAATACAAAGCATTGTATTTAATAAATATACTTTTGTTTAAAAAAGTAATGATTTGACTTATCAATCGGAAATGCGTCCTTAACAAAATAATTGTAACACTACATCAGAATCTGACACAGGAAAAAAAGCGCGGGAATCATCGAATTTGGCGGGCGTGATTTTTCTTTCGTTTTATCTAAAAATACAAAAACTGTTGAGATTGGAGATAAGTTGTGTAAATATATGTAGATATTCATTAGATTAGTTAATTTCATTGTTTGTATAATATTATAGGTTGTAGTTCTTCATATTTAGGGTAAGTTTTTTGTATTTTATTTTTTTCTTTCAATGTCCACAATGGACAATGAACCGCCTGATCCGGGGGACACAGTCCCTTCGGTCGGGCATAATATTACTATATTATGCGAATCCAGTATGGATACAGACACGTCCCTAAGTAGATCGGAGCGAAAAAGGGCTCGAGCTCCTCGCAAAATTTGCAAAAGTTGCAATAAAAGAAGGCGGAATGGTCACTCACAAAGTTCAACAGATGTAAATAAACATTGTCATTGTGTTAATGAGTCAATTTTAGTCGACCAAGAGGCAGCTCCACGTTCTGTGGATGGTCCCGAAACTGAAAACCGTAAGACAGATCTTCCCCAGAAGGCGCCACAGGTTGCTAGGACTTTGTACGAAGCCTGCACAGACCTGTCGCCATATGTTGTACACGTACAGAAAATTTTTGATACTCAAAATTCGACTACAACTTTACACCCTATAACTTTAGGTCAATTTCTCAAAAAACGTAAATTCAACAACATAATTAATGGATCTTTAAAACGAATAGGTCGAAACAGAATTACACTTAGCTTCTCTCGTTACCTAGATGCAAACAATTTTATAAATGACCCAAATTTGGCCATAGAAAAATTGAAGGCATTTGTGCCATCGGTCAATGTGTGTCGAATTGGTATAGTTAAAGGCGTACCCACCGAATGGTCTCCAGAAGAAATCATAGAAAATATATCGGTCCCTGCTGGATGTGGGAAAGTATTAAAAGCAAGGCGCCTAAATTATAAAGTGCACGAACCGACCCCTGTGTGGAAACCATCGCAAACAGTCGTGCTGACCTTTGATGGACAAGTATTACCAAAACGTGTGTTTTGTTGTTACAACTCGATGCCAGTAGAGTTGTATACATTCCCAACAATACAATGCTTTAATTGTTGTCGTTTTGGCCACACAAAGGTACAATGTAGGTCGAACCCTCAGTGCTTCAAGTGTGGGGAGAAGCATTCTGCTGACACTTGCAGTATTGAAGAGAGTAATGGTAAATGTTGTCATTGCGGTGGCATTCATTATGCTATCAACAAAAAATGCCCAGAATTTGAAAGGCAAAAATCAATTAAGCATTATATGGCCCACAGCTGCGTGTCGTATGCTGAAGCATCACAACTACATCCACCAATATCAAAATTGTATGCAGATGTGGTAACATCTGCCCCATCACATACCACTAATTCGTTCTCCTCACAACCATCGCCCAAATCACGTAACTCACCAATTGTCGCTTCACAAAGAAAAACGGTATTCCTAAAACCTCGGGATCCCCCAATAACAGCTAAGGGGTATGACCGGGTAGCCCATCAATCAATAATTGGCAACGAAAATTCTGTGTCAGGGAATGGTGTTGCATTCCAAAATAAAACAAATAATAACGAAAGCCAAATTCTAAATTTAATAATCATGTTAATTAATACTTTATCTAAAAATAATAATATTGAACCGTCCAACGTTGCTACTGTAATTGATACGCTGTCTAACTTATTTAACCTTAATCATAATGGATCCAAATCTATCCAAGATTGTCCAGTGGAACAGTCGCAGCATTGTGAATAAAAAATCTGATCTGTCCTACATACTCAACAAATACGATCCCTTTGCAGTCGCTCTCTGTGAGACATGGCTTAAACCAGGGTTCTCTTTTAGAATTCCTGGCTATGCGTGTCTAAGATCAGATAGAAGCGATGGGTATGGCCAGGGCTGGGCAGTATTTGAATTACTTGTAATTAAAATACGTAATTGAAATACAAATACGTATTTTGTATTTGTATTTCAATTACTACCTTAAAATGTAATTTGTAATTCGTATTTCAAATACCTGACGACGAAGTATTTTGTAATTAGTATTTAAAATACTTGAGGCTTCAAAATACATTTTAACAAAAATACATTTTATACCTTCATTTAGCGATCGTGAGTGTGAGTGCGAGGCGAGAGTGCAATGATGGTAAAGCAGTTATTAGAGCTAGCAACACTGCGCCTGTTTTATACTGAACGATATGACTGTGTAGGTCAAAATTGGCCAACGAAACGCAAAAAAAAAATGTACGTTGAATTGTCAATGTCAACTTGTCAAGCTAAGATGGCAAGTCATAACGGTTTAGTTTTGGGTTAAATTTTTGAACAAAAAAGGTTAAAATAAAAACTTTTAAGTTGGTTTATTGTTTTTAATTCATTTTTGCCACCGACTTCCGAAAGACAGTTACTTTATACTTTTTTCTGATGGTTTTTGAAGGCGGTTATTTTTTTTTTAAAGTATTTGTAATTTGTATTTTGTATTTCAATTAAAAATTGCTAAAATACTGTATTTTGTATTTTATATTTTAAATACCTTACTTAAATGTAATTTGTATTTTGTAATTTAATTACTTGCAATACTGTATTTTGTAATTTGTATTTCAATTAAAGCAGAGCATGTATTTTGCCCAGCCCTGGGTATGGCGGTGTCGCCATACTTATTAAAAATAACTTGTCCTTTCAATCTTTTCCTCTTCCAAGTCTCAGTGACGAGATATCTGCTGTCGCTGCAATTGTAAATAAAATCTGTTTAGTATGTATATATTATTCTCGTCCCACTGTAAATATTCTTTCTGAAATAAGTAATATTCTTTCAGTTTTACCTAAACCTTTTTTAGTAATGGGCGACTTTAATACTCAACATCAGTCCTGGGGTAGCTCTAGCTCCAATTACTATGGGGAAAAATTATTAGAAATTCTAGACTCCAATAATTTGTGTATATTAAATACATGTCTCCCAACACGCCTAACAAATCCAGATGAGGGAATAAGTGCCCCTGATCTCTCAATCTGTTCACCTGAGTTGGCATCAAAATTATCCTGGTCTCCTTTACCCTCTTCTTATGGTAGTGATCATTACCCATTAATAATTTCTTTTCCACTTCAAAAACCAGCTGCTTGCAATCCAACACCACGATTGAAGTATAGGCTTGAAAGTGCAGATTGGGATAAATACAAAAATTGTGTAGAAGAAAGATTTCTTGATTTAACTAATTCTTTACATCATGATCCTCAGTTATTATCTAATCAAATAACAAGAATTTTAATAGAGGTGGCAGATAATACTTTCCCTATTAAGAATGGTGCTACAGGCAAAATTCCTTCACCACCTTGGTGGGATGCTGAGTGCACTCAGGCCATTAAAAAAAGAAAACAAGCCGAAAAAAAATATGGCCATACTATGACTCATCAAAATTTTGAAATATACCTAGAAACTGCTCGTACAACTCGAAAGCTCCTTAGGAAAAAGAAATTTGAAGGTTGGCAAAGATTTTGTGCATCTATCTCGCCAGAAGTTAACGCATCTCTAGTATGGCAAAATATTAGGCGATTTAGGTCAGCATTCAGTGACACAACAGCCTCAAAACTGCCATTGGAATTAGCCAATAAGTTTATGGATCATCTAGCTCCTCCTTCAGTCCCAGAACAGAGATCTTTAATGCACTTTCCCTATGTTCCTATTCCTAATTCTGAGTTGAATTCTCTGTTTACACTAAGTGAGTTGAAGGGAGTCCTTTCACATGTTAAGGATTCAGCTCCTGGTGAAGATGGTATACCATATTCATTTATAACTAATCTGTCTGACTCTGTACTTTTAATATATTTAAATCTCATCAATACAGCTTTGATATCTGGCAACATTCCATCAAGTTGGAAGTCTCAAACAATTATTCCCATTCTGAAACCAAGCAAACCTTCTTCTAGTGTTACTTCTTATCGACCAATTGCACTTTCTACAGTTCTTGCTAAAATAGTTGAACATCTCATTAAGAATCGTTTGGAGTGGTATTTGGAAAGCAAAAACTTGCTAGCTACATCACAGTTTGGTTTTAGGAAGGGTAAAAGTACGATGGACAGCCTTGGAGTGTTCACAACTGATATTCGGTTAGCCTTCTCTTCTAATAACTCTGTAATTGCTGCTTTCCTGGATATTAGCTCAGCTTACGATAATGTCCTGGTATCAATCCTAGAACAAAAGCTGAATGCATTACAAGTTCCAACACTTCTGACTAAGTTTATAATTAACATGCTTTCAGAGAGATCTTTAAATCTTCATGTTGACGGGTATACATTTACCCGTTTAGTATGGAAAGGGCTTCCTCAAGGTTCTGTACTTAGTCCTATTCTCTACAATATTTACACTTATGATTTGGAATCCTCTCTAAATCAGTCAGTACAAGTCCTTCAATATGCAGATGATCTACTTCTTTATTTATCTGGTAATTCTGTTGCAAATATTTGTACTTCCTTAACCTCTTCTTTATGTTTACTAAAGACTTGGTTAGAAAACAATGGTCTGCACCTGTCAATTGATAAAAGCAACATTGTCTTGTTTACTAGAATGCGTAAGCCTCCTATTGTTACAGTAAGGTATAATAATATCCCTATGCCTGTTAAAGACCAGGTTAAATTTTTAGGCCTTATTTTGGATACACATCTTACTGGTTTACCACACTGTGATTATATAGCTGCTAAATGTGAACGAAATATCAACATAATTAGATGTCTTGCTGGTGTTTGGTGGGGAGCACATCCCTTTTCATTAAAACTAGTGTACAACACCTTGATTAGAAGCGTATTAGACTATGGAACTTTTTTGCTGGAACCTGCTAATGTTGCGGGTTTTAAGAAACTGGACAGTGTTCAGTCCAAGGCACTTAGAGTGATTTCAGGTGCAATGAAAAGCAGTCCTATTAATTGTCTTCAGGTGGAATGTGGAGACCCTCCACTTCACTTACGACGTCAGTTTTTAGCTGATAGATTTATGGCTCGGTGTTTGCAATTTACATATCATCCTTTGCGAAATAAACTTGACATTCTCTCTGAAGAAGTAAATTCGTCCGTTTACTGGAGGCACAAAGCCACTCCGTGTTTAATCAAAAGCTTTAGAAAATTCAATTTAATTGAAGCTCCCTGCCACCAATCTGAGTTTCTTCCTTTATTTCATTGTAATTACAACTCATTAATTATGTCTCCAACAATACACTATAACCTTAACATTTACCGAGATGACGTATGTCATAACCATAACTTCAACTTTATTATGGACAGAGACTGGAAGGGCTGTCAGCTCTTGTTTACGGATGCTTCGAAGCATGGAAGAGACTCATGTGTGGGAGTAGGTGTATACCACTCGCAATATAATATCGTGCAAAAAATAAAACTCCCGCCCGAATCATCGGTGTTTACAGGGGAGTGTTACGGTCTATTCAAAGCGGTCGAATATATACTTATGATGGGCTTACAAAATTCACTCATTTTGACTGATGCAAGGAGTGCCTTACAGTCTTTGGCCAGATTCCCTTTCTATTCTCATAATCCTAATATAATATTTGAAACACGTGAACTCCTTTATAGGTGTTCTATGAAGGGGTTTTCAGTGCACTTTGCGTGGATACCCTCGCATTGTGGCATTCTAGGTAACGAGAGAGCTGACCAGTTAGCTAATGATGCCGTATCGTGTGGAGACGTATTTCCGTACAAAAATAACTCCCAAGATCTGGCAGCTCTGTCCAAGGTTCATCTACAGGAATCCTGGGGTCAGCTTTGGTCCGGGCAATCAGTGAAAGGGAAATTTTATCGTACTATTCAGCCATCCATTTTTGTTAAACCTTGGTTTAGCAAGTACAAGCTAAGCAAAAAGATTACAACAATATTCATACGTATGCGATTGGGTCACGTTTGCACTCCTGCTCATCTTGCCAGGCTTGGCATTGTGCAGAACCCTGCGTGTGACTGTGGCGCTGAAGTGGGAGATCTGAACCATCTTGTTTTTTCCTGCCCCCTGTATGACCACTCTACACTTTTCCAAAGTCTTGTTTCCCTCCGAGTCCCGTTTCCTACTTCTATCTCATGTATTTTATTTAATTTTAATGTAGATATTTATAAAACCATAGCTCTTTTCCTTTTAGATAATGATATAACTATTTAAACATTAATTTATAAACTGTATAATTATATAAGTACTTAATTTAGTTCTTAGTTTTCGCACCGAGTCGGCCTTTTGGTGGGCCACCGGGGGCGTTATAATGGTTACTGTCTTTTGTTGTAATATTAAAGAGGCCATTGTTATCATTTATTATTTTTATTTAATATCAAAACAACTAATCTCCTTTCCATTTCCAAATTTTCCGTTGTAATATTTTATTATTTCGCGAGTACTTGATTCCTACGTTTTGTTAAACCAAAATAATAAAACTATTGTCAGTGGCAATATCTGACACAGTTGCCGCATACGGGCCATAAGTATCAAGTATGGGACCGTCTGTTGTTACCATTAAGAAAGGAACCAAGTTTCTGTATTCATGTAAACTATACTATTAATATGATTGTTTTTGAAATAAATAATTTGATGATTTTTGTCTAATAGTTTTTTTTTTTTTTTTTTGTAGTGTGGCACTAGTTATATCTTTGTGCCAATTTCGGGTAATAAAAGGTAGGGAAATATTTTTAAAGGAAAATATCGGAGAGGAAAATGATTTTTTAAGGTTCAGGAAAGGAAGCATTTTATTTTTTAGGAAAAATATATATATGAAAATAAACATACACAAACTAAATCTTTATATCATTTTTTAACAAAAATGCAGATATCAAGTTAAAATATTCAATGGGATTCATTACTAAACAAGAAACACAAGTAGGAAGGGAAACATTTTGGGAAACAAGAGAACGGAGAAAGGATGTTCGATCATAACGGGAACAGGAGAAGAATATGTGATCTAAAGTACCAACATCATCTCCGACTCCACACTCGCAAAGATTACTATCCACAATATGCAACTTAGCAAGGTGGAAAGGAGTACAAACGTGGCCAAGCCTCATGCGAATTATCATGCTTGTGATTAGTTTAGAGCCTTTCATTTTAAAAAACCATGGTTTGACTGGGACTGAGGGCTGAATTGAGGCATAAATCTTGCCCTTGACTTGAGAGCTCTCACTCCAAAGAAGTTCCCAGGAATGTCGAAGATAATCTTTAGGGAGGCTGACAAGATCATGACAGAAATTTTTATAAGGGAATGTGTCACCATTCTGCACAGCTTGTTTGGCTAATTGATCAGCTCTTTCGTTTCCTTGGATTCCGGAGTGACTTGGAATCCAAGCAAACTGTACCGTGTAGTTTCTCAATATACATTTGTGTAACTGTTTTCTTATGTCAAATACAATGGGGTAATAGGGTTTCATTTTAAATGTAAACTTTTCGATAGTTTGTAACGCACTTTTAGAGTCACATAATATGAGAACATTTTTAAGTTTAGCAATTAAAACGTACTCTAATGCCTTGAACAAACCAAAGCATTCTCCAGTGAAAACTGATGTTTCAGGAGGAAGTTTTACCATCTGAATAATTTTATATTGAGAATGAAATATACCTACTCCCACACAACTAGACCGGGTCTTTGATGAGTCCGTAAAGATATAATGACAGTCTATCCAGTTTTCACCGACGGCAGCATTAAATTTTATGTTGGCTCCTACATCACTTTTTTCTATCCCGAAATCATAATGCACTACAGGGGAAACAAGTAAGGGTTCAAATGTTTTGCACTCAAATAAAGGAAGAGTAGGTGACCTATGTACTCTCGCTGGTATAGAATTAAACTTCCTGAGACTTTTAACTAGACACGGAATATCTTTGTGCCGCCAATAGGATGACATCTGAATAAGGTTATCAAGTTTTAATAATTTTGAATGAAGCAAATGGTTAGAAAACTGCATTGATTTAAATAAAAATCGGTCTGATAGATATTGCCTTCTCAGGTGGAGTGGAGGATCTCCTACTTCTATCTGTAAGGCATTTAACGGGCTTGATTTCATGGCTCCAGAAATTATTCGAAGAGCTTTCGACTGTATGCTATCTAACTTTTTAAGACCCTTTCTGTTACCATCTTCAAGAAGGAATGTTCCGTAATCAAGTATGCTTCGGATTATTGCATTATAAAACAGTTTTAGACTAAAAGGATGTGCCCCCCACCATACTCCAGAAAGACACCGCATAGCATTCAGTTGACGTTCGCATTTTTCAACTACAAAGTCAAAATGTTGTTTGCCAGAAAGTTTTTTATCTAAAATCAATCCTAGAAACTTAACATGATTTTTCGCAGGAAGGCTTATGCTATTATAAGTAACGGTTGGGGAAGGAATATTACGTTTTCTTGTAAAAACTACTACAGTACTTTTTTCTATTGAAAGACTTAACCCATTAATTTGTAACCATTGCTGTAAAAGACTTAGTGAGGCGGTCAAAGCATTACATGCATCTGAGATATCATTGTGAGTAGTATAAATTAGAAGATCATCAGCGTATTGTAAAACACGAGCAGATTCTTGTAGAGAAGATTCTAAATCATAAGAATAAATATTATAAAGCAAAGGTGACAATACTGATCCCTGTGGAAGGCCTTTGAACACTGTCCTCGTTTTTTTCTTGTCACCGCAAAAAAGAGAAATAAATCTAACTGATAACAAATTTATGATAAACCGAATAATCAAAGTAGGGACGTTTAAATTAATTAGCTTGCGTTTAAGGACAGATATAAGTACATTATCATACGCGCTTGTTATATCTAGAAATGCGCCAACAACCGATTCGTTTTTTGAAAAGGCTATGCGAATATCAGTGGTAAATACACTTAAACTGTCCATTGTGCTTTTTCCTTTACGAAACCCAAACTGACTGCCTGCTAATAATTGATTGCTTTCTATAAACCACTCTAAACGATTTTTAACTAGGTGCTCTGCAATTTTGGTAAGAACCGAAGATAGCGCAATAGGCCGGTATGATAGAATATCATTTGAATTTTTATTTGGTTTGAGGATCGGTAAGATTTCTTGGGAACGCCAGGATTCCGGAATATTTCCAGAAACCAAAACAGAATTAATAATTTGTAGATAGTATGATAATGTATTATCACTACAATGTGAGAAAAACGAATACGGAATACCGTCTTCTCCTGGGGCCGAGTCTTTTAAGCATGTTAATACCCCTTTCAATTCGACCAATGAAAAGGGAGCGTTCAAAGATGAATGATTATCAATATTTAACAGAGTAGAATTAGGGTAAATTTGATCATACTCTGGAACTGAGGCTGGAGCTAATTTGTCAAGAAAACTATTACTAAGAGATAGAGGTAATTGTGTGAAGGAAGGAGTATCACTAAAGGCTTTTCTAAATCTTTTAATACTGCGCCAAACTTCTGACGGGCATGTGCTGGGTGATAAAGACATACAGAATGACCTCCACCCCTGGACTTTCTTATCTCTGAGAAAAATCCGTGTATCATTAATAATATCTCTAAGGCCGTCCAAATTTTCATCTGACATGTCCTCAGCATATTTTTTTTTCAGCTTCCTTTCGCTTCCTAACTGCATCAGCACACGAAGAGTCCCACCATGGGGGCATAGGAATTTTATCGGAAGGATTTTTTTTAAGAGGGAAAACTTGGTCTGCTACTTCTACTAGGCACATCGCTAAAGCTGTTGAGCAATCAATTTCTCCACCCTGAGTAATTTGCGGGAGCTCAGCAACTTTAGCATCCACAAGCGTTTTAAATTTATTCCAGTCTGCATTTCCGAGTCTATACTTTAATCTAGGGGGTCTTTTCGGTGTTGTTGTGAACTTTACTGAGGAAGTAATTACTAAGGGAAAGTGATCACTTCCAAAGGTAGAAGATGAGAAACGGGACCAAGATAAAGATGCAGCCAATCTAGGAGAGCATATAGATAAATCCACAGCACTAGCACTTTCACCTGCATTAGTTCTACGAGTAGGCTCGCCAGTATTTATAATACATAGATTATGATCATCTATAATTTCTAATAAACGAATCCCTTCCCTTTTTGTCTCACCGCTTCCCCAACACTGGTGGTGACAGTTAAAATCGCCCATTACTAAAAATGGCCTACGAAGGGATGACAACATATTGCTAAGTTCTTGTAGGGCATTGTTATTAGCATTAGGAATGTAAGTGGAAACATAAGTAATATTATCAACAATTACCCCAACAATATCAATATCAGAACATGAAAGGAGAGAAACACGTGAAAATGGGGTATTATTTTTAATCAATATGGCCACACCGCCATATCCGTCAGCTCTGTCATTGCGTACACAAACATAACCTGGAATACCAAATAATTGTTTATTTTTAATCCAGGTTTCAGATAATGCCACAATATTTGGCTTAAATTTATTTAATAAGTAGAATAGGTCAGTTTTTTTAGGTATTACTGATCGGCAGTTCCATTGAATTATTGTGTCCATCTTTTTGGTTTTTGTTTAGTAATAAACTACATAAGCGCTCCACGTCGTACGGTTCAAAAGATGTATTTTTACATAATAACATTTTGATAAGGTTTATAATAACATCAACAACCTGCTCATTCTCGTTCTGTTGCAGTTTCATATCGGATTCCTTAGACAAAGCACACCCATTTGCCAAAGATGGGGGTTGAAACTCCCTAAGAAGGGCGTTATGAGCTGCTCTGTCATAACCTTGTGCTGACTTGGGGGGAGCGCGGGGTTTAAGAAAGACTGTCTTTTTGTATGATGAAGAAGTTGATGGTATAGGTTGTGAACTCAAGTATGAATTATTATTGGTGTGAGAATCATGAGATGTAACAGTAGTGAGAACATTAGCATAGGATTTTGAGGTGGCTGGGTGTATTTTGCTTGCTTCCTCATAGGAAACACAGGAATGAGCCATAGTATGTTTAATGTTTTTTTGCCTCTGGAACTCAGGGCAAGTCTTGTCTGTAGCATAGTGAAATCCAGAACAATTAACACAAGATGCAGAATCCTCCTCTACTAAACAAGTTTCACCTAAGTGATTTTGTCCACATTTATAGCATCTAGGGGCAGCTGATCTGCATTGATTTTTAGTGTGGCCATAACGGCAACAGCGGAAACATTGTATGGTGGGATACACATAAGTCTCAACAGGTAGTGCATTATAGCATACATAAATTCTTTTAGGAAGAGCTTGACCATCAAATGTTATTACAACAGTTTGAGATGGTTTCCATGTATATGACCCATTCACTTGAACTTTGTAATTTAGGCGTCTAACTTTCAATATTTCACCAGTACCTAAGGGAGTTGATATATTTTCTTTAACTTCTTCCACACTCCATTCAGATGGGATACCCCGGACCAAGCCTATACGAGTGACGTTAAAAGTGGGTAGAAATGCTTTAAATTTGTTCAGAGGCAATAAATTACTATTAATAAATATGTTAGCAGCCATAGGGTTTGTAAAAGCTACTACACACTTATTCCTACCAATTCTTTTGACACTGCCAGGAACTATATTCTGGAATTTGTTATTTTTAAGGAAATTTCCAAATGCAATAGGGTGAAGAATGGTGCCACTGTTTTCAGTACTGGTAATACGCTGTACATGAACTATATATGGCCCTGTATCAGAGGCCTGGTACTCCTTTCTACCTACACCAACTGGTTGGTTAATTTGTATTGCAGTTGGATCCAACTGCAAAGTTTGAGAAACAGAAATTTCAGAGGGTTGAGAATGTGGAACTGACGGTACGGTATTGTTATTTATTATAAGGTCGGATTTTAAATTAACATCTGTGCTGGGAATACATGTACAGTCAATGTGAGAGGTGGTTCCCTCAGGGATCACTCCCTGTCTACTGCGTTTCGTTTTATTACAGTGTTTACATACTGTTTTGTGTTTGTGAGAACGCCTCTTACGTGAAGCACTGACTTTACCGGAGGTCGACGCATCAGTTTCCCTTCCACTTGCTGTGGCTACAGACCCATCAGTGTCCATACCACTCATGTCTAAATTGGTTGCTATGGTAACATAATTACTTACAGGGGGACTTAAGCTAGGGCCTAAATCCCCCACATCTGATATAGGCGGGTCGTTCATACGACCCGGGAATTTTCTTGGACTATATAAATATTTACAGTAACTTACCAGAAATCAGGAAAAATTTACACAAATATAATATTACATACACTACAGAGAAAATATATTTACATTAGAACCTCAACTGAACCAAATATTTAGTTAAAATTGAATTATGAAAAATTGCTGAGAAAAAATACACCCGGTCTAACCGAAATTTCCCGCGCTTTTTTTCTGTCTAATAGTTTGTTTTGACTTTTAAAATATACTGTCATAATAAAATGATTAATTATCGGCCCTGGAGCACTGTCTTTTAGCTACTTGATAACCAAACGCAAAAAATAATCTGAAATGTGAAATAAATGATTTTTTATGTTCTTGTTCCCATAATGTTTAACAAAAATAGTGTGTTGGATAAAATACGTAACATAAGTACTTATTAAAAAATTGTAAACAATATATTTTTAGGTTCTCATAAGTTTATCAAATGAAGTAACGAAACGCATGTTCAGAAAAATTAATCACGAGATTGCCAGATTAAAATTCTGGGTTGCAAGTTTTAGCATCTTTAATAGTGAATTTCAGGTGGTACAAATGCATAAATAAATCCAATACATTTTTTTTCAGAATCTGCGATTTTTTTCCTATATTTTCGTACCTTTGTTTGATTTTTTCATTGTTTGGCCAAACTTGTAGGTAGGTATGGAAAAAGAAACACCTCCTTTATTGCATGTTTTAGGTTTTGACTGCCGTACGGTTTTACGCTGTTGGGAGCTACCAAAGGTGCATTGGGTGGGCAGGAGTACAATCTTGCCCTTGGCCAAAAAACCGTAAGCAAGGCCAAGGTTGTGCGAGAAGTGTCGACAGTCGAGGGCAATAGTTCGCCGCCTCTTCCACACCTACGTCTCGCACAACGGACCGATTAAGAGTCTAAGTGCGGAAAAGGGAGTCCCTACTCTACTCTACCACCTACGTGAACTTCCCAGGAACTGCAGCTGAAAGGAGGGCCATCGTGGAAGGATTCCAGCACAAATTTGAAATACCAGATTGCCTTGGTTGTGTTGATTGCACCCATATTGCAATTGTTACACCCTCTAACAATAATCCTGATGACCCCTCATATGGGTATAAAAATCGAAAAGGGTACTACAGCATCAACACACTGTGAGTACTTATTTATTTTCCGCTTTACTTCGGTGTATTGACTTACCTAGTCACTTATAAGCAATTTTCAGTCACAGAAAAGCCGTAATTAATTCATCCAATATTTCTATGAAGTTAGGTGAAGATAAATGCATTTAGAACATTTTAATAAGTCATTCAGAGGATATATTTATTCCATCGAGTATCTAGGTACCCAACAATGTTCACAATCAAGCTATAGCTACTCATACAAGTATGCTAATTAATTTTCCTTATCTGTTTTAGGTGTGTGATGTTAACTGCAGGCTTCTGAATGTTAATGCACGATTCCCAGGGTCCACACATGACCAATTTATATTTAATGGTAGTTCAGTGATGAGGGAAATGAATCGATTGACAGATGCCAGGATTGGGAAATATTATATAATTGGTAAGACATTTAACTTTTTCTACTTTTTTCACGAGTTTAGTTTAGTTTTACTCATTTCATGATCAATGTAAGTAATAGGTACATTATCATAAGTAACATGTTTTAAGCCAAAATACATAAGTAGTATTTTGAAATGGTAAATTACAAATAAATGACAACAACACATTAAAAACATTTGTTTTATTGTTAAAAGAAAAGTATATACTTATACAATAAAATAATAATAATATAATAAAAGTGCCGTATGGTCTAATTATTATCTTCCACTTCTTCAGACACCGAGTATCCAGTCTGCTGTGTTCTGAAAAATAATATTATTTATTAATTTTTTGTTACAGGTGATTCCGGTTATGTAAAAGAACCCTATTTGCTGACACCTATTTTGCCCACACCAGAAGTTGGCTCTCCAGAACACAACTATAATATGGTCCTCTCACAAACTAGGAACTGCATAGAGAGAACAAATGGCATAATAAAAGCCGTGTTTAGATGTCTGCGGAAGGACAGGACCCTTCACTACCAACCGACTGCAGCTGCTTATATAATAATTGCATGCTGCACCATCTATAATATGATGCATGAATATAGGTAAGTGTGGATGACTTGTTGTAAGTGATCCTTATTACATAGTATACTATGTTATGGGGTGAGCACTAGAAACGGGCCTTTGTAAAATACTGGTATTCAGCTGCATCCGGAAGCCGACCCAACATAGTTGGGAAAAGGCTAGGCAGATGATGATAACGTTTATTTTAAATTTAGCTATTCTTACAGGTTACCACTTCCTGGTAGAGAGGATAATGATGATGACATTGCTGCAGAAGCTGTAATCGAGGATGATGCTGCACCGGCAATAGCTCCAAGAACAGCTGCTTTACATAGACAGCAGGAAATTATAAATATAATCAATAATAATTAAAACTTACTACTAAATACTTTACTATTTACGACAGACTACACTACAAAAACTTGTTAACCAAATAAATAACTATCTACTTATTAGTACATAAATGGATGAATTATTTAATAGCACTACCTACTTTTTTCCTTAAGAACGACAAACATGCATGAATACACCTAGATTGGAAGTCCCACCATTGTCTACCTACCTACTAGGAAAATAATAATTATCTTACATTTGTATTTCAATTAATTTGTTCCTTTTTATCATAATTTCGTTCCTCTCTGCCTCAATTTCATTCCGCCGTTTAAGGTGGTTTGAAATGTTCTATTATATAAACGAAAATATTTATAATATATGTAAAATAGGTAGAATGTATGCACAATTTAGTCTCTGTCTGTTCAATAACTACTCTTCATCATACCTATAATAATTAAATGATTATTGGAAATTAATGACAGACATCAGAGGACATTAATAGGGTTCTGTTTTGCAATTTTGGTAGAACCCTAAAAATGTCACAAAACAGAAATAAACAATTTACAATACTTGCTTTGAGAACAGAGAGATTTTCTGTATGACATTGCTCGTAAACCCTTGATATTGCAGGCTGCTGCACAGCCTGCATTGGTCTACGAGCTGGCAGCCTTCATATGGGTCCACGAGACCGTAATTGGGGTGTTGCTGGTGGTGGTGGTGGAGGAGGATTTCCTTTTATGTAGAAAAATAAGACATCAATTTTGCAATGAATAATTAAAAATGTTCTTATTACTTATATTGTAAAATGACATTGCACACCCTGTTACAATATATTATGTACGAACGACATAGTATGACATAGAGGCTTCCTATATCACAGCCTGAACAGTATGGAAATAGACTGGGAAGACAACATACCATACATGCAAAAATAACAAGTCTAAAAACTAAAACCCGACTACAAACGGCGGACTAAAACTATAATATAATATACATATTTGTAATGTGCTCGTCAAGACCTTTCATTTGATACCAAACATGTTATGATTATCTCAATTTAATTTTTTTCGATGTTATAATCTGACATTTAACTTCCGTCATAAAAATATTTGATAAAATTTATATAGCCTATGACACCCGGGCTATTCTTACGAATCCATAGACACCTCATTTATTAAAATCCGTTTGGTAGTTTAGGCGCTACGGTGGAACATACATACATACATACATACATACATACATAGACTGCCAAAATCATTACCCTTCCTTTTGGCTTTGCCGTAGTCGGGTAAAAATAACAAGAGATGAGATAAAACTAAAAAACAATAAGTAATACCTTCTTCTGTGTCCAACAACTCATCCACCAAGAAATCTTGAAGAGGTGGAGGAGGAGATTGTATGGCAGGTGGAGGTTGGGCTGAAAAAAGGATTACAAAGTGTATTTTATTACATTAATAGATAGACAAGGGAAAGGACAACTGGGCACTGTTACAATGGTTATTTTGATAAATCTGTTAATTTATAGTCACTTTAACATCACCTACCTCCAGATATGGATGACTCGGGAACCTCCATTCCCTCTGATGTTACCCGACCAATTATATTGAGGATTTTGAGGTCTATGTCTCCTAACTCTGGCACTGGCCTGTCGGGATTGCCAGTTTCAAGGAGCGCTCGAGCCCTCTTTGCGTTAGCAGTCTTGGCCTTCGATTTGAGATCCCTCCATGTCTGTATGAAAAGCATTAACAGCATTGTAATCTTAAACCTTAATCACAGTAATTATTATGACTGCCTCTGTGACTGAGTAGTAGAGCACTCGCCTAACCTGCTAACTCAGAGGTTGTGGGTTCAATACCCATAGTACACATTAATTTGTGTTCGGTCTGTGTCCTTGGGGAAGGTACATTAAGCTGGTGGTCCAATCATTATAGGTAGTTAATAAGGCTCTTCCTCCACCCATCAATCTTGGAATGCAATAGTCATCAGTGAAAAGCAGGTGTACTAAGCGTCGACTATGACTTGCTTCACAGTTTACATGGGAGCACCTGACTCCCCTTCGGGGATTCATGTTGTGACAATATAATGTTGTGTTCATTATTGTTTAAACAAAAAAAAAACATGTGAAACCAAAGTTGACAAAATTACAAACAAATAATATAAAATAAATGAATAGTTTTGTCATCTAAATAGTCAGTTACTTAGTCACTCACAGTTATCCACTGATCCACGGTCTTGTTCGGGCCAAGGTTTGCCAGCTCTTCTGCCAATTTGGCCCATTTTTCATTTTGCTGGACCACGCCCATTGGTCCTGTTAAGGTCCCGAGGGCGAGGTCCTTATTGGCGGTTAAAATTTCCATTAAGAACGGTCGCTTTTTAAGGCGGGGATTGGGGGGGGGGGGGAGGGGGGGGGAAGAGGGCTACCCCCTAGTACCACCCCCAAATCTCGGAGCCCCATGGTTATGGAGATATCCATGGTTAAAGTTTTGAGGTTAGAACAGCGCTAAAACGCGAAACAGGTCAAAATTTTGTATCTTTTGACAGGGGAAGGGTGAGGGGGGGTGCCCACTGTGCTCTGGCACCACTCCCATGTAAAGGCGACGCACCATTCTTGAGAAAAATTCATTTTTTGGAACCTAACCCCTTCAAGCCCAGTCGACGGAGCCCCGCTTCGCGGGGCTCCTACTTCTGGGTGGTTTTTAAAAAAAATAACCACGAAGGGGATGGCGGGGTCTATTCGCTCGCTTCGCTCGCTCAATCGACCCCGCCATCCCCTTCTAACCTAAACAAAAACCTAAAAAAAAAAGAACCAGGAGAAGGACATAGGATTCTTTTTTTTTTTTTTTAGGTACGGCTGTAGGTAGATAGGTAGGGTAGTAGGTAGGTAGGGTAGTAGGTAGGGTAGTAGGTAGGGTAGTAGGTAGGGTAGTAGATAGGTAGGTAGGAAAAACGCATTGCAACGCATGCGCGGGTTCAGCTAGTCAGTAATAAAATCGTTTCAGCAATTCGCGCCATTAGTAAAGCAATTTTACAATAATCTACAATAATCATTATTTTCCTTTTGTTAATTTCAAAATTTAAATTTGGAACGTACAGAATCTTTAGTACAGATTCTTCAAATAACATGCCAATACATCGTCAAATTAATAAAACCTCTTACTTGTCCTTCTTCATTGAAGTGGAGAAAAAAATATGAAGTGCCCGTTTTTTTTGCAAAAGAGTATAATTATACCAAACAAATAGTTCAAAATTAACTTTTACCGACTTATGTTTTTTCACCCTGGTCTTTGATAAGGTAGCAAACCGTTTCAGAAATTTGCGTTAAAAATAATTCAAGTGAAATGTTGGCTATTCTAGGATTCACTCTATAACTGATAATCCGATTTCTAAAAGCCGTTGTTATTAAATAAACATTATCAAAACGTGTCTGTGTTATGCAATTCGATTTGTGTATATTAGTTTTTTTGTGTGTAGAATATTTCGGTACTGAAACGTTACAGACTTCACAGAAAAACAGACAAGAACACCCGGAGATAATGTGACGAGTAAATTAGTGAATAAATAAATAAATTATTAATTAATTATTTATGGTAAATGATAGTGTATGCCAAATGATTTTCTGCGAAATGAAGTTTCTGCCATCCACTGTTATGCAAAACAAAATTCGGGTATAAAAAAATCTACTAAAAAAGGTAGACCCAGTTAATAACTAATAATAATATGCGTTTCATATGTGATTTTAGGTTACATACCTAACGCTCCAGAGCTGCTTTCAAATTAAAAAATTGAATCGAAAATTTGGGTTCCTCGAAAAATCACGGGTATGTAGGTATCGATCTGTGTGAGTGCCACAGAGTACTTTTATATATGATAGATTCTTCCGAAGCACGGAACCATCTTTTAATCAGACAATCAGGTGATTCAAGCCTGCAATGTCCTAACCAAACTGGAAACAACTTCACAAAGTATGCTTCCCGTGGGAATCGAACCCACGACCACCGGGTCACAAGGCAACGCCCAAACCACTCGACCACGGAGGCAGTTAATATCTAATAATAATATGCGTTTCATGTGATTTTAGGTTACTGCTCCAGAGCTGCTTTCAAATTAGGTAATAAATTGAATCGAAAATTTGGTTTAAGTCACGAATACTATGCATCGATCTGTGTGCCGCGCCCGGTGGGTGGATGCAGGTGGCGCATCAGAACATGCCTGTATCGAGTGTGGTCATTGGAGTGGATAATGCTGTAAGATTTGCAAAACTGTTAAACATGTTCGCGAGTTCGATCCCCAATCGGTTTTCACTTTTTGTAATTTTTTTGGTATTTGTTTTTATTTTGATGCTTTAAGATTTTAAAATAATTACAAAAATACCAAAAAGTGATAATAAATCTAAATACATAATAATAAATGTGTAGACGTGGATTTTCTGTACATTTTTTTTTTTAACGTTGCCCCACACTAGGAATTTCTCCTGTATCGGTGCGTTCACCAACATTTAAACTCACATACACAAATACCCAGACCCGGAACAACTATCTGTAAGTCTTACAAATATTTGTTCCGTGCGGGGATCGAACCCGCGACACGCAGCGCGGCAGTCCATTGCTTGAGCCACTGCGCTAACCGTGCCGTCAACAACGTAACATTGAACATATTATTTTAATAAAAAAAAATGTTTTCAATTGGCGTGTTTTAGAAATTTTTGTCTGTAGTCTGTCGGGAACTCGGGAGGCCTTCCAACGCAACGTCTTCCGGTTCGCGGTCGCCACTCCACAACTTTTCGGCCTATCGGCCATCCGTTCTGCGAGCAATGTGCCCATTGCCACTGAAGTCTGGCGATTCTTCGGGCTACGTCGGTAACCTTGATTCTCATGCAAGGAAACTCCAAGCATAGCCCTCTCCATTGCCCTTTGGGTGACTTTGAGATTTCTGATGAGGCCCATTGTAAGCGACCACTTTTCGGTCCCATATCTAATCACTGGCAGCACACACTGGTCATAGACTTTCGTCTTGAGACACTGTGGTAAGTTGGACGAGAAGATACCGCGCAACTTCCCGAACGCTGCCCATCCGAGTAGGATTCGTCGATTTACCTCTTTCTCGAAGATAGACCTACCCAACTGGACCGTTTGTCCTAGGTAGACATAATCGTCCACAACTTCGAGTGTAGTGTCTCCGATCTCGATAGGAGTGGGTGATTTCATTGTAATCGGTGCTCTCTATCATAATAATATATGAATTAAAAACTTTTTTGCAAAAAAAAAATAACCGACTTCAAAAACACCAAAAAGATAAAAATAAACTTCAGAAGAAAAATCAGCTTCTGAAGTCGGTGACATTTGTTTGTTTGATTTTATTTTTTGCCACCGACTTCAGAAGCTGATTTTTCTTCTGAAGTTTATTTTTATCTTTTTGGTGTTTTTGAAGTCGGTTGTTTTTTTTTGCAAAAAAGTTTTTTTTATTTTTTCATTTTTAGTTGTAATAAGTACCTATATAATTATAAATCCTATACAAATATTTACAATGCATTTAACATTCAACCAAGAAACCTAACCCTTAAGGTTGATGTTCACGGTAGGGCGCGAAAATTCAAATTTTCTTACGTTTTTATCGATTTGCAGGCCAGTGCTAGGTTGTATGTTAGTGAAAATATGAGTCGCGGGTGTAAGACGTATGCAGTTACAGAATTATAATCATCAAAATCATTAATACAACCCTCCGAGCTCATGTAACTCCCAAGAATGACCTTTTGATGAAATAATCATTCTTGGGAGTTACATGAGCTCGGAGGGTTGTATTAATGATTTTGATGATTATAATTCTGTAACTACATATGTCTTACAGCCGCGAATCAAACGTTCATCAACATACAACCTATCACTGGCCTGCAAATTGCAAAAAACTTAAGAAAATTTGAATTTCGCGGGCTGGTTGAAGGATTCACCTTAACCTTCAGGATTCCCCTATTTTTGATTTCAACTCTTAACCGTTGAGGAGTAGTACCTTCCATTATCAGCTCATCAACATGAAGACAAGTGATGACTGCTAGATGCGAATACTTGAATAGCGTCAGAAAAAGCACGAAACACGTAATACGTGTCTATATTTCTTAAAATAACAACTAAAAAAATGTGTATTGTACACATCTGCATACCCCCTCAGAGCATACAGGCGTGATGTTATGTCATGATAATGTATATTCAATAAACATCCAAGCGAATCCAGCAATTACGACAGATTTGCCGTCTATTTTTGAAGAGTTCCATTGTATATCTCCGAAGATCAGCACCAGATCTTCACCAAATTAAAATGGGACCACCTCAGGAGTATACTCTTTCAAATAAAAAAAGAATTTTGAGAATCGGTCCACAAATGGGGGAGAAATCAGGTAACATACATAAAAAAAAAAAAAAAATACATACACACGAACATAGTAACCTCCTTTTTTGAAGTCGGTTAAAAAAGAACTTTACGGTCATTACGAAAGATACATACACGCAGCGACATCTATTACACCAAATTGATACTAATTAATAAATGTGTTCACAAGATAACTTTTAAATCGATTTTTTCAAAAAGTTATGATAGCTAAGGTACTCTTAAATAGTCTAAATGACACTGCTTTGAGAATCGACTAAGGGCTCCCACACATAAACACGATACGACGTCGCGTCGTAAAACGATGCGGTGTCGTTTCACGTTACGACGTCGCATCGTGGAAATCTACGACACGACGCGCGACGTCGTAACGTGTCGATGCACGATACGACGTTAAGAAACTCGCGTCTAGTGCGGTCCAATTTTCGGAATGAACTAAAACACCACCCCACTGCAGTGTTGCCAGACGTTTTGAATGGGCGATCGTACGATGGGTTAATAAAAAATCGTATTCCCTAAGAAGGCTACAAAAAAAAAATAGTACGTTTTCAAAACCTTTGTTTTATTATATTAGTAAAGCAAATAATCAATTTAAACACACACTTTTAAGTCTTTATTTATCCCCGTAAAGGGTTTTACTATTCATGTTATTTAACATTTCTCGTGTTTGAGAAAAATCCACACAACACCCATAACGCTTTATAAGCTGTTTGGCTAAAAGTGTTCCATTTATTGTTTCATTGCTCAGCCTGTTTCGTATCTCTGTTTTTATAAGATTGACTGAAGCAGCGTTCACAATCTGCGTTAGAGTGCGGAAGGCATAATAAGTCCAGCAGAGCAAATTTTGCTATATTTTTAAAATCAATCAATCAAATATTGATATTAGTACTTTGGTTGTATGAAATCTAAAAAAGTCGTATGTTTACGTACGATTTCTGCCCTTGGATCGTACATGCAAAATAAATGTAAAAAATCGTATGAATACGACTTAAATCGTACATCTGGCAACACTGCCCCACTGTATCGACGGCATCGTGCCGTGTACACATTACTTACGATGTCGTGTTTTTTAACGATGCTCATCGTAGATTTCCACGACGCGACGTCGTATTGTGAAACGACGCCGCATCGTTTTACGACGCGACGTCGTATCGTGTTTATGTGTGGGAGCCCATAGCCTATATAATAAACCTTAAAGTGTGTTCGCTTTCTATGATGCATTAAATTTTGACTTCGTCTTCGATAGATGGCGTTGTACATTCGACGAATCAAATTTTGAATTTTCTGAATTTAAAATTTACGAATACACACATGTAACGTTGAGTCCACAGATGACAGAAACAACAGGAGATATGGCAAGGAGGCGTGGTACATGCGAACTCATGTGGCCACGACGGGGCCTTATGCCACTTTCAATAATAAGTCGAATGTCAACTTGCGACGTCTTCACTGTACAGTGTACGACACTGTAATTGGCGACATCGCGATGTCGGGTGGCTGGGGTGTAGCAAGGTACACCCCAGCCACCCGACATCGCGATGTCGCCAATTACAGTGTCGTACACTCCTGTGTTGTACATTCCAGTGACGTGCACTGCTGGTATGTGCGTTGCTGTGACGTGCATTATAGGGACTCAACCACAGATGACAGAAACAACAGGAGATATGCCCTTTAGCCGAAAATGTATGGGGACCTGTGTCGTCAGTTCACACACGCAGAGCAGTAAAAACAATAGATATACGCATTCGCAAACACATCCGCATTTCTTAAAACATTACGTACTACACAATCAATTATAAACCTTATACCTTCAGTCACAGCGTGTATTTACCATGCACCGCACAATTTACTTAATACATTTTGTTTTACTTCGACGCTAGTGATTGACTAAATCGAAAAGTTATCGATTCTTCTATTTATTATTATATTGTGATAAAGTTCTTTTGGGGTCCTGAAAATAATATATTATAAATAAAAAACAATATGTCCAGAAATCATTCAAATAAAAAAGTCATTTATTCAAAACAGGTTGATTAAAAAATATATATATTGATTTGTGTCTGTAGTAAATCGTAATATTAACTTACACCACAGATGTGTTGCAACAGATTTTGACGTTCGAAAAGTGCTGATTAAAAGCAGTACTTTTGTATGTCTGTTAAAGTCCCATAAGGGTTGAATTTCAAAAAACAAATCCTTCTTTATTCCTTGTCTACACTATAAAGGAAACCTCTGTGCAAAATTTCAGCTTTCTAGGTCCAAGGGTTTGGGCTGGGCGTTGATGAGTCAGTCAGTCAGTCATTCAGTCAGTAAGGACTTCTCTTTTTATTTAAGTATATAGATAGATAGATAGATAACTCGAGCAACCAATGAATACTATTTATTCAGTCAATATTAATTAAGCAATAAAAAGCACTTTCTATTTTCAGTATTGCTTGCAAAAATAAGAAAGCGTGATAATAATATATAAACGTTGTTATTAGTACCTACCTATATTTATAATTTGTTGTTTAAACTAAAAAAATTTACATAGTAGACGCCTAAGAACTAACTTGCCTACTAGCAGTATAGCTCTAGAACCAAAGATAGAGCAGAATGTTGATGTATTGTTGAATATGAGAAAATCTGTAACTAAAAAAATTCATGATAGAAAAGCTAGAAGAAAGGAACAAAGTTTTGATATAGGGGAACAAATAGTGTATAAAACTGATAAGGAAAATACTTGGAAAAAAGGAATAGTATTAAATAAAGCTAAAGAACCTAGATCATACATAGTTAGTGGTAATTCTAGACCACTAAGAAGAAATACATATCACATGAAAAAGTCTCAAACTAATATACATGCAAGTGATGGTTCTAGAGATATGTTTATAGATATAAGCGACAATGATTGTCATTTAAATTTACCTAGTAGTTTACAAAGTGTTACACCTGAGGTAGCAAATAATAACAATTCTAGTTTGCCTCAGACTAGATCTGGCAGAATTATTAAACCTAGACAGATTTTAGATTTGTAATGACTAATGGGCTAATGGCCTACCAATGTTGATTAAACTGAAAATATAATTCAGTGTTGATTTGTTAAAATGTTTATTAGAATAATAATACTTAAGGGGGAGGTGTTTTATAGAATAATAATGTTATCTATGGTAGATTCTATATGTTGGCTATGACAGGTTGTCTGCCATTATTGTATGTAGATTTCAAGTGAATAAAGTGAAATGTTAAATCTATGTTAATCTTTAATTATAAAACAGCATTAGCGAAATATTATATCTGAGTCAGTGACAAATGAATGATTACTATATATTAGCGAAATATTATATCTGATTCAGTGACAAATGAATGATTACTATATATTGGTATATGGTATTATTGATGTGCCGCACGCACACTAATAAAGACAGAGCTCGCTTGCTTTACTCAGTGTTTGTGTGGCATAACTATTTCACACATGTAAAGTGTAAACTCATTAGCTAGTGTACGTGATGTATACTTATTATCTGTGCAGAGTGTACATGGTTTGGTCAAAAAAAAAAATACCTCCTTGTCCAATAACTTTATTTCTGCAGATTTGTGGCCTTTGCAAGAAGAAAACAATATTTTTTCGAAAAGTATAATAAAGCAATAACATTAAAAATACATATTAGGTACCTAACAAATTACATCAACTTAAACTCTCTATTAATTAATGGCTTTTGTGGAAGAACAAAATACTTAATTAGGTACATCTATCTATATAAATAAAGAGAGAAGTCCTGACTGACTGACTGACTGACTGACTGACTCATCAACGCCCAGCCCAGACCGTTGGACCTAGAAAGCTGAAATTTTGCACAGAGGTTCCCTTTATAGTGTAGACAAGGAATAAGGAAGGATTTTTCGAAATTCAACTCCTAAGGGATTTAAATAGGGGATGAAAGTTTGTATGAAAAATCGTCATTTTCACGCGGGCGAAGCCGCTGGCAAAAGCTAGTCTTTTAAAAAATTGGTTTTATTAATAAAACCAATTTTTTAAAAGATGTCAATCAAATTATATTATTAAGTTATCTTTAGATGAGTCGTTTCCGCCCGTATCATCATCGTTAAGGTGAATCCTTCAACCAGCCCGCGAAATTCAAATTTTCTTAAGTTTTTTTCAATTTGCAGGCCAGTGATAGGTTGTATGTTGATGAACATTTAATTCGCGGCTGTAAGACATATGTGGTTACAGAATTATAATCATCAAAATCATTAATACAACCCTCCGAGCTCATGTAACTCCCAAGAATGATTATTTCATCAAAAGGTCATTCTTGAGAGTTACATGAACTTGGAGGGTTGTAATGATGATTTTGATGATTATAATTCTGTAACTGCTTATATCTTACACCCGCGAATCATATTTTCACTAACATACAACCTAGCACTGGCCTGCAAATCACTAAAAACCGTAAGAAAATTTGAATTTCGCGGGCTCCACCACCTTAATCTCGGACTGATACGACTCTTACTAAAACCGATATTTGTCCGCTAAAAGGTAAGTCAAAACCACCAGATGTAGTGGAAAATCCACTAAGTTGGCAACACTGCGGTTCCGATTTCGCTACACACTGACACGCACGGACAACGCTCCAGCAGCCAGCTCGCCCAAACTAATTTCTGAGTTAGGGGATGGTTAGGGGTAATAATAATAATACTGATTACGATTTGCCTACTCACGACTACTCACGAGGCGATCTAGGGTGCTCCCCACCACTCTCCCGATAATGGTGCCGATTCTCTTGTCACAAATTTCTCTAAACTAGACTAAAAATCATTAAAATTTAGTTTAATCCTGTCAAACGACGTTTTCCATTCTGAAATTGACTAAAGTGACATAACCTAAATAGATTATAGTCTGACAGCACTAAGTTATTCAATCCTTCAACCAGCCCGCGAAATTCAAATTTTCTTAAGTTTTTTGCAATTTGCAGGCCAGTGATAGGTTGTATGTTGATGAACATTTGATTCGCGGCTGTAAGACATATGTAGTTACAGAATTATAATCATCAAAATCATTAATACAACCCTCCGAGCTCATGTAACTCCCAAGAATGATTATTTCATCAAAAGGTCATTCTTGGGAGTTACATGAACTTGGAGGGTTGTAATGATGAATTTGATGATTATAATTCTGTAACTGCATACGTCTTACACCCGCGAATCATATTTTCACTAACATACAACCTAGCACTGGCCTGCAAATCGATAAAAACGTAAGAAAATTTGAATTTTCGCGCCCTACCGTGAACATCAACCTTAATGAAAATGGCAATTTTGCTATTCTGAAATTGACGTTTTTCACCTAAAATTAAGATTGTCAAACTAAATCAGACTATTTAATCGCGACTAAAAAGGTGTGGAATAAAATTAGTTGACAATACAAAAATACAAAGCTTAGTTCTCTATTATTTTTCGAAAGTTTGGATGACTTTATGTTATTTATAGAAGCTGTGATTGCAGCTGTTGGCGATGCGGCAGAAAGGTAACTTTAGTGTTATTTTATTAAAATACAATAGGTACAAAAATACATTCATGATAACTTAAAATGTTTTATTTATTTTAGGTGCTAAGGGATACCCACTACAGCCATGGCTCATGACTCCCATTATGGTGCCAACTACTGAAGCGGAGGCTTCATTTAATGAGTGCCACACAAGGGCAAGAAATGTAGTGGAAATGTGCAATGGGCGCCTAAAGAACAAGTTTAGGTGCCTACACAGGCATCGCTGTCTGCATTACCAACTAGATAAGGCTGCAAAAATTATTCTGACATGTTGCACCCTATACTTACAATGTTTTTGGAAACATTTGATGGTAAGTGTACATATTAATGTAATTCTTCTGAAATCTGAATAAGTGTATCTTTGCAGACGAAGAAGATATCAATGGCAACGAGGATAATGAGCAAAATGCTATTGTGGAGGAGCAGGATGCTATTGTGGAGGATCCTGGCGCAGATTTCCTTGCTGAAGCAAGGGAAATTCGGCAATTACTTGTCAATAATTTTAATTAAATAATTAAACATTTTATTTAATTTAAAAAACTTTATTATTACAATTTTAATTTTCTTATCACATTATTTATTAATTAACCTATCCATAGCCTAAACAAATAAGAGTGGCGATTAGGTATCTATCACAAATTGAAACCGCATATTCAGTACGTTTTGTATAAAAAAATAATTAACAAAATACAATAATCAACAAAATAATTAATGATCAGCCAAATATTTGCCTCTTCTCTACAGAGAAGGCACAAGCACTGATCACCACGCATGCTCAAGACGGGTTGGCGATTTCAGACTTATTAGTTATATTATAATAATTATAAGTCCAGATTTCCTCACGATGTTTTCCTTCTGACCTTCATTGAAAAAAAAATGAGTAAATAAAAGAAAAATGTTTGTACATATTTTTTATTAATGTTATGTTTTAACTTTTGTACCACTGTATGCCCATTTTCTCTTGCCCCTTTTGCTGCAATATGTTGTTCGATTAGAGCCTTTCTGTTATTTTGACACTTCTTGTAAGAAAATCCAATCGATTTCAAAATTTTACGCAGGATTTCTAGGCTACATTTAAAATCCAGTTCAGGTAGTCACTCAGTCAAAAGAATTGAATTTTTTGTCGAATTGCACATAATTATGTTGAAGTCATCCATTTCTTTCTTAGGACGGCCTGATCTGTGTTTGTTTTCATCTACAATACGCCTCACTGTACTCTCAGATTTTCCTGAAAGAAAGATTAAAAAAAAAGATGTAAGTAATATCTAGGTAACAGAATAGATAGATAGCACTATTTTTATTTCAAACATGTTAAAATTTAACGTCGCACTACAATATGAGCTACATAAATTTGCAATCTAACCTATAAATGCGCAATGTAAACAATGCTTATTTTAGTCTTAAAATCGTATATTTAGTAAATTTGTGACTTCTGGTAGATAAAAAACAAACAATAACACGATTACATACCTGTCATAGCTGCTGTTCGAGTATAAATATCCAAATTTGATAAAATTTGTCCAGCTTGGTGTTCTAACAAACATCCCTGATATACTTTGAAATAATTTCCCGAGCTCCACTCCTATTTTTTTTCCTCATATTTAACACGTTTCTTCGAAGTTTTGTGGACGTAGATTTGAAAAACATTGAAAAATGCAAAAGGTATCAAGATAAATAACAAGTTGATGACAGCCGATGAATGACGTTTGATGTACTTTTTTTTTTTTTTTTTTTAATAATTTATTCATGACCATGGATACATGTCCTTCAGTCGTAATCATTAAACATACCTACTAATCTTATCCTAATAAAAGTATATAAAACAATAATACTTACATACTACTCCTATCTTAAAAGTATATAAAACAATAACAAGTTCATCAAGTGTTTACCGCACATACGAGCTAAGTACATCTGAGAGGCGATGAAATTATTTAATTAACAACAAAATAAATAACTAAAAACCAATAAACAATTAAATTTTTTCTATAGTACTCAGTATATATCTAAATAATGGATTAAAATAAACCGTTTTGGAAAGTAATTCCTGAACGTGGCGGGGAGCACATTATATATCTATGACTTAGGCTGCGGTTTAAATTGTACGATGTGCGCTATTGGTACTGTGTTCGTGCACAAAATCGGTTTATTTTGTACAAACATGAGCACTTCTTAGCAGTGTGACGTCATGATTGACGTCATCGATCGCTACCAACGGCGCACACAAAAATTTGGTAGTACAGTGTGTGCGGAGACGTCAAATTCGAATTTGACAAGTGTCAAGGAAAGCAATTGACTTGTTTTTATTTTGCTTTTAGATGTTGTGTGTTGTTGCACCATTATTTAGATATTATTCAATGAAAAATGTCGCAGTACGTAAATAAATAATTCCGAGAGGGGTTTAATCTAAGTTCTGTGCTTTCGGCTTAGTTCAGAGGTTATAATTTTTGACAGAAGTGACATTACAGGGCTATTGACTGGTTCAAATTGAAAGTGTACCGATGGTAAACATTCAATTTAAACAGCTAGTTTGTAGCGTTGGCACGTTTGTAAAGGATCGTACAATTTGAACCGCAGCCTTAGGCTGCGGTTCAAATTGTACGATCCTTTACAAACGTGCCAACGCTACAAACTAGCTGTTCAAATTGAATGTTTACCATCGGTACACTTTCAATTTGAACCAGTCAATAGCCCTGTAATGTCACTTCTGTCAAAAATTATAACCTCGGAACTAAGCCGAAAGCACAGAACATAATATTAAACCCCTCTCGGAATTATTTATTTACGTACTGCGACATTTTTCATTGAATAATATCTAAATAATGGTGCAACAACACACAACGTCTAAAAGCAAAATAAAAACAAGTCAATTGCTTTCCTTGACACTTGTCAAATTCGAATTTGACGTCTCCGCACACACTGTACTACCAAATTTTTGTGTGCGCCGTTGGTAGCGATCGATGACGTCAATCATGACGTCACACTGCTAAGAAGAGCTCATGTTTGTACAAAATAAACCGATTTTATGCACGAACACAGTACCAATAGCGCACATCGTACAATTTAAACCGCAGCCTTAGAGAGTTTTGTTCTGCAATGTCACTAATTTCACTGACAAGTAACAGTCTTTGCATGGCAAACGATTCACAATCAAATATAACGTGTTTTATATCCGCATTTTCTTCAAAACAATAGGTACATTTGCTTTCACTGATGATTCTCATCCTGCAGAGATGAGCTGGGACTAAACAATGGCCAAATCGCAAGCGATTAATGACGGTTATGAACTTTCTGCTGGAGTATTTGAATTTGTTGTACCACGGCATTGTTGGTAAGTCTTGCTGTAATTCTGAATACCATTTTCCTTTTGTTTCTCTTGTTGCGTCCCAATAATCCTTCCATATCGTCTTAAATAATGTTTTAAATTGTTCATAATAATCCGTGAAAGGGACCTTGAAAGATTCTGTAATATCCTCGTCGTGATCCTGACGAGTTGCCAGATCTACAACCTCATTACCAACTATGCCACTGTGAGATGGAACCCACAAAAATTCTACATGTTTTCCCAACTTTTGTAGAGTGTACTTAATTCTATGTACAATATAATTTTGTTTATAACTAAAGTTACAATTACTTAAACTAGATAAAACACTTTTGGAATCACTTACAACTAATACATTATTTACACTATTTACATCTTTGCTTACACCGTGTTCATTAATATTTACAATAGTATTTACATATGTTAGAGCAGCTAGTATAGCCCAACCTTCTGCAGTGAATATACTACAACTATTTGGCATTTTAAAACATTTGGTTATTCTCTTTTGTGGGTCATAATATGCTGCTTTAACATAATCAGCAGTTTTAGATCCATCAGTGTAAATGGTATAGAAATGTGATTTGTCATTCAAAAATTCTAAGAAATCATATTTATTTTTGACAGTATCTAAAAAACACTTGATATCAAAGTAAGATAATATAGTATTATATGGGAACTCATATACTGGCCACTTCTTTTTGATGTACATGTCTCTTGTCTGGTTCTTTACTTTAACTAGAATGGTTGAAATTTCAGGCAGTGAACCAGAAATAAAAGTATTTGCTGAGATGGAGGATGTGACAGCTGACTGTGTGACCTCTAGAGGAAATTCAATTTTATCAAGAACTGTACTATTATTGCAAGATAACTCTTTGAGACAGAATCTCTCAGCCAGCTGTAAACGTCGCAAAGATAAGGGAGGTATAACATTTTCAATTTCCATAGAATTTATTGGGGTGGTGCGCATTGCTCCACTAATTATTCTTAAACCCACATTTTGTATCACATCCAGTTTTCTTAACAATGTGGTACTTGCATTCATATAGGCTAAGCAACTATAGTCAAAATGACTTCTGACTATGCTTTTGTATAACATGCTAAGTGTTTTTGGGTCAGAACCCCAAAAAGTTCCTGCTAAGCTCCTAAGGACATTGATGCTCTTCATGGCATTTTGACAGATATGGTCAATGTGCTTATCAAATTTTAGTTTATCATCTATTATAACACCTAAAAATTTGTGATGATTAACAATAGGAATAACATTGTGGTCATATACAATATTTACAGTGGACTGTGCTAATGAATCCTTACTAAATAATAATACCGAACTTTTCTCAGAACTTATATCTAGTTTTAAAGTATTACTGTAATAATATTGTAATTGAGCCAATGCAGTATTAATATTGTTAACAGCCATATTCAAATTTTGATTTACTGTGTATAAAAGCAAGTCATCAGCAAATTGTAATATTTTGACTTGAGAAGTATCTACATATTTAAGAATCCGGGATGTATACAAGTTATACAACAGGGGTGAAAGTGTTGCTCCTTGCATTGTGCCTTTACTAACTAACCTAGGGCCATGGAGCTTATTATTGAATCTAACATACAAAGTTCGCTGGTACAAAAAATTAAAAATCCAATTTAATGTTTTACTTGGTAAGCCCAATTCATGCAAAACACGCATTAGACATTCAATATTAACATTATCAAAAGCACCTTTGACATCCAAAAAAACACATATTACATTAGAATGACTAAGTTTAGCCTTTTTTAGGTCTGATATAAATGAAACAAAGCTTTCAGAGCAACTTCTGCCTTTTCTGAATCCATATTGTATATCTGGTAACTTGTCTTGAGTTTCAGCAAAGTAATCTAAACGTATCTTAAGCATGTTTTCGAAAAGTTTACCCAAACAAGATGATAATGATATAGGTCTGTATGATGATGGACTACTTACAGATTTATTGGGCTTTAATATTGGAATGACACATTGAGTTTTCCATGACTCTGGTATAAGTAGTTTATCCCAAAGTTTATTATAAACATTTAATAAAATTTGTAAGGCATTAGGGTGTAACTTTTTTATTAAGATGTATGGTATGTTATCCAGACCTGGGGTTGTATCTCTCCTACTTTTAAGGGCTATGTGCAATTCGTTTATTGTTAATGGACTATTAAGAAAGCAGTTGGTTTCAGATTCAACAGATTCTTTTAAAATATCATTTATATTATTTTCATTAATTATTGATGAGTCTGATAAATTTTCTAAGAATTCAGGTACCCAATCATCATTTAAATATTTGTTAGAAGAAGAACCTATCCTTTTAAACTTTTTAATATAACCCCATATTCTTGCAACAGGTGTCATTCTATTAAAACTACTACATAACTCATGCCATGAATTGATACTCTCCTCTTTTAATATTCTTTTCTTTTGAGCATCAAGCTTTTTGTAATGTATGAAGTTGGGGATGCTTGGTGATGTTCTATATTCTAACAGAGCTTCCTTAGATTTTTGAACTGCCTCATTACATGTTTGGTTCCACCAAGGAGCTGGTTTTCTTAAAATTTGCATAGTTTGGTTAGGTTTTCGTTTTGGGACTGTATTTATTCTTATATCATTTAAAATATTCACAAAATTATCATACAGATGAAGAGGTTCCATATTATCAATATCTAAATGAGTGAAACCGGTTTCTGATAATTCATAATATTTAGACCAATCTGCTTTACTATAAATGTATTTTTCTTCCACAGGTCGAACTTCATATGTTGATGGCTTTACATTTAAAACTACCTGGGTTGGGTAGTGATAACTGCCCATAGGATCGTCATGGACCTGCCATTCACAAAGAGGAGCTAATGCGGAACTTACCAGAGCTAGATCAATAGCTGATGCATTCCTGTTTGGGTACTGAACAGTGGTTGCTCTACCATCATTTAAAACGCATACATCAAATTCATCAATAAGGTTATATAAACTGTTACCCCTATTATTGTTTGCATGACATCCAAACAATATATGGTGTGCATTAAAATCACCCATGATAAGACATGGCTTGGGAATTTCAAGAAGAACCTTTCTCATTTTGTTAGTATCAAATCTGTTGCTATTGGGAGGACAATAAACACATAGGATATGCAATCTACCCATGGATGTTTCTATGGAAATACATATATTTTGGATTGACTCATAAAAAGTTGTTTCTATAACATTATAAGCTAAATTTTGTTTTATCAAAATACCTACTCCATTGTGTTTATTTACTGAATTTTTATATATAAAGTTGTATGATGTAAAACGAGGAATTACACTACTATTTTTTAGCCAAGTCTCATTTAACAGACATATATCTATTTTTTGTTCAAAGAGAAATTTGTTTAATAAGGCCTTCTTACTCTGTAAGCTTTGTACATTGAATTGTGCTATATTTAAAAATGTATCCATCAATTAATAATTAAATTTGCTAACAATATTTCTTTTATTCTTTTATTTGTTATTGGAGCATTATCTTTATTATTACCAAGACCAATTAGTGATTTTACAATGGCGTTTATAATTATTTCATTATTTACAATTTCTTCAGCAAATGACTTTGAGTTCTCACCCAAAGTCCTTTCATTTGGTTTTTTAAGAGCTGGGAAAACATTTGTATCTGACATAGTTGGAGGAGGTGTACTCACCACACTGGCATATGACTGATTCCTATTGAGAAACTTCTTCTTCTTTTCTTCCATTTTTTGCTTCTTAATGGGGCAATCCCTTGAAATTGCTAGGTGGTTTCCGCTGCAGTTTATGCAAATAATTTCTTCAACATCACACTCTTTGTATGAATGTCGACCGGCGCAAGAAGAGCACATTTGCTCACCACGACAAGCTCTTGCAGAGTGGTTATATTTAAGGCATTTGTAGCACTGTAGCAATGGTGGTATATAAATATGTACTGGGTATCTAAACATGTGAATGTATGCATACTGTGGCAATGCCGTTGCGGCGAATGTAACTGCTATTGTACCTAATGGTGTAAGTTTTCCATCAACTTTCTTCATAAATCTTTTAATAGATGTGACTTCTACGTCACTTTGAATGTTTTTATAAACTTCCTCATTCGACATAGTTTTCGGTACATAGCGGATGATGCCTGTAGTTTCCGTCATGTATGCAGGAACGAAGGCTTTTAATTTATGTTTTCCCAAGAAATGGTCCATTTTGAGAAAACTATTCGCAGGTGCAGGTTTTTTGAATGTTATTCCAACTTTGTAGGCATTGACTCGATGTACACCTATGATACCTTTAACATTTTCCGTGAATAATTTCGTAAGTCCAATTGGGTTTTTGTTGCCTAATTTTTCATTTTCTATTGACTCCACAAAGACTACACAATCGCCACTGTGGCATTCGGGAAATTGTCTCTTGTAATTTGGTTTCATAAATATTTTATAAGCTGCTGTAGACTGTGTCGAATCCATGATAGCCAATTTTCGTTTTTTTGGCTCTATATCGATGGGGGCATCGCCCCCATCGCTTTCCGTTCCCATTTTACTATATACACTGGGAATATAATAAACTATTTAAGCAAATATACACGAAAATACAAATTAATACGTAGGAAAAAATTTTAAACACCCGCGCAATTTGATTTCCCGCCAGAGAATCCCGTTTGATGTACTATGATTTAGTGTTACCCTAACCCTACTTTTGAATAATCTTAGTTCCTCAAACATTAATTTCATGACTATATAGACAGACTGTACTTCATTAATGATAATTAATGATTACTGTTAAACAATTTTAAATAAATATTTGATTTACCTCAGGTTTTTTTTGCAATTCAGATCATTTCGTTCACTTTCATTCAGCTTTTGTCTATGGTCTACTGCAATCTTGGTCTATGCTCTACTCAACTTAACGAATGTCAAACTCGATTTTAGGTGTGTCAAAACTTTATATAAATTTAGAGAATCTTGTTTTCAGAAAAACTTACCAAAAACTGAAATTTTACAAAGAAATCAAATAAGAAAATTTTATCCAAAAATCATTGAGGTATAATGTACTACGTACCAAAAATATATTAATTTTACAAGAGTTTGGCATCAAAAGAAGAAGAACACAGCACTTTTATCAATGCATTATGCTTATACCTATTTAACACTAAAAGGAGGACCGAGAGGCTTTGGATTGACCAAGGATTTAAGTAGTACCCCGCAAATTGGCGAGCTTCCCCCTTGATCTCTAGCCAAAAAAAAAAAACCTATTATCAAAGTGACGCTGACCACCGCGACGTCTGGACCAGCTGTTGCCGGGACTGCACCGCAATACTTTCTTCAGAGGCCCAGCGCGCCGGTCCGCCGACGCGACGTGACTACACCACTACGGCCTTTGTGTTTTTTTGTTTAAAATCATAGTCTGAGTTTCTTTTTATCTAATTTTAATTTTGTTTAGTCTTTATTTTAAGTTTTTAAACATTTATGTATAGTGGCAGCAGCGATGTGGTTGGTGTTAGTGCATGTCAATCTTCAACATCGCTGACGACTTTAGAGAGATGCCCACTATGTACCCAAGCACGGTTTTTTAAAGGTAAGAGGGGTCTGAACGTGCATATAGGCAAAGTGCATAAATTACATAATGCACCCACTTCAGACCCCGTTTTAACACCCCCACCTACATCACAAACAATACCCTCTTTCGACCCACTTTGGAAGACTCTATCAAAATTCAAAAACTCTGTTCCTGTTCTAAAACGAGTTCCCCGAGGCGCCAGACCGCTCGTAGCCCAAAACTTAGCAGGTTGCGTGCGCCTTGCCGTCCTGGAGAACTCGCTAAGTGCTTGGGAAAAACTACTCACCTTCCCTTATCGTATTCTTCACGTACAAAAAAAATTTGGCAACTAAAAAATCTTTAACATCACAAATTAAAGAAAACTGTAACATTTCGGCTCAAGATTTAGACACAAAATTACCGACACAGAGATATACCCCCTCAGGAGATATATCCCACTTGGTAGAAACTAAGTTAGGGGAAGGTGACATTAGTGGTGCAGCCAGGATCCTCTTCAGCAGCGATGTGGTGGCACCGTGTTCTCCAGAAACACTTGCCGCTCTGGAGATCAAACACCCTGCCCCAGCAGATGGCCTTTCTTTTCCTGACCCACCTGATTCTGACGTACACTCCCTCACCATTACAGGTCGACAGTTGGTCACAGCTGTGTGCTCCTTCCGGAATGGCTCCGCCGGTGGCCTCGACGGCCTAAGTCCTCAGCACCTAAAGGACCTCATCAGTTCAAGCGCCGGGGCGGCTGGTGAGCTACTCTTGAAGGAGCTTACAGCTCTGATTAACCTCATGCTCTCCGGCAAGGTGAGCGAGGCCGTCATCGACGTTCTATATGGGGCAAACTTGTGTGCTCTTCGCAAGAGAGATGGCGGCATTCGCCCCATTGCTGTGGGAACTGTTTATCGTCGTATGGCAGCCAAGATTTGCTGTAAATTTTATGGTGAGTAGGTTTCGAAAAAATTTCAGCCCCTGCAGCTAGGTTACGGCTCTAAAGGGGGCTGCGAGGCTGCCGTACACGCCATGTCGACCTACCTAAATTCTGGCAAAGGAGAGGTCATTCTGAAGGTTGACATAAAGAATGCCTTCAACTCTGTTAACAGGGACACTTTGTTGATGGAAACTAAAAAAGAATTACCTCAAATTTATAGTTTTCTTTGGCAATGTTACAGACACCCTTCCAAATTACTTTATCGGGACCATCTTTTAGAATCTGCTGTTGGCTGTCAACAAGGTGACCCCCTCGGGCCAGTGATTTTCAGTTTAGCTATTCACCCAATTGTTCGACAGCTAAATTCTAAATTTAACGTTTGGTACCTTGATGATGGAACTTTGGGAGGCGAAGTAGATACCGTTTTAGATGATCTAAATTTCTTAAAAAATGAACTTCATTCCATTGGCCTAGATTTAAATCTTTCGAAATGTGAACTATATTTAGCTGACGGTACCGACAGACAACTGACTCTTTCAAAATTTAACTCAATAGCTCCAGACATCAAAATTATTGAAAAAAACTCTCTTCGTCTCCTTGGGTCTCCTATCCATGAAAATTCTTTTCCCGATTTTATCGAGGAAAAAATTCTACATTTTAATGATGTTTCGGAAAGATTGCTCCAAATTAACATGCATTCGGCCATCACCATTATTCGCTACTGCTGTTTCGGCCCTAAATTAACATATTTCCTTCGTGCTTCCCCTTTATGGAAACACAAACATCTTTTGGACAAAATGGACCAAATCATTAGACATACTTTGTCATCCATTTTAAATGTGGCTTTGGACGACCGAGCTTGGGAACAAGCAACTCTTCCCATTCGTATGGGAGGACTCGGCGTCCGCAAAATTTCTAGTATTAGTTTACCGGCTTTTATATCCTCGGTTCACGGCACGGAGAAATTAATCAGGAATATCCTGGCTTCCACACTGGTTGGTTTTGATGTGCCGTGTTTCTCCGAGGCTATAGTCGCTTGGAAAATCGCTTGCCCGAATACAGAAGAACCCGACCTTCCTTTTTCCCAGAGACGGTGGGACGAGCCGCTCTGCAGGGTAGTTCAGAATAATCTACTGAACACGTCTGCTACTACTGCTGAGCGTGCGCGCCTGCTGGCTGTGGGTGAGTGGGAGTCGGGTCTTTGGCTTCACGCACTGCCGTCGTCAAACATTGGCACTTTATTTGACGACACAACTTTTCGCCTCGCTGCTGCTTTACGTCTTGGTGCCGTATGCTGCTCTCCTCATCGCTGTCAATGTGGTGAAGCTGTCAGCAGCCTCGGACACCATGGCCTGTCCTGCAGTCGAAGTGCGGGTCGTTTTGCGCGACACGCAAACATAAACGACATCATCCGACGAGCTCTTGTTACCGTCGGCGTCCCTGCTGTCTTAGAGCCAAATGGCTTGGCACGCGACGATGGCAAAAGACCGGACGGCATGTCGTTGTTTCCTTGGAAGATGGGTAGGCCTTTAGTATGGGACGCAACTTGCGTCGATACTCTTGCGCCATCACATCTTCCAAGCTCTTCGTGTTGTGCTGGCGCTGCCGCTGCGGCTGCGGAGAACCTCAAGCGGCGTAAATATAGTAACCTTTGTGGAAACTATATTTTCGAGCCGTTTGGGGTTGAAACTTTAGGGCCGTGGGGTCCTAGTGCACACAACCTTTTTAAGGTTATTTCAAAACGCCTTGTTGACGCTTCCTCCGACCCAAAGGCTGGCTTTTTCTTTGGCCAGAGGATAAGTGTTGCCATACAACGCGGCAACGCTGCCAGTCTCTTGGGTACTTTACCCGCTGACAGCGTTGAGGAGGAGTTTTTCGATGCCCTTTTATAGTTAGTTTGTTTTTAGTTTAGTTTAGTTTATATATTTAGTTTAGTCTTACATTAATTTAATTTAATTTTTAATAAGCACATTATAACTAACTAAAAATAAGAAGTTTTAGTTTAGTTCGGTGTACAAGAGAATCGGCACCATTGCCTCTGATTTTAGGGCCGTGTGTAGGCGCTCCAAGAGAATGTTAGTAGTTTGAAAAAGTTTCAGAACGAGATTGAATGACATTGATTTCATTCAATCAATCATACGTATAATCTGTCAATTGTCACTCATTGTCAATCAATTCATTCATTCGTATTGTCAGACAGACAGACAGACTGTCAGACGCAGCTTGTTTGTATTCGGAGTTTCGGACATAGTTAATTCGCGATGATCAATTAATTAAAAATGAATAATGAAACCGAACAAGTATTTTTACTAAATGCTGCCCCATGTCAGTCTTCGGCCCCTACGCAGAGGATAAGTGCCATTGCACAGCCGCCCAGCACACCGGTTAATCTTGACAGTAAGTAACTACAATATTGTTTGTTTTCGTTCTGTAACCTAATAATTTAAATTGCGGGCGTTTAGTGAAATATTTATTAAAAGAAATACTCTGCTTCCGTTGTCATTTGTTTATGTTAAACCCGATATGGTAAGGATTGTTTTCATTTTATAATCGGTACCTAAAAAATGAATTTCACTAATCAAGACCGTTCCACCTATCGCAACATATTGTCCCAATATTCGGCTCTTTGGCACGATCGCTAAAAACGCTTCATTTCTACATTTCAGGAATCTAGGCAGTATGTAGGGATAGGATTTTTAAGTAAAATATTGAATGAAAAGAAACAGCAATTAACTTAAACTATTATTTTCAGATGTCCAAGACTTCTCACAAGTTTGTCGGATATGCGCCACTATCACGGAGCTTGTTATGCCTATATTGTCTGGAGAGGGGCTGCAGAACAAACTGGCTAGTAAAATAAACAAGTACTTACCAATAAAGGTAGTTATGTTAATTTATTAAATGAATGTTAATAATAATCATCATTAACACACAAAGCCGAGCACTTCCGTTACGAGCACGCACGTACCTCTGCTAGCTACCAAAATCGAGAGTCAGGAAATGATGGGCGTCTCATCAAAATGAAGCTACTCATGAAAAACTAGCTTGATAGTAATATATTATATATAAATAAAAAGAGAAGTCCTGACTGACTGACTCATCAGTGCCCAGCCCAAACCCTTGGACCTAGAAAGCTGAAATTTTGCACAGTGGTTCTCTCAGATGGAGACAAGGAATAAGGAAGGATTTTTCGAAATTCAACCCCTAAGGTAGTTAAATAGGGGATGAAAGTTTGTATGGAAAATCGTCATTTTCAAGCGGGCGAAGCCGCTGGCAATAGCTAGTCAAATATAAAAATGAACCATGGCTCCCGGACTAATATGCATTGCTATTGTAAATTCTATGTCTATTAGCAACTGCAATCAGATAAGTAGAATAAGTTGTCATTCTCTATTTCCCAACGCTTATTTTGTTCCCCTTTATGTGCCCTCGTTAAATCTTGCTTTGTATGGTGCAACACATTCCCTCCTCCCATTATTCACTGTCCTAGAGATCCTATTCTATCCTAGAACACAGGGCCCTAGCCCTATTTATTGTAAGCTGTGTGAGGTTTGAGCCGTGTTCATTAATTACAAATGGTTCAGTAACTTGTTGACTGTCTGTTTTTGACATAATTATTTTGTTGAGCACATCTGTCAAAAACATACCAGTAAATCATCACCTTCATAGCCTTTTCTCAGAGTCAGCTTCCAGTCAAACCTGAGGCAGCTGAATACTGCGCGGAAGGCGCTCCGGGCGTCGGGGGCCACGTGATGGCTTCCGGCCACCGTAGACGCGGGCCTGTGGACGGTGAGTGTTGGGCTAGCTCGCCGTCCGGCCGTCGTCATGACGGCAACAGACCGTGTCGGCGGCGCGTTCGTGTTCCACGCGCGCCTCAAACAGATGTCAGCAAGGGGGGGCCCGCAAGGGCCGACGCCCGTCGGGGCCGCGGACTTTTGTACTAGATGACGTGGCCTCGGCGCAAAGGCAAAGAAGGAACATGGGTTCGGTTTTTAGTCAGTAGAAATCTGACACTCCCCTTCGCTCTGCCCAAGAACGGGGGGGGTCATTAGATGATTTTTCACCCACCAAAAAAAAAAAAAAAAAGGCAGCTGAATACTACAACTTAACATGCAGGAAATGTCTATCTAACCTCCACAACCTAGTTAATACTAGGTATTACGATAGTCCCTACTCCAGCTGCAAGCCAAACCACAAAACTCTCTGCCAATTAATGGGATTACCCCAGTATCAGTCTGTGTCTGAAGTAAGTGTTCTGTTTTGTTCCCAGGTAGGCGAGAGAGATGAGCTGCCACTGGTGGTATGCTACCAGTGCGCGAACACACTGCTGGCGTGGCACGAGCTGGTCAAGTGCTGCGTGCAGACCAACCTCGCGCTGCACGCCAAGATTGCCTATAGCAAGCGGGTAACTGTTCCTTACCATATTTTCAGAAATTCTTTATTTTTAAATATTTGTTACAAAAAAAAATAGTAGCCCACTACAGTATCGGGAACAGAGTCCAAGCTACCGACGATCAGGGCTACAGAGAGAAGAACCACCTAACAATATGAGCTGTGTCTAAGTACCGCTGTCTGAATCAAGCCCTTGATCCAGCTACCTAATGAGAGCACTGAAGGCTTAGCAGAACCACAGTAGTCTGAAAGTGGAGATTATAAAAACTGTTCAATATTAGTAACATTTAGTTCTATTGTATACAAACAAGTATGGAAACTAACCAACCCGTGGTCTGTGAGGTGGTAACATTATTGCAATAATCATTAGAAGAACTTCAGTATCATCTGATAATAGTAAACTTAACCTCTTCTGCCTATTCTAAAAGGCGTCGCCAGCTTGCCTTGGCCAACAGCTGGCGACGCCCTTTGGAACTTTGCAATAATTTAAGCTTGTTTTCTTATTTTTCAGAAATCCAATCCACCTAACAACATTACCGTTATATCAAATGAAATCGTTCAAGATCAACCACAGGGCAAGTAAGTATACGACATTATCTTAGTATTGTTGGATCCCTCTCCTAGAGAGGAGGCCTGAGTCCATGCAGTGGGAACATTATAGACTGATGATGATGTTGTATCTGCAGGAAATGCAAACATGTTCATATTTCAGGTTGTATTACACGAGTGTCAGAAATGCTCTCACTGAATTTAATCTGGACGAAGATGATACAGAATATAGAGATGTAGAATTTGTTTGCCAAAAGTGTGTTGAGAAGCCAGCTTTGACCACTACACAGACCCTCGCTGAGCATATCCGTCACGAGCACTCTGTCGACGTACTCGACAACGGTGTCAAAACATACATCACCAATCATATAACGTTCGAACAAATGCTAGCTGACGATTTTGACAAAGAAACACAATCTGAGACTAAAGAGAAGCCCCAAGTTGTTGTACCGAGCCTGCACTGTCCGTTCTGCGCGAGTGTGTTCTCTTCGGCCACACGGTTACTGTACCATCTCAACAAGCACGTCGAAGTTAGCATAGCGGACGGTGTCTTCTCATGTTGCGACCTCGTCTGCAACGACAAGAAGCTCTTCGTGCAGCACTTGCAGGAGGCACACATCGGGCGGACATCGGAGGAGCCAGAGTTCGTCAACTGTGGCTTCACGACTGACACTATCGACAACTTGAAGCAGCACTATACTGATGATCACAGCGATGTCAAAAGCACGAAAGAGAAGCAAGCTGAAAGCCCTAACAACCAAAAGTACATCCCGGCGGTGTGTCCCGCGTGCAACAAGACGTTCTCCAACAAGTACAACATGTTCGCGCACATGCGCACTCACTCGCGCACCGCGGTGTTCCCGTGCGACAAGTGCTCGCGCTCCTACAGCAGCCAGGGCAACCTCACGCAGCACCAGCAGCTGGCGCACGAGGGCATCCTCAAGTACATCTGCGCGGAGTGCGGCGACGCCTTCCCGCGCCGCTCGGAGCGCGACTCGCACGCGCGCCTGCACTCCGGCCAGACGCCGCACCGCTGTGCGCTCTGCGGCAAGGCGTTCCGCGCTAAGGACTCGCTCACCAAACACCTCGAGATACACGCAGATATACGCAAACACGAGTGCGAGATCTGCTCCAAAAAGTTCCGGAGGAAAACACACTTGGACTACCACATAAAGACGCACATGAAGTAACGACGGGCATTATTTGTTGCAGGAGCCCCTGCGACTCGCCCGAGGAGCCCTGCAGTGCGCTCTCTGAAGGCTCCGAGCTCTCCGATGACGAGCCGCTGGCCACGTTCGCTACTAGAAAGCCCACAAATCTCTATACCAACTTCTACAACGCCCTTGTGAACTTTAGAGATCATTTTGTGAATGACCAACATCATGAGGATTACCCTGACTTCACCGACTCGAGTGTGTCGGACGCCGAGGACAAGGATGTGGACAGGTTCGACGACCTGTCGCAGTGCAACATGCGGCGAGACCGGCTGGACGAGCAGGCGCGGCTGGAGCTGAGGGAGGTGCAGAACAAGATCGACAACAAGACCTACTACACGTGCAAGATCTGCAACAAGAACCTGAGCTCGGCGCACACCTACCTGTTCCACAAGCGGATCCACACGGGCGAGCGGCCGTGCGTGTGCCACGTGTGCGGCAAGCAGTTCCGCGCGCCCAACGGCCTGCAGCGCCACCTCACGGAGACACACGAGCGCCTGCGCCGGTACAACTGCAGCCTCTGCACCAAGAACTTCGCCAATTCGCAGAACCTCAAGCAGCACATACGGATACACACCGGAGAGAAGCCCTTCGTGTGCTCGCACTGCGGGAAGAGGTTCACGCAGAGCGGTTCGTTACACGTGCATCTAAAGACTCACAGTGAACAGTTCCCGTACGAGTGCGCGGAGTGCGGGGCTAAGTTCCGACTGCGCTCGGGGCTGGTGCGGCACCGGCTGAAGCACACGGGCGAGCGGCCGCACGCTTGCGTCACATGCGGCGCTGGCTTCCGGCAACGTCACGAGCTGCGTGCGCACGCCGCAGCGCACAGCGGCACCGCGCCGCACGCCTGCAGCGCGTGCCCGCGCGCGTTCCGGCAACGTCGCGCGCTGCGGCACCACGTCAAACGCGTGCACGAGGTGGAGCCGCCCGACCTGGCCTACACACACGTGGCACACGTCGCGCCCTACTAGTGTTACTTAATATACGTTACCAACTTACATGACAGTATCATTACACCGATCCCATCCTTTACATTTCCAGAGCGGTAATGCCAGACGAAGAGACCGGCCACGAAGACCACAAAACGAAAGTCGAGGTTATCGACAAACCGGAGTTTACAATAAACGAGAATGGTAAGCGATACGCCATGTGTGGCGTGTGCCGCAAGAGCGTGTCTGTGGGCGGGTGGACGCGGCACGTGCGCGCGCACGGCGGGCAGCGCACGCACAGCTGCCACGCGTGCGGGCTGGCCTTCAACGACGCCGGCAACCTGGCGCGCCACGTGCGGGCTGTACACACCAAGCAGCGCCCTCATGCCTGCCCCACCTGCTCCAAGACATTCTCACGGAAATCCCATCTAGAAGACCATGTGAAATCTCACTCTGAGAATAGAACATTTGTTTGTGATATATGTGGGAAGGGCTCCAAGTCTAGCGCAGCGCTACGCATGCACGCGCGCACGCACGACGCGTGCAGGTTCACGTGCGTGCAGTGCGGCGCGCGCTTCAAGCGGCGCGGGGAGCTGTCCGCGCACATGTCCGTGCACACCGGGGAGAAGGCACATGTCTGTCACTGCGGGAAGACATTCCGGCTGCGAAGTCAACTGACCGCACATAGTAGAGTGCATCAGAAGACACAGGAACACGACATGGAAGATGAAACCAGTGCAGGAGACGTACTAAGATTGTCCGAAGTAGATGAGATACAATAAAGTCCGTGTTCATTAAGTTTGTTTAAAACGGACACGTTATAATGAAGCAATCTGACTTGACCAGTCCACGCCTTCGTCTCTAAACTTTTCAAAAACTTTAAAAAGAAATGAGTTCGATATAGCTTCATTTAGATCTGCCATAAAACAAAGATGATTACTAGAAAAGGAACCCTACCCTACTTGAAGATACAAAAGGCTATGATGATATCAAAACTCTCAAAAAGGTACTTTTTCAAAACTATCCGCTTATTAAATAGTTCATTGTTGTTACAAACTATATCATGTCCAATACAGCTCTTTTGTTTCAGGTACATTTTCGAGTTCTCCCCGTCGACGTTTATGAAACAGTTGTCCTCCCACGCCGGCCAGCATGCCTCAGAAAATGTCGTAAGCCTGAAATACAAGAGAAATAACGCACAAAATGATAATCGGGATCTTACGCAAGCGCCTGCCCCAAACATTGTTCCAAATTGCTCACCGACATTTGGAGACAGAAACACCATGCCAGCTAAGATAAACACCGCTGTACCGGCTAAAATATTCACCCCAGTACCGATTAGAAAAAACCTACCCTTATGTGCAAAAATATTCAGACCTGTACCGTTTAGAATAAACCCCCCCGTATCGGCTAAAATATTTAGACCTGTACCAGTTAGGATAGATCCCGCTATAGTAGCTAAAATATATCGCGATCACGCGGTACTGAGTAAAATAAATCACACGGTACTGGTTGAAATAAATCCTGCGGTACCGACTGAAATAAATCCAGCGGTACCGCCTGAAATAAATCCCGCAGTACCGCCTGAAATAAATCCCGCGGTACCGGCTGAAATAAATTCCGCGGTACCGCCTGAAAAAAATCCCGCAGTACCGGCTGAAATAAATCCCGCGGTTTCGGCTGAAATAAATCCCGAAGTACCGGCTAAAATTAACATCCCAGTACCGCCTAGAAACACGTCCCCGGTAACGGATAAAATAAACACTCCGGTACAGGTTAACATAAACAAGCCGGTAACGGTTAAAATAAACACCTCCGTACGGTCTAAGATGGACAAAGTGAGAGCCCAAGAAAATGAGTTTTCAGATCACAGCGATACGGAGGGCTTCGGACCATTGCCTGAGTCCGTGTTCGAAGCTATTGAGGACTCGCAGGACGGCCAGGAGTCAACACTGCCTGAAGATACTACAAGCCACGCATCTAGCGCTGAGCAGCGGTCCCAACGGGACTCCACTAGTTCTGAATGTTCTGATGCACTACTAAATAATAATAACATGAACAATTGCTCAGTAGTTATTGAACCTATGAAAATAGACAACCGTCCCCAACGCAATAGCGCAACTATACATAGGACTGTAATCAACGTCCCAGTACCAGAAAATAAAACTCTCCCAAAAGCTGCAAAAGTTAATAATATACAGTCGAAAGAGGACAACGGGAAGAACCCGAAGATACACAAGTGTCGCTTCTGCGGTAAAGAATACAGAGCGCATTCCAGCTACTACTACCACTTGAAACATTCCCACAAAACGAAGGAGCAGCACGAGTGTGAAGTGTGCGGGACGAAGGTGTCCTCGAAACCCAACTTGAAGCAGCACATGACCTTACACACAGGGTTCTGCGACTACGAATGCTCACAGTGCAAGAAACGATTCAAATCCAGAGCGGCCCTCTACATCCACGAACAAACCCACGACGGCAAGAAGACGTTCTCGTGTACACAGTGTGATATGTCATTCCGGTGGAGCACGCACCTCGCGCGCCACATGGCCCGGCACGCGGCCGCACGCGCGCACACGTGCGGCACGTGCGGGCGCGCGTTCAGCGTGCGCTACGACCTGCTGCGACACGCGCGCACGCACGCCAACAACTGCTTCTCATGTGATAAGTGTGGACAGCAATTTGCTCAGCTGCGCTACTTGAAAGTGCACATCGCGAAGCAGCATGCAAGGCGTAGTACTAGGTTATCTGAAAGGCTGCAGACGTAACTATACCAGCGGTATATAAAACTATATAAAATTGCTACCGCCATCGTGAAGACCTAAGGCCCGGTTTCCACCAAAGCGAGCAGAGCTAAGAGATGTGAGTGACCGACCCGTGGTACAACTGCGATGTCCAACTGGTTGTACTACGGAGAAGTAAATTTACCCATGGTTCAACTGGGTTCAACTGGTTGTTCTATGGGGAAATATCTTTACCAATGGTTCAATTATAGTGAGTTGTTCTTTCCTTGGTCCAACTAGTTGTACTTCTGGGAATTGAATGTATGATCTATGGAACAACTACTGGTAATAAACAGGAAAAGGTTATCTATTAATGCTGAAGTGCAATGCAATTACTACCTCCTCTTTTAACCAAAATTATAATACGACCGTCTCGCGACAGTATCCTTTATGGGCGGCATGGGCACCGGGCCGTAGGCCGACGAAGGAGGCCGGCGGAGGCCCGGCACTTCGGGGACAGAAGACAATAGTGTTATGTAATATGCGAGCGAAGCGAGCGCGCGTCATGGAGTACAACATGCGTTGCATGTATGTTTGTTTTACACGATCATCCTATCCCCGTGGTCCAACCAGTTGGACATAATTCCACAGTTGTACCACGGGTCATAATCATAAATATCAGAAAAAAGAGTTGAACCATGGGTAAATTTACTTCCCCGTAGTACAACCAGTTGGACATCGCAGTTGTACCACGGGTCGGGGTGGGAGATGTGCCAAATTCGACCAATCAGGAAGGGCGTAACCGCGTAAGACCAGATGTACATTTTAACTAATGTGATTGGCCGATTTCCACACGGAGTCTGAGAAAAATATAGACTTTGTAAATAGTTATTTAACGTCAAATTGGCAATAGGCTCGCCCCCTATTCTCCTCCCAACTTCATAACTGGCGAAATAAATGAATTGAATGTAAATATAAATTAAGATGTACAAATAATTTATATCAATTTAACAGCTAGTCTCCATATTTTATTACCCGACTGCCAAGGGTCATGTTTCTAAATTATTGTTCCCGACAGGGCCAGCGGGAATTTGTAATATTATTATTATCAAAGTTTCTTATAAATCACATGAGATGTGTGTGTATCAAAGGAACTGCATATGGGTGTATTATATGTAATTAAATAAGTACGTAGTTTAAGAAAGTCATTTTTACCCGACTGCCAAGGAGGGGTTATGTTTTTGTCATTTCACATGCAAAATACAGATTATAAGATTGCATGCTTTATTATAAGAAAATCCTTTTATGTCCATGTGTACCTTCAAGGCTCCAACCTAAAAATGTAAATGGCTTGTCGTTGCTCAACTCACTATCCATTTTTGTATTATTGTTAGCTGTAAGCCACCCAAAGAAAATAAAATAAAGTAGACAGGTTAAGTTGGGCCGGTCAATCATTGTTTAGCCTGTAAGTTCAACAACTGTATAGCCATTGCCATTTAAAATAAGTTATATATAATTTACGAGATCAAATAAAAACGACACCAAATTCTTAATTCCTTTATTGGTTTTAATAGTATCTTATGGTAAATATAAAACTATTTAGTATGATAACATTACACAAATCAACAATAAACTACTGAGACGGACAATACATTAGTAATGTAGACAATCATGTTATTAGGTACGTATTTTTACTTACACATTCAGATTTAGGAAGTATTAGTACTTATGTTTCCTTTATTTATCTGTTGTTAAGATAGTAAAACACATAATCGCAATTGCAAAAAATTATATAGTATCCCAAAATCACAGTAAATAACCGCGCTTGCAGCGTCCAGAGATGGAAACACTAATAAATTTCATGGCGTCGAAAGTGGGAGGAGCGCATTACTACTGTCAGGGACTGCCTCCAAAGCCGTCACTTTGTACACGTCATTGAAATCGTTTTGTAAGTAAATGGTAACGTGCTTGGTTTGAATGTAAAATGTTGATAATGCTGCTCTAGGCGCAGCGATATCATGTTGTACCGCAAAATACTCTGATGTGTTCAAAAACAAGAAGTCGCATGTTTTCCGAAAGCAGAAAAGACATGATTACTTACTTAATACTTGATTTATAAACGTAAATATAATCTCAGATTTAAAAATTATAAAAGTGGATTATTACATAGGTTGTGACTTGTGAGCATTGTCTAAAAGCATTAGTTTGTACAAAATAACTAAACATTATGTTGCTATCAATAATATAATTTATAATAACGATAATTGTCTTTCTCCACATCGTCTTCAACCCAGCCTGTCAAACTATGGGCAAGGTGGGCAAATAAATAAAATGTAGAAATGTCGATATGACATTTTCCATATTTTAAATCCATATTTTTTTTATTTGTATCTAAATGTACTATTTTGTATTAAAAGGCATGTTTTCCGGTTTATTTTATAACAGGACAGGTTAAACCCAGTTGCGTCATAATTCAATAAGAGGAAATGCGAGTGGTCTTTTCTCCATACAAACGCTCTCGCCTGTTTTCTTTTTGGTTAATGACCCTAGAGCAATGATTTTTTACAGAATAATAAATATTCACTATTATTTGTTTTGTATCAATATCCGGAATCCATCTTGAGTCAAACACCTATCTTTCAGCCTGTTGACAGCGTTTCCTTAGCCTCTCCGCTGGTGGCGCCCTCTATGCTTACCGTTGGTACTAAGTATTTCAAGCGCGCATCGGGTGATCACCCAATTTATCGTCATTATAGCGTCGTTTTTCGCGCCGTTCGTTGATAGCGTTAAAACACGTTAAACTTCGCGAAAAAGTAATACTTAACCCACTTATTTTTTCAAATTAAGTTTAGTAAAACGTTTATAGTTTAATTTTTTCCTCTCCGCTGAGTGATTATGGAAAATTGTAATAATAATTTAGAGCGGGAAAGTGCTTGGTCTGAGAGTGGGACTGACGGTTCACTATCACGTATACGAGTTCGTTCTCCGACACCAAGTGGAAGAGATGGTGATAGCAGTTCATCTACAAGCAGTGGACCCAGCCCTGAGAAACGTAAAGTAAGGAGGGACTCCCAGACCGTGAGTTATGCATATTTCGAGTTTTTACCACAACAAGTGGCATTTAACAAACCCCAAAACGAATCCTTCCGTGTTTGCTTCTTCCGCTTTTCGTTTTTGTTTATGTGCTTACATGAAAATCGTTACCATAAACGAGTTAAATCTACGACGATCTGAAAACTTGTCCAATAACAAACTTCAGATTTTATCGGAAATCATTACAATTACCCGATTAACTCAAGGGCAAACAAAACATACATAAATTTCTAAAGAAATATGCAGTACCTTTGTACTCTAATGTTATATTATGTTGTTTTCCTGTGTTGTCTAGATTGTGTGTACATAAATAGTAAAATAAATAAATAAATAAATAAATACCTTTAAAAAATACGTACTTATCTACAGTGTTTTAAGTGTGATGATTGGAATGCCGTTCGGTTTTCGGATGCACAAAAGAAATATTTAGCTACCCCCGGTTTTGTTGAGTTAAATGTTAAAGACGAATTAAAGCGTTTTGAATCGAATATGTTGAAAGAAGATTCGTGCTCATATTTATTGGAAAGATCTTTTGCTGGATTAACGAATGCCTTACTTTGCCAAAAAGACGAATTGCACAAATCATTACAATCATTAATTTGTGGTTTGGTCAAATGAGTCTACAGACTCGGTGACACCTAACTCGTTATACGAAAAAGTGCAATCATTGTTTTCGAAAGAATCCGCGTATAGTAAGGTTACTGATGACTTACTACAAATAGTGTGCGTGATAAATACACGTCGAGAGACTATGTTGCGGCCAATTTCCGAAGGTTTTCATCGAACCTCCTAGTACAGAATACCTTTTTCAAAAAATTGGGGGGGGGTGGATAAAGTTACTGTATCAACTAAGTCAATACCAATACCTACCTCAGACTTATTTTAGAGAAAACTTTTATGACAATCAAAAAACCATCGACTAGTACCTAAACAACCTGTCGACAGGTTTTTTCTTCGAGATACCTTTAATAAAAGACCAAAGGGCTCAAACGCTTAACACCAAAACAAAAACCGATCAAGTAACCACCGATATAAATCAAAGGGTATTAAGACATCGCAATCGCATGCTATCCCTAAAAACAAGCGTCGCGAATGACTGTCGGACATTTCAAGGCGGCTGTCTAAGACAAATTCAATAAGTTTGTTTGTAGCAATCTGGGTGCGCCGACTGTTGAACGGGGCACGCATACCCTTCATACTCAGACCACCACTAATATTTCCGAGTCCCACAGTTCTGAAATGTTACAGAACCAAAACCTCTTCCAATATGTCCAAACAAATTCAAACTATGCTCGAGTCGGGGTACTAGAACCTGCAGAACTGACGCCCAGTTAGATTTCAACGTTCTTTCTGGTACCCAAGTCAGATCGGACCTTCTGACACATTTTCAATTTGAAAAAACTGAACCAGTTCGTAATTAATTAGCCAAGCCATTTCAACTATTCAGTCACTTCCGGGTACCAAGTTTTTTACATCATCAAAATTGGATGGCCAAACTAAATCTGAGTCAAGCATATTTCCACGTACCAATGGCCAACAACATCGCCGGTTCCTGAGGCTAAATTATCATCAAAACTCACGTCAACATCAACTACTTCAAATGACGTGCTTGCCGTTCGGCCTCTCATCGGCACCAAGAACGTTTGCCTCTATAACCGAATTCCTGAGGAGTCACAAGATCAGGTGCATAGTTTATTAAGATGATTTTCTTTTGGCCAACCAGTCAAAAGCGGAGTTGGAAGACGACATCGCATTCACAATAAAGATACTCCGTTTACTAAGCTGGACAATCAACTACGAAAAGTCTGTTCTGGTTCCGACAAAATGCCTCGAGTTTCTCGGCATTACATGGGACGCAAAACGCAACGCAAAGTCCCTGTCGGAACTGAAGTGTCTAACGCTACGCAAAGCACTTCACCAACAGCTTCCGTTACCAAAGTGGTCCCTCAAACAGTACCAAACTCTAATGGGGAGACTCAACTTTGTAACGTTTGTGACTCCGAGAGGTCGCCTTCACTGTCGTACTCTGCAATACTACAGTCGACAGCTGTCGGTGAAACACCCGTATCGATCGATCACTCTCCCTCAACCAGCGCGATCAGAGACGGAGTGGTGGTGTCAAGCCATAAGAATGTCGATGCCAATATACACTTGAGCTCGGTGACGTCACAACTCTTGACCACAGACGCATCAGACATCGGGTGGGGCGCTCAACTCGGCGACACAAATATTGTGAGAACCTAGACAAATTCTTAAAAGACATGGCATTTCAACAAAAAAGAGATGTTTTCCGTTTAAGCAGATAAATGTCAGAACCAGCAGCAACTCCAAGATGCACAGATACTGCTGCAAACCGACAATCAGACAGTAGTCTCGTACATAAACAAGGAGGGCGGCATAAAATCCAAGAAACTGCTTCATCAAACTCGATAGCTTCTTGCTGTTCTAGATAAGCAGAACATTCATCTGACAGCACATTATTTTCCGGGCAGGTTCAATACCGAGGTCTCTTTCTCGGCAGAAGGCTTGTCCAGAACGGCACCTCACGAGGACAGTAACGACAACAATTTTTCGAATGTGGGGTACGCCGGAGAAAGACCTCTTCGCGTCGAGTACAGCCCACATAGTACAAAAGTACGTATCATTGGACGTCAACGATCAGAAAGCCCAACATCACAATGCATTCTGTCGTCAGTGACACTACGACCTAGCTTGGTTGTTCCCACCACCAAATATGATTCCCCGAGTTCTCCAGCACCTGAACCAAGCCAGCCACCACTATATATGTTAATTGCCCTGAAGTGGAGCAAGGTGTTTTGGCAGGTAGATGTTCAACGGCGAGCGCGACATCCCCCTTTCCTGATTCCAGATCTAGCCTGCACTCTAATAGACACGAGAACAGGGACGCATCCGCCACAACTGCAAGACCTACACTTGGAAACATGGCTGATTTCGGGTGGCAAGATATTTTGACGGACTGGACAGATCAAGAACAAAAATTCTTTATGTCAAGCTGGAGAGGATCCACAATCAATAATTACAGACCAGTGTGGCGCAGATGGAAGCGGTAGTATGACTCCCATTCGATTAATTTTAAATAGGTACCCTAAGGCGGATCAGGTAGCTCAATATTCAGCACATTTACACTGTGAAATCTGTTATACATCTAGTATTGATTTGTCGTCAAATTTCTTCTTAAAGCAAGCCATTTCTGTAGCAAGAGAGAAATCTGCTAAGCCACCTATTTGGAACCCTAAAGTTTTATGGCAACACATGAGTGCTTATGATTTTGATGAAAATAATATATTTCAAGTATCAAGTCACGTGGCTTCTCTTTTATTGTTAGCATCCAGGTCGTAGGGTTCACGACCTTACTCTATTGCGAATTGATAGCACTAGCTTAGTCGATAAAGATTCCTCTATTGTGTTGTAGCCAGCATGTGGTTCTAAAACAGACAACCCTAACCACAGACAGTCTGGTTGGAGAACACTCGGATAGGAAATTAAATCTTTTCAATTTTTGGTTGAGATAATTAATATGTATTACTTCAAACAGTCGAGGAAATATAAATCTTTTGTTATACAGCTAGAAGGAATATTAAACCTGCTTCTAGAACTGTTATTGGTGGATGAGTGAGATCTCCTTTAAAATGTGCTGGTATAGATGCAACTCCAGGATCAGTAAGATCCGCAGTGGTTTCTCTCAATTTCGTAGAGAATGTTCCTGTTGATCACAGAGAGAACTGTTAAATCACAATGATTCAAATGTTCCCAATCATTCTACATCCTTGTCTAATTATTTTGATCCTGTTCATTAATATTAATTATTTTTCGAAACCATTTCTTTTGTTATATTATTATGACTAAAAGTAGTGTCATACTCATACCAGATTAATTATTGTAATACATTTACACAATTTTTATTAACCCAATAGTCTACATCCTAAAACACATTATAGCGTCTTTGGGTTTTTAGCGCACCAGGTGATAACAAACACATCACTCAAGATGGATTCCGGATATTGATACAAAACAAATAATAGAGAGTTTTACATCAAATAAAACTTACCTATTATTTTTTCATCAATATCCGGAATCCAGGTAAGGTCTACCTGGTGCATCATGAGTTCCATAATGACGATAAATTGGGTGATCACCCGATGCGCGCTTGAAATACTTAGTACCAACGGTAAGCATAGAGGGCGCCACCAGCGGAGAGGCTAAGGAAACGCTGTCAACAGGCTGAAAGATAGGTGTTTGACTCAAGATGGATTCCGGATATTGATGAAAAAATAATAGGTAAGTTTTATTTGATGTAAAACTCTCTATTTCTATGCCCCTATGTTGATTTTTGGGGGATAAATTATTTTTATAAGCACTAGAACCCTCAAAAAATGCTCAAATTTGCTTGTTTAGATCGCTGTTAACAGAGTCCTAGTGTACAAATTTGACAACTATTAACGAAAAAAGAAAAACATGGCGGCGTAGTATATAACCTCCTTATTCATTGTCTAAGATATCTTTTAAATTGGTTCAATATTGGAGGAGGAAATAGGCGAGAGCCAAACCTCGAATTATAACTTTTTTCTGTAGTTGTCCTTATCGCACGAATTTGAGGGCAGGAGGACGGAGAGAGACAGCGATAGTGGAGAGAGACAGCACTCGCATTTCCTCTTAACATCTAGCGCATCGCTGAGTAGCCTGACCCAACTGGGTTCAGCTTTCAGTCTAACCGGATGCAATGCTGGGATTTCAATAGAAAATTAAATTTCTAATCGGCCCGTAGGTGTAGTGCTGAGCAAGAGGTTTGAATTTCATTCCCAGCTCGGGTAAAGTAATAATGGGCTTTTCATATTCGTAAGATTTATTTATGAGCGATGTTCGACAGACGTTTAATAATGATAAAGTGATGCTAGCGGGTCTCGATACAGGAATATGCCAAAATCAAAATATTACCGTTATGTTGTTGGCCCTGCCTCTTCCACATGACAATTTAACACCAGTCTTACTCAACTAAAGGCAAGTAAAATTACCTCATTTCTAATACATAACAATCAGTTCATTTCATCAGCCTCTGACAATAATCCTGGTTAGTTTAAATGCAGGTCCCATAGGAGGCTTACTGCTTACTCCTTTTATATACATTTCCATATAAAAACAATAATAGAAAAGATACCGATAAGTAGGATTTGATTTCATCACATCTGACGGTCAAATTAATTTAGTTCCAAAAATTGTACAGTATACTGCATGTTATTAATGATATAAACTGCACATTTGACTACGACAACGCCCTTATTTTGTTTTAAAAAAAAGAGCAGTTTTCTTCGTTTTAGACGGTACGATACATTGCTACGATAAATTACACTTTGCTAACATACAACTTAACCAATTTCCTCATGCTGGAGTGGTTCTAATGCGCGATATCGATGGGCGGCGTTGACCTCCCGTCCTGCGTGGTTGGGGAGCCAGTCTCGTTGACCAACCGCTGTCGCTCGCGGTACATGGACACCTGGATGTTCTCCAGCTGGTGGTAGCGACACACTTTGATGGTGGAGAACACGGCCAGACCGACCCATGTCGCGAACGCTGCCCATGCGCCGAACTGGTGGATCAAACATTGATTGATGAGGATTATAATAATAATAATAATCATTTTATTTCAGGCATCTGCCCCTAAATAAAATACACACAATAATTTAAAACAATAATAACAAACTAATACATATAAAACAGTAAAACCATAACTAAAATTTTTAACTAAACACGCAACGTCGGCGTCATGTTTCGCTGCGAGGTGTCGCGTAGCCGTCCTCGGAAACGACGGAAAACGACACCTTTCGGCCAAAAGTCTTCCTGCAAACAGGTCTGGAGATGTTGGGTTTGAACACGCACCACAAATGACTTGAAGTTGATGTTGTGGCGCGATTCCAACCTTTCGATCCTCAGAGTCCAGTTGGTCTTCACTTTGAGGTACTGCACCACTTCCTCAATCTTTGTGGAGTGATGCAGACGCGAAATGTACAGCTGCGTCGTAGGCACAGCAGGGCGCAGCAGCATGTTGGGCCCAGTCGGTGCGGTACCGCACAAGTTCCGGGAACAGGGCTTCTTCTTCTTCTTCACCACCTTAGTGAAGCCCTCGTCATCAACCTGGTCCGTACTTGGCATGCTGTTACTGGCCGCAGGCGGGGCAGGTTCAGTGCCCTTTTTTCCCCCAATGTTGGTTTGTCGCTTATGTGGCGACGCATCCGATTTGCCATTAATGACAGAAGCAGCGTAGGCACCTTTTGGGGTCGACGTACCTACGCGTGACGTTTCCGCAGCCGGTGTTGGTGCGCGGGAGGCGGCGGCGGGCGGTGCTTGCTCAGCATTATCAGCAGCTTGCTCAGCATTATGAATACACTTTCCTCCTCTGAAGAAGGCATCTAGAAATGTTGCGTTTTGGCATGGCAATAGCGATCATTGCTCTTCTCCTAATATCTCTTCGTACGAAACAAAACAATAAGATAAGTATCATTTTGCATTCTTGTCCACTCAAAAGGCTTACTTTTAGCACACTTTTAGTTTTTGACGCCGTTAAAATGTGATGTTATCAATATCCGCTACTGTCCTGCTAAAACAACAACTTCACGTATCGTTATGCATAGTATTATCTTACAGGAAAACAGAGTAGTAGCTCCTAAAATAGAAAATAATAAATTGCTCCCAAGTTACAATACTAAAATTTTCGTTATACAGATGGCTTTAGTTCTTACCTGTGATGTGCCGATTTGCATGTAGAAGTTGTTGGTGGTAATGTTTTCCTTGCTGTCTATATTCTGACCGGCCGCGGCTTCGCAGCTAAAAATAAAAAGTTATCATTAATATACTTTCTCAAGTAATACTACAATGACAATAGAAAAGAACTATGACTAGGTTTGATCAATATCAAGTAATGGAAATACAAACTCATTCTAGAGACGACAAGGCTTGGATTCCATTGGCAAAAAATATTTGGTAAAAGTTGTCTAGGCACATAGATACGTGCCTCGGAAAGCATGTCAAGTCGTTGGTCCCGGCTGCCATATAGAGATCTTTGGCATTCGTTACAGGTAGTCAGAAGCCTGAAAGTCTGACAACCAGTCTTACCACGGAGTAACGTATTACCCAGTACTAACTGGGTTGTAGAGGTCAGATAGGCAGTCGCTCCATGTAAAATACTGGTATTCAGGTGCATCGGTTAGACTGGAAGCCGACCCCAACATAGTTGAGAAAAGGCTACGCAGATGATGAGGCACATAGATGTGTACATACTGGGACTAATTTTCGCTACCCACCTGGGGAACCTCTCCACGATGATCTGGCACCAGGTCATGAAGCCCAGCGTGACGATGACGGCGGCCGACACGGCGAAGCCACACAGCAGCATGCAGCCCACGGCCTCCAGGAACGCAGACAGGAACGAGCTGTCCAGACCCTTGTACATGAAGATCGACAGTCTGGAGACAAATTCACAAAGGGCTAAGTCAATAAATAAAGCTAACTGCATATAAGCGAACTAAAAAGATAGAAACAAGATTTAGTTAAAAATCCCCGCGAAAGGTGTATCTGAGACGAGTCAGATCACGAGCACTAATAGGTATATTATAGAAACACACTTCGCAAAAGTGATTTTCTCGTGATATAACGATTTCTACTTTGAGATGAGGTCTTTTTCTAATAGTCTGCCATGGGTATCCTAAACAAAGTTAAGCGGTACTTCAAGCCTGGACAGCTTTCAGTTATATATAAAGCTCAAGTCCGGTCCGGCATGGAGTATTGCTGTCACCTTTGGGATGGCTCAGCCAAATACCAACTTGCCACACTTGACTCTGTAGAGCGCAGAGCCAGGAGGCTAATTGGTGACGATAAGCTGCTTGTCAAGCTACATAGCCTGGCCCACCGTCGCGTCGCATGTCTGTCGGTCTTCTACAGACTGTACTTCGGAGAGTGTGCGCAGGAGCTCCACGAGCTGATTCCACCATCTCCCTTCTTCCATCGGGAGACTAGACGTACTGCAGGTTATCACCGATACCTAGTCGACGTTCCACAGTTCCACACATTCGAACGAAGCGCTTTGCTAAGTCCTTTATTATGCGCACAGCCAAGGAGTGGAATTCCCTGCCTGCGTCGGTTTTCCCGAGTTCATATAACCCTATCTATTTAAGTCGCGAGTAAACAGGCTTCTTCTGGGTAAGCTCGTTCCATCGTCGCCCTCATCTCTGCCCTTAGGGCAAGATTGAAGTCACGTCAAGAGCAAGCCCACTTATAATAATAAAAAAAGCTTCCAAGGTATGCGCTAGAGTCTGCTAACATACGATCGCCGGGTGAGTCTCTGTAGCTGCCGGCTCCCACGGTATCTAACAGGCCGCTGTCATCATCAGTGGGCGATAGCCATTACCAGTGCCCATGACTATACCTACTTGTCTGTTAATCATAAAAACCATGCTCGTACATAACGCAGTCGGAGGTATTAAGCCTCCAACTATGTAGACGAATCCATAGACACCGCATCCATTCATTTCTATCCAGCCGTTATACTTCTTTGTGAATAATATAGAAGCAATGAAAAATTATTTATTTACTACCTACTACCCTCATCCGTGTGTCACTGCGGGGGGCCTACTGAAAACCAGCGCTGGGTGTTTTACCCAGCATATGCTGAGTTGGTTACCCTTTCGTTATGGGCATGCTCAGCGCAGTTGAGCTGTATAATTAATTGTTAAGCTGTTTGTTGTTATTTGTTTATGTATGTGCTGCTCTTTTGTGTTGCTGCTGTCCATTAGCGAATAAATACATATTCTATTCTATTCTATTCTATTCAATGAAGCAATATTCACAGTGCGTACCTTTTAGTGACCCTCTATGAGAGTAACTTAATTTGATAGATTTTTGAGTTAACTCCATACTATTCTGAAGGTGCGATAATGAAACCCGCATAGGCCGCATATACCAATATACGCGTGAAAAACATAACTATCCTTCTGCTATCAAGCCTATCACACATTCGGGTAAAAATATAGAACTTATGTTGTTGCCAGGAAAAATGTAAGAGGAAACCGAACATAAATAAAAACGTTAAATAAATTTGAATGCTTAAGGCGACATTAGCTGCCTGCGACCTTGAGCGCGCGTTTAACTCATCGCCTAAACAAATAAGGTTGAAAATGGCGACGCGTTTGATGCTCGTGACTGCCAAAATGAACGATAGTTCGCAGATTTAATTTATTAAAAAAAAAAAATACGCTGTAATGTTAAAATATTTTTACATATGTCTTTAGTTGGTTAAATTTCCTTTCTGATAGTAAAAAAATAAATAACAGTTGTCACTCAAAATATTGAGCATTTCGAGACGAAAAAGTTTTTTCGTGTGATTTTTTTGTGATTTTGTGATTTTTTTTTCGAGGTTCTTGATTACTTTTAGAAAATATTTTTGCATAAGTCTTTTACCTATACATTTGACTATACACTGTATTTTTTTTGGAATTGTAATAAGTAGCAATACGGCTAACTCTGCGACGAAAAACAGGTCGTTTTTACGGTTCCCCCGTTGACTGCGTCTTAAATCTGTAAAATGCAGAAATCTCGCTAGTTATACCCGGATAATAATAATAATACGGTGTGTCCGGCTTACCCCAGTTTGTTCAGCCGCTATCCGAGCATACGCAAGAGAAGTTCTCGAAGTTCGCACTTCGCAGTCTAATCTCAGTATGGATTTGTCAAAAATATCTTCATTGATTGTCACCGAGATGTGATTGCTAGCCGCAATTGAGATGGCTTTCTGGGTGCAAATCCGCGTTTTAGCGCCAACTTTAACAAATACCGCAGCCACTACCTCATTGGTATAGTAGTCGCAAGCGCGACTGCTGTGCATGACGTTCTGGGGTTCGATTCCCGGGTCTTGCTGCCATGAGTCCGGGTGGGTCCCGGTTTATGGCAATAGGCTCGCCCCCTATAATAAGGGCTTGCTGTCAAAATGGGGGTGTCTCATCTCCTCCATTTCGCTAGTTATGTTCTCTGAGTTATGAACACTTTAGTACACCTCTGCCTAACCCTTCAGGGATTACCGGCGTGCTGTTATGTTATATTTAGTAGCCCGGAGTTTGGAAGTTGGCGGAATAATACCCCCGTGCCTCGGTGCGCACGTGTCGCCGTTGGTCCTGCGCCTGATCTCTCGTCGTCGTGTCGGATTGCCGTCCCTGAGGACTATGAGAGAAAAGGAACAGAGAGTGCACCTGTGCCTGCGCACACACTTGTGCACTACTTATCTCTCGCGCAGATGGCTAGTCTTCACTAAGATTGGCCGCCGTGACCGAAAAACGGTCAGGCAGGAGGACTATTATTATTATTATGTTATATTTCACAAAGACATTGTGCTAAAATTACCTACTGATTGAATAACAATAAGTAGGTACTTTACATGAATGAAAATAATACGATAGATACCCAGTGATTCACACTAGCATTATCTATAATGTAGCTAGAGACAGACATTACAATGTCAACACTTGTATTGAGCATGATTCAATATTATGTACATAACAACAAAAATTATGAGTTTATATTCAAAGCCTGCCTGTTTTATTTATATACAAACTTGCTACAATAGCATTCTGCCAAGGAATTTCAAGCACTTTTTACGATATGAATCATGAAACCAGCCTTTACGTAGTTGTTATTCGTAGAAAAAGCGTTTTGTATTAAAAGCTGCTCAAAATCAACTTCCACATGTTTTTAATAATTTAGCCCTCTCTCGGTAGTCAGGTCACTGGCAAAAGTGGCAACATACATGACATATAAGTTATAACATCATAACCATTCGCAGCAGTTGCTTAAGGCGGGGTTGTAGTAATTTTAAAATTTTTGAACCTATAAAAATCGAACTAAATATGAGTTTTTTAATAAATAAAAATCATTACATAAAAATTGAACATACTCTCTAGTAAATCGTAAAGATAGAAACGCGATTTAGAATGATCGGCTCGATACTTTTTTTTATCAAACATGACTCTAAATCACAATTTCAAACGTGTACTGCTAAGACATTTCATCATGAATTTATATGAAAGTTATATCAGTAGATAGAACTTTTTATTCTGAAGTAAATGGTGAAAACAGATTGTATAATTTCTTTATAGTTTTTCTCCAAGAAGCAAAAAACAGTCAAAATTTAGGCATTATATCGCTCGCGCGGCAGGGCGGGGGGCGAGGTCGTGCGTACATAAAAACAAAGTACTGCAACCTCACCTTAATGTAAAATCTATTTTCCCTCCCACATTTAACCCATCTGCCTTCAAAGCAAGAGTAAACAGACAGGCTTGTTCCATCAGGCCAAGAGCAAGTCCATTTCCTAATAAAAAAATACTGTGTAAGCTAGTCAAAAGAACATACCTGTAGATCTGAATGCTGCATGTCAGGAACATGAGTACTCCGACCACAATGACATAGTCGCAGTACGCCCGATATGCCCATGCCACAGCCAGCTGGCCGTCAGTCTGCCAACTACCGTGAGAAAACAGCAAGCAGTGGCCGCTGGAAAATAATACTTTACAATTACAACAAATGTTTATAAAAGCAACTGCCTGAAAGAATTCCGGGGTTTGATTCCCTGGTCAGGATAAACCACAAAGTAGGATAAATGCAGGATATCCAACGGCTATGCCATGGGAAACTGGGGAAATAATCCACAACGAAAGGACTGATCGCCCGCCTGGTGTCTGCCGGCGTCCCCGAAGATAAAATAAATAAAACGGCTATGCCACACGGAAGGAAAGTAACTTAAATATAATGTAAAGGAAATTTTATGAAAAAAGACTTAATTTTCATTTAAAAATAATTAGAACTGCGTTTAACCTTTTGAGCGCCACAGTCACGTATAGACGACAAGCCGAACAAGCAAAAAAGTACCTTAAGTCTGTCGACTTCAGGTACTTTTTGGTTTGTCATCTGTGGCGGTCAAAAGGTTAATAGATTTTAAATGAAAGCCTGCCTAAAGCAGGAATCAAACCCAATCAAAAAACGTGTTAGATGTAAGAGCACGCAAAGGAAGCTCAAAATTGCTTACATCGTATGTTTAGTAAAAATTGAGTAACATTTGTAAGAGTGCCACAAAAAATTCAGCACCTAATATTGTACTTTGTGCTGTCAGTTTGGGGCACCCAAATATACCACACTAGAGGTAAGACAGTCGCAACCTAAATGTTTTTAAAACCTAGCCAGAAACCCCCGAAACCCATCAAAAAAAGGACAATACTAGGGATACCGGGATGGATGACCACCCAACCTACACTCAGCATTGGGGGCCAAAGGTTGAAATAGAAGCTGGTGGCCCTATTAACCACTAACTTCTGCGAATGGAAACAGAAGATGTGTTGTGCTTAACACAAGCATCAAGGGCTGATAAAAAGGAGTACTAATGCAAATGTTATTTTTAAATACAGTAATAATCTCAGAAAATAACTAGTTCAGCAGGGCTATTGCATATCTTTTAATGACAGTGGATAACGTATAGTGTCTATCAAATAACTGTCAAAAGGTGAGTTTTAAGAAAAAAATGTACCAAACACTAACCAATTTACAGCTGTTAATCTATGGACACATAAGATAGCCACTGACATTAAAAAGATATGCAATAGCCCTACTGATTGGCAGTGAATCTGATTTGTTCTATTGTGAAGTGAAGAGGAAACGACTAAATTAGAAATGTTATAAAGAACAATGTCCAAAACGTCCCCACCCTTGTAGCACTTTAAAACCTATGTCAATCGAAGGGTTATAGTCAACTTATCATTTTATTGTATGACAACGAAACTGAAATCCGCATCCGAAAAAAGTTATATTGTTATGAAGAAACCGAAATCAGTCACAATAATAATTATGTTACCGACCACGATACTTTTCTTTTTGTAATTATTACTGTGGAATGATGTCGTTCGGAGTTTTCAAACCTCGGAACGTAACCTTCTGTAGCGAGGTGTGAGACAAGGAGACGTCATATCTCCGAAGCTGTTCATCGCTGTACTGGAGGATGTTTTCAAGGTTCTGAATCGGGAAGGACTAGGCATCAATGTAAATGGTGAGTACATCAGTCCCCTTCCGTTTGCTGACTATATAGTGGCTGAGACCATGGAGGACTTCAGAACAATGCTCGATGACCTCAGTAGAGTTTCCGAAAGAGTGGGTCTTAAAATGAACATGAACATAACCATGATCATGTTGAAAAGCTATGTAACACCCACTCCTATCAAGATCGGAACCTCTATACTCGAAGTTGCGGACGATTATGTCTACCTGGGACAAACGGTTTAGTTAAGTAGGTTTTAATTCGAGAAAGAGGTCACCCCTTCCATGCATATCGCATCCAGCGGGTCCCCGCAACCTTCACCACGTCATCTTCATCATCACCTTTTTATTTTTGTTGAGTGGTGAAAAATACCTAACGCATACAGCACCGTCCCGGGAGACGGCGCGGCTTGCAACCACTAAAAACACTGGCGTGAACCTACTGTCACTTTGTTGGATGAGCCACAAGAACTGCTACGCATGACGTTCGCGACCCATCCAGCGATGTCCGGGCTCATCTGAGACATCGCAACCACTCATGAGGGCCGTGCGATGTGATAACGATAGACTCCCCGATCTATCGCACGCTGGCACCTCCTGGGGTGACATCAGGTCACCATGGCGCCTCCTCCACCGACCAGTCCTCCTTCGACGGATCGCGTCAGTGAGGGAGTCTTCCTCCTCCACCTCCTTCTGTGAGATGACATCCTTACAGAAGGACGCCACTGCCTTCCATGCCTCCCTACTGTCGACCATGGCCTTGGTCACAGCCGGCGAAGAGCGGTCTGCCCCAATTGTTGCTACGAGAGCACGGCTCTGCACCACCCAAGCAGGGCAATGCTTGAGGGTGTGACGCGCCGTAGTCTCGCTGCAGTCGCACTGGTAACACACGGGAGTCGCCTCCTGTCTAGCCACTTTGTGCAGGTATTTGCCAAAGCAGCCATGCCCTGACAACACCTGCACTAGATGGAAGGTCAACGTCAGGTCAGGTCATTTGTCCACCTAATGGAAGTCCTTCCAACGCAACGTTTTCTGCTTCGCGGTCGCCACTCCCTTACTTTTCGGCCCCATCGGTTATTCGTTCTGCGAGCGATGTGCCGTGCCCTGCTCATTGCCACCACTTGAGTCTGGCAATTCCCGGTCTAAGTCGGTAACCTCAGTAACCTCAGAAGCTCCGAGCATAGCCCTCTCCATTGCCCTCTGACTTTAAGCCTTCTGATGAGACTGATTGTGAGCGATCACATTCAGGTCTCGTATGTAATCAATGACAGCACACACTGATCATAGACTTTCGTCTTGAGATACTGCGGTAAGTTGGACGAAAAGATCGAACTCAACTTCCGTAACGCTGCCCAGCCGAGTCGGATTCAACGATGGACCTCTTTCTTGAAGTTAGACCTACCTAACTAGACCGTTTGTCCAAGGTAGTATAATCGTCCACAACTTCGAGTGTAAAGTATCCGATCTTGATAGGAGTGGGTGTTACCTAAGCAGTCAACATGACCTTGGTTTTGTCCATGTTCATTTTAAGATCCACTCTTTCCGAAGCTCTACTGAGCATCGAGCATTGTACTGAGATCCTCCATGGTCTCAGCCATAACCACAATATCGTCAGCAAACCGAATGTGAATGATGTTTACTCGCCATTGACAATCATTGATGCCTAGTTCTCCCTAGTCCAGAACCTTGAAGACATCCTACAGTACAGCGGTGAACAGCTTCGGAGGTACGACGTCTCCCTGTCTCACACCTAGCTGCCCATGGGTAGGTTCAGAGGTTTGAAAACTCCGAACAATATCATTCTACAGTAATAATTACAAAAAGAAAAGGATCGTGGTCGGTAACATAGTCATTATTGTGACCGATTTCGGTTTCTTCATATCGATATAACTTTTTTCGGATGCGGATTTCAGTTTCGCTGTCATACAATAAAATGATAAGATGACTATGGCCCTTCGATTGACATAGGTTTTAAAGTGCTACAAGGGTGGGGACGGTGTCCATACATTTTTGTGCATTGTTCTTTATAGGTAACATTCTTTTTGTTTCTATCAATTTTAACCCCCTAAGACGACCCACTGACCAACATTTTACCTAAATTACAAAGCTAGAGTTATTTTAATGATAGTGGTTCCTCTATTCGCCCATTTTTTAATAGCATGGAACTTTAGTTAAGGCTGGTTTAAGGAGGCACAGGAAAAGAGCTTTTGGGAGAAATTGGGGGAGGCCTTTGCCCAGCAGTGGTATAGGACAAGCTAATAATTTTGTTGAAGATATTGTAATGTAGTCCATATGCTTAACTTACTTGAATTCATGCACATGCATGCCCATCGGCGCTATGATGCATAGGGACAATATCAGACCAATCACATAGCCAGCTATTTGGCTCAGCAGCAGTACGTTGGTCAACGCCATCACTTCAGCTTAAACACTCACAGATTTTGTACAATAAGATAATTACGACTTATTTACAATAGTCTGAAGTATGATTCTGATAAAAATTGAGGAAAACACAAAACAAAGCTGACGTTCGGGACCTTCGCGCAAATTGAAATGACATTGACATTTCTTTTGTTTGACTTGCATTGACATCAGTGACAGTAATATTTTGATGAGTGATTCATGAATGACGGTCACTCAGTAACTCGTCAAGGAATCGCACGGGACCATATAATATGAAATTGGTGTAGCAAATTGGATATTATTTTATTCTTTCAGCAGCATATAAAAAATCTGTAAAGGATTACTGCGTTTCAGAATCCTCATCCAATGCATGTTAAGTGTAACAAATACAACGTTGAAAGAAACGCGTTTTTATTCGTTTCAACACACGCAGATTTTTTTTAAGTTTACCTTTTGAATTGTTTTTTTAATTTTTATTTTTAATACTAAAATAAAGATTTTAATTTTAATATTGTTTTATTTCAAAATGTCATATCTCTTCTTGTATTTGAAGTTTAAGTTTTTAATTTCAAAACCACAAAATGATAAAACTTCTCTCACTCCGTAAAGAAACGTAAAAACAGAATCCTGTCACTCTTGTCATCATAAAATGTCAAATTGCGACAGATTGGACGTTGGTGATGTGTTTCAATCAGTGGAATCAGAAATAAATCGCATTAATTGAACAATTTACTATGTCATTGCCTTCCCAATAGACTGATAGCAAACAGAAATAATGAATTTCAATGCTTCCAGAAACGGTAAGTGTTTTTTTCTATGTAAACAACGTTGTCACCTGTTACCGACTTGCTCAGGCTTTAACTAACAATTGCTCCTAAAGTTCTTATTACATTCAAATGAACTGATCACACTATGTCATTCGTAACACCTTCTACACATTAATATTCCCAGGTGACCTAAATCTTCTAAATATATTTAAAAATTGCCGATGCATCACAAGCCTTGATATAAACTGTTGCTGAGTAACAACAGTCGTTCCAAATAGATCCAGCTATGTACATAGTTGTAGCTCATGTAAGTTCCTAACCAATAGCATAGCTGAAATCTTTGAGTGAACCATGACATAAAGTGTTCCAATGAATAATTTCACAATATTTGTTTGCAGTGGGTCAGGCGGGCGGGATTCGCAAGGCGAAGCGTGTGAGTGATGTTTCGGCGATGGGGGCGCCTTCGCCAAGCCCCGCGTTCAGCCCTGTTCCTCCACCATACACTGCTGGGTTCCAACCCGCTGGACCCCCTCCTCCTTATCAAGAAGGAATCCAATTAGACACCTCACAGGACTTTGTTCCACCTGCTGGACCATCTGGAAGTAAGTTTGTGTACAAAACACCCGAAAACCTGTAAATATACTATAATATAATTACTAAATTAAATTAGCAGAGTATGCTGCTTTTAATTGCCAACAGTTTGAAAGGTTAGAAAGAAGGTTTCAACTGAGTTAAGTTTTGATAATAGTTCTAGTATGAAATTAATTAGTTTAGTTTTACACACATATACTCTTGAAGACCTGAACAGCGCCTCTGCCGCTACAATAAATGTGGCTACCTACTGGGCCCAAACTGTATAAGACGAAAGTAGAATCGACATAACGAGAAGAGGAAGTGTACTTACATAATTTTATAAAATAACTAGCGGACGTCCCGCGGTTTCACCCGCGTAGATTCCGTTCCCTTGGGAATACAGGGATAAAAAGTAGCCTATGACACTCAAGAATAATGTGGCTTTCTATTGGTGAAAGAATTTTTAAAATCGGTTCAGATCCCGAGATTACCCCTTACAATTTAACAAATATACAAACACACAAACTTTACCTCTTTATAATATTAGTATAGATAAGTTATTTTGTAAATATTTTGTGTTTCAGATTTTGGTTACATGGGTGGTTACCCGCAGTCTCCGATGCCAAACCCAGCACAACTAGGCTCCATGCTACATCAGCCCATAGTACAGGTACCTGCATGTTTTATTACGAGCATTATTAACCCGAGGCAGAAAGGTAGCAAAAAAAACTTTATTCACGAAAAATCTACTTGGAAAAGGGAGTCTTTCCTTGTGCTTGAATAAACTCCCAGGTCCTACTTATAGGGACCTTATTTGTTGAAATATACTAACAAATCTTTTATTACAACTGCTATCATTTTTAAATTCATTGCATGCTCTTGTAATCTGGTCAGCCCAGATTAAACCGAGATCTTGTAGTAAGAATTATGAAAAGTTCCACATACATACTAATATTGCAAATGTGATTATAATTGAGTCTATTTGATTGTTTGGAAAAGGCTAGACAGATGACACTTTAGAAAGAAAGAAAACATTTATTATACATAATTATTTATTTTTGAGAATCATGCCTTTCTCAGCTCAGGTTCACTAAAACGTTGGGCTGCGGGATGTTCACAGGATACTGTGAACATCCCGCAGCCCAACCGGCCTCGACATGAAGGGCTAAGAAGCAACATGGGTGGTATTTAGTCAGTAGAAGTCTGACACTCCCTTTTGCTCTGCCCAAGAGCGGGGGGGGGGTCATTTGATGATTTTCCAACCAACCAAAAAAAGGTTTTCAAAAACCTGGGTTAGGCGATATTTCTTATTCTAGTACAACATTGTCATGAGAATATGAGATCCTTTTAAACCTCCACGCAAGCTACCCTGCAGACAGAATCTAGTAAACAGAGCAGCCCTCCCCACCCCTACCACTAGTCTATTAGCGTCCCCTTCTCGCAGGACATGGCGCTGCAATACGGCAACCAGCTGGCGTCCCAGGGTCGGGAGGCGGTACAGCGTGAGCTCAACAAGTATGTGCCCGTGTCCCGCCTGCGGTACTACTTCGCAGTGGATACGAGATATGTGCTGCGGAAGCTGCTGCTCATCATGTTCCCTTATACGCATAAGGTGGGTAGTAACTGCAAGAAGAAATTGTTTTCTGAATAATAATAATATTTATTTATTGTTTTTGCCAAGGTATTCTTACAAACTAGTCATTGGAATTTCCTTTTTGGCGTCTAATGCCTGTATTAGGAAACCCCACTCTTCCATATCGTATTAATTAAGGTGGTACCCTGAGCAAATAACCTTGAGCATTTGCTCCCTCTTTGCCGCACCCCACCTCTACAATACTTCGTAAACTATTACTTGCGCCACCTGGCGAACTTCTTACGAATACAAGTAAAATTAACAGATCTAAGAAGTAATAGATATGGCATTCAAAGAAATATTTTTTTATGAAACGTTATTATGAATTCAGTTACTATACTCACGTCGATAAATAGGTAGGTACTTTCAACTTTTACAGTGATACAAATATTACGATTACGAAAATGAGCTCAAAATGAAAATCCAAGATGGCGCTGACGAAGATCTTTGGTTTTTCCGTCATGGGTGTCGTTTTCATGGTTTTAGGGGTCGCTGATTACGAAAATGAGGTCAAAATGAAAATCCAAGATGGCGGCCATGAAAATTTTTGGTTTTTCCGTCATGGGTGTCGTTTTCATGGTTTTAGGGGCCGCTGAATACGAAAATGAGGTCAAAATGAAAATCCAAGATGGTGGCCAGGAAAATTTTAGGTTTTTCCGTCATGGGTGTCGTTTTCATGGTTTTTGGGGTCGCTGATTACGAAAATGAGATCAAAATGAAAATCCAAGATGGCGCCGACGAAAATTTTAGGTTTTCCCTCATGGGTGTCGTTTTCATGGTTTTTGGGGTCACTGATTACGAAAATGAGGTCAAAAGGAAAATCCAAGATGGCGCCGACGGTTTTTGGTTTTTCCGTCATGGGTGTCGTTTCCATGGTTTTTGGGGTCGCTGATTACGAAAAAGAGGTCAAAAAAGAGGCCAAAGAGGCCAAAAATTTTCGCCGGCGCCATCTTGGATTTTCATTTTGACCTCATTTTCGTAATCAGCGACCCCAAAAACCATGAAAACGACACCCATGACGGAAAAATCAAAAATTTTCGTCGGCGCCATCTTGTATTTTCATTTTGACCTCATTTTCGTAATCAGCGATCCCAAAAACCATGAAAACGACACCCATAACGGAAAAACCTAAAAAATCTTTACCGCCATCTTGGATTTTCATTTTGACCTCATTTTCGTAATCAGCGACCCCAAAAACCATGAAAACGACACCCATGACCGAAAAACCTAAAATTTTCCTAGCCGCCGTCTTGGATTTTCATTTTGACCTCATTTTCGTAATCAGCGACCCAAAAACCATGAAAACGACACCCATGACGGAAAATCCAAAAATTTTCGTCGGCGCCATCTTGGATTTTCATTTTGACCTCATTTTCGTAATCAGCGACCCCAAAAACCATGAAAACGACACCCATGACGGACAATCCAAAAATTTTCGTCAGCGCCATCTTGGATTTTCATTTTGATCTCATTTTCGTAATCAGCGATCCCAAAAACCATGAAAACGACACCCATGACGGAAAAACCTAAAATTTTCCTAGCCGCCATCTTGGATTTTCATTTTGACCTCATTTTCGTAATCAGCGTCCCCAAAAACCATGAAAACGACACCCATGACGGAAAAACCAAAAATCTTCGTCGGCGCCATCTTTGATTTTCATTTTGACCTCATTTTCGTAATTAGCGACCCCAAAAAACCATGAAAACGACACCCATGACGGAAAATCTAAAATTTTCCTAGCCGCCATCTTGGATTTTAATTTTGAGCTCATTTTCGTAATCGTGCCAATATTATTTTGTATCACAGTAAAAGTTGAAAGTACCTACCTATTTATCGACGTGAGTATAATAACTGAATTCATAATGACCAAAAGTATTTGGACGCACCAATAAATATTTCATAAAAAAATATTTCATTGAATGCCATATCTATTACTTGAAATTACTTCTTAGATCTGTTGATAATGTGACGTAAGCGAGCGAGCGCATGAGCCGACGCGGCGCGGTGACGAGCGACACGGGTTCCCCCTTCGAGGCCTGGCGGCATACTGAATGTCAATAGATACAGATGCGAATACGCTCAGAATTTTGCATAAAAATCTTTATAAAATCAAATTTTGGGTTTTTGAAAAAAAAAATCGTACCATAATGTTCATTATGAAATTGCTTATCCATTAGTGTAAAAACAAAATAAAAACAATTGTTAGTTTTGGAGAAGTAGCATGTTTTCAATAATTATTTCTCATTTCTGTGGTTTCGTTGTGAGGGGATTAATTAAATATTTTACTTAAAAAAGAAAAAAACAAAACGTACCATTTTGAAGGTAAGAGGTTGTAGAAATTTAATGTATTTTTTGTTGGTTGATATATCTTTTTTTTAAAGAGTTATAAGCTCCAGAAAACTGCACAAAAAACGGCTAGAGCTACGTTTTGCTGGGGGACGCGCCTTAACTTTAACAAACTTGTTTTTTTTTATAATATAATTACACAAAAAAGGAAAACAAATTGAAGCGAACAATTATGATTATCATTTACAAATTAAAAATGAAATTAATTTTGATGTGGCACAAGTTTTCAACTGCCTCTTTGGTCTAACTGTAGAAAACGCGACTGCTGAGCATGATGTCGTTTTTCCATCAAGAATTTCTCCGTAGCAGCCACAGAGTCTGGATTTGCGACTGGTTGACGGCTGGTTCTCGTCACGCATTCCACAGAGCCTAAAGACTAAGGTCTTCAACCAGTGCGTCCTGCTTGTTATTATGACATACGGGGCTGAAACGTGGACACTAACGATATGGTTGGTCCATAAATTTAAAGTCGCTCAGCGAGCTATGAAGCGGGCTATGCTAGGGGTCTCTCTCAGGGATCGCATCCGAAATGAGGTGATTCGAAAGAGGACCAGAGTTGTCGACATAGCTCACAGAATAAGTAAGCTGAAGTGGCAGTGGGCCCGCCATATTAGTCACAGAACCGATGACCGTTGGAGTAGACGTGTTCTTGAGTGGAGACCGCGAATCGGCAAGCGTGAGGTGGGACGCCCGCAGGCTCGGTGGAGCGATGATCTTCGCAGAGTGGCTGGTAACAACTGGATGAGAGTTGCCGAAAATCGAGTTGAGTGGCGTAAGATTAAAGAGGCCTATATCCAGCAGTGGATTGCAATAGGCTGATGATGATGATGATGACGGCAATATGCTCGCCCCTTATTACATAGGACTTAAACATAACTGGCGGCGAAATGTGGGTGTACTATTATAAAAAACTAAAAAACACTTCCTGACCCGGGGATCGTATCGCTACGTTTCTTTCTCTCTTCGTAACGTAAGCTGCTCTGTTCCAGGAATGGATGGTGAAATACGACCAGGACACGCCGGTGCAGCCTCGGTATGACATCAACGCGCCAGACCTGTACATCCCCTCCATGGGCTACGTCACCTATGTGCTGCTCGCCGGCTTCATGCTGGGTGAGTTGTGATGACTACACTACACCTAGTCTTCAAGGTATACTATAAGTTTGCCCAAGTTGGGAATAGAACTCAATATAGTTTACGACCCAAAACTAAGAGAACCTTCAGGCTTACCGTTTTTTCGTTGCTAACATGTTAAAAAATAGTTGTTCAATGGTGTTGAAGAACTCAAAGAGATTGGATTGATGATTTTAATGACTATAGCTCTGTGCATATTAGTTACTTACCGCGTATCAAATTTGTATCAACATACAAACCGACACTGACTTTCTGATTGCAAAAAACGTAAGAAAGTTGAAATTTCGCGGGCTACTCTAGAGCTTTCTCCATAATATTTCCTGGGTCGATGGCTAGTCGCCGCAGGAACCCAGAAATATATCGATAAGGCCGAAAACGGTCAAGAGGAATATAATATCTGCATTTTATACCTAAAATCATAACTTTATTAACTGTTTAACTAAAATTAATTGTTATCAGCACAGGAAGAAGTGCTCCAGTTGATAGATAAAGTCAAAGTTCACAATACAGAAACAAAACAGGTTAAATCTCAGTGGTGGATAACAAAAAAGTTATTGATCTTTGGTTATCACTTATCAAAAAAAATCATTATCTAGCACTAAAGATTGATTACGTAAGGTTCTTAAAGAAATGGAAAGGTCATTTAAGATATTTTACATCTCTCATATTCGGTAAGTAGGTCCTTATTACCCCCAAATGGGGCTTGTAGGTGACCAATTAGCGCTCCAGGGCATTAATGTCGCAAGAAAAGCCCTAGGGCGGTAAGTAATTAAAAAAAAAACACTTCACTCTTTCAAAAAGTTCGCGTACATCTAACCATCATAGTAGGTACTGGCAATAGACATCATGCATTCAGCCCAATGACAAAAGAGGTCGCTTCGCTATTCAGCCTTGTCTTCGTATGAGTATACCGCCTGTGTGGGGGAGGCTTAATAGTCATCAATTTTAAATATCGAACGGCGAAGCTCAATATCGTTCTTGAAAAAAAAAATTTTAAAAAGAGATGAAAAAAGCGGTAATAGAAAACTTTACTTTCAATATTGTTTGTTTTTGGATTTTTTTTATAATTACGTGCTAATTAGGAAAAAAACATGAGTTCTGCAAGTGATGAAGATATAAGCTGCACTCCCGATTCAATGAAAATGGAAGCTGAAGCAGCAATTAACAATATTTTGCCTGAAAGTTCTAAAGAGAGATAGGTATTTGAAAACTTTATTCTTGTAATGCCGGTTTTTTTCTTCTTACCTCATAATCGAGATGTAAAGCAGAGTAGTTAGCTCGGGTGTAAGCATCAATTGCACCCTCGAACTATTGGCGCCCTCGCTGCGCTCGTGCGCCTAAATATCTCGGGCTGCAATTGATGCCTTACAGCCCTTGGCTACTAATCTACTATATCATGCTGTCGTTCGTCGTCATGATTAAAGTGTTTTTTAATCTCGGAGACTAAATTGACACTTGCAAATGTTAAACTTACAAAGAATGCTGTCAGCTCTTCTGTATTAGTGTTGTACCTACGGTACCGGTTTGTTGAATCGTAACTTTTTATATTTATTACACGATTTGAAAAAAAAAAATACAGATGCTATCAGTGTTGTTACCGTAGCCAAATTAAAGAACTCCCAATGGCCCGCTTCAGAAGGACCTTACACAGATGGCTAATTGACAATCCGTTCTACGATATAAAGGAGTTTCTTGAGTTTAAATTTAAATAATATAATTTGACCTAATCTAAAAATCAATTGTGTGAATTCAATTATACCAATTCAATTACATTAATTCAATAAATTCAATTACATCAATTTAATTCGATAAATTCAATTATATCAATTTAAAATTTGCATGTCATTATATTATGATTGAGTATGTTGAGCTACTTATACAACTATTTTAAGAACCTTGTAACCATATTTATTTGCAAATAAATCTTTGACTTTGACACGATAAACCTTACAAATGTGTTCATACTGAAAAGAAAACCGAATCTCCAACTGAGACGCCGAAAAACACGATTGTGTTTTAACTGCCGAAATCCTGAACATATCTAGACACATCTTACATCTTGTTTAACAAATCCATGTTCCCCAGGGCTCCAACACCGCTTCTCTCCGGAGCAGATAGGCATGCAGGCGTCGTCCGCGCTGGCCTACATCATCTTCGAGATGATCATGTATCTGGTGACGTTGTACATCACTAACACCAGCACGCATCTCAAGACGCTAGATCTACTGGCCTTCTCCGGGTAACTTACATTTTTAACATGTTTTGTATTATGTAATGGATTCTTCGAACGTGATTTTGACCCACTTTAAAACGTTGAATTAATTTGAAACGTTGGTTGCTTTGCAATGTCAATAACATCATCACACCTAATTTCAATAGACGGCATTTTTTTAAATTTGTGTTCAGCTAAGAAAACTCCACTTCCTGGTGCAGTCCTAGTATACTATAGTACATTATGGTACAAGTGTGTAACGTTGGTGATTACCGCTGAGGCGCCATTGAGACCCGAGCCGTCAGGTGAGGGTCTTAAGAAAGCCGAGTACGGTAATCATCAATACACACGGGTATCATACGACGTTTTTCAACACACTTGTGAAGAAAATAATACTAAAAAGTCATCTTCAACAGTTAAAACAAGTTCTGATTTTTTTTGCCAATAGCGGGAAAAATTAATCGGTTTTCCTATGCGCGCGCATCTACAGTTCTACCAACTTATCTGTGAATGCGGGAAAACATGGAACTAAAATAAATGTACTAAGTTTACTATTGAACACGATCTTTTTTGTATCGAAACTTTTTTATGAACGTAGCAACTCAACCAATAAAATTTAAAAAAACCAAAACCTTATAACTCACTAGTGAATAATAGCAATGAAAAAGTCACAGTTTGATTATAGGTGTCATTATGTGCCTAATTGCGGTGAAATTATAGCCACTTTATGAGCAAGTGTGTTGAAAATAGTATTCCCACATGTAGCTATGAACCGGGTACAAATCCGGACTCCGTGGCTAGGAGCTAAAGTCAGGACCTCTCGCTCAGCAGTGGGGCTTGCGACTTAGAGCAACGAGACCGCTACAAACTACATAGAGTAAATAAAAAGATTTGAAAAAATATATTGATGCATAACAGTGTAGCAATATGGATCCCACACTAGGATACCCTATGTTGCAGGATAGAAATATGCATTTTAGTAATATTCATGTTAGAAAAAGACATACTGCACCGACCCCAAATGAGGGTAGTTGACAAAAAAAAACTAATTAGTCCATCAGATAGATTTCCAAAAAATATTAAACACGTATTTTTTCTTTTTTGACGTAAACAAAAAATGCTTCGAAAAGTCGCGAAACGTCACAGGTTGGTCCTTTTTTACCAGACTATGCCGTCAAAAGCCCCCTCTCCATGGTCTTTGACAAGCTTTATTTTCGTCATTTTTTATTAATTTGATAAAACAATAAACACGTATCCAATATTTTTCGATAGTCTAACTGACGGACTAAACAGAATCATATTTTTTTTAGTCAGTCAACTACCCTATTGGGATAAGGTCAAGAGATTGATGATGATGATGATGAGTGATGTGTATTTGGTTACAACAGGTACAAGTACATCATCATGATCGGCAGTCTGCTGGCTGGACTGCTGCTCGGCAAGACTGCCTACTACTGCAGTCTTGTCTATACTAGCTTCGCGCTGTCCTACTTTTTGGTGAGTACTTTGTTATTTAGACCCATTGACCGCCACGGTCAAGTAAGACGACAAGCCAAAAAGTACCTTAAGTCGACAGACTTATGGCACTTTTTTGCTTGTTCGGCTTGTCGTCTATACGTGACTGTGGCGCTCCAAAGGTAGGAAGGAAGGTAGGGGGTAGGTGGTAGGTATAGCTATTTTACCGCAATTAAAGTAATTAATTGAAAATTACGGCTAGACAAAAAAACATAAGTCGCACAATATAATGTGGGAGTGAAAGAGCGTGATCAACTCTGTAATTTTTAATTTAGGTTCTTAAATGACTAGGGGTTGTAAACATAACATATCAGGTTCACTTTCATAGTAGGAACTGCTTATGAGTATTTTCTAACACTTAGAGAGGACTCACGGATAACGGATAGAATCCAAGACCTCACACACGCAGCATTTATGTCACTAGCTAATCTATAGATATTTGCGTTTTTTCCTTCCAATAAAAGTTGACTAACATTTTTCAGAGTTTACAGTGCTGTAATCTGTGTAAAGTTCAAAACATATTAACCTACTTGGTTATCCTTATTATGAGCCTAATCTGTCCCACAGCAGGGAAAGGCCTCCCTTCCCTGTTTCCATAAGAGTTCAGCTCATCACGCTACCTTTGTTCATTGCCACTGCCGCCGGTAAAGTATTATACCAAATTGCCAGCAGCATTAACAATTTATTTTATTATAAGTGTATTACGTAGTTTTCGTACTTAATTTGACTGATAATTAAGAAATATTCCCGAATATTTCTTGCCACCAAAATTCCCACTTCGGCAAAATATTGCCGGCAACGGCACATCTCTATTCTGGACCTACCGCGTCGACTGGTTCTATTATCTGGGACCTACTCTGACATAACTTTTATTTTCTTTCTAGGTAAAAACCCTCCGGTTACAACTCCTATCCGGCTCGCAAGCTCCAGAGCAGCAGGCGGCGACAGCATACGGGTACACCCCCAACCCGTACTCGGACAGCTGGAGCAAGCCGGCAGCAGGAGGCACCAAGCGCCGCGTGTACTTCCTGCTGTTCGTGGCCGTCACACAGCCGCTGCTGTCCTGGTGGCTCACCTACCACCTGGTGCCCAGCGACACAGTGCCTCCAGTGCCGTAACGGCGACGTCGATGCGGACACTTACATACTTAGCCGACGGCGAGGGTTCTTACTGTTCTTTGTAAATTTGTTTAGATGTGGTGGCTTATGGACTATAATAGTGGTTAAGGTTTTTTTAAGGTATGGGCAAACCGGGACGGATTTGATCAGACTCCAGACACGGGATTTTGGACAGATAATTAATTGAAGTCTGTCAAATCCTGTGATCGCAGCCATTTCGAAGTCCGGTCGGTTTGACTATAACTTTAGGCAATGGCAACATTAAATTCTCCAGTGTGACCAGCTTATTACACTAACAATCATGCCTGAATCTAAAATATATTTAGCTTTTGATAAAAATTATGAAAGAAATATTTTTATTATGATAAATGAAAGTTTACAGAACAGTTGGAACCCATTGCTGGGAAGTAATGCTGACACATTGAGTTACACTCGACGCGCATTTACTTCAATTTGACTCGACCGGGAACGAACCTGTGACCCCATGTGTCAGCATCTAGTCTGAAAGAAATTGTGAGAGTTATGTAAATACGAATATTTTATTGAATTTATAACTGCTTTGTTTTACGAGATTTGTAACGTTTTCTACCTCTCGACTTTTAGGAAAAAGGTTTCATAACTTAAAAGACAAAAACTATGTAAAATTAATGTATTTTACGCAGAATCTAAACGGGAAAACACTTGGCTACGTTTTAAAGTAACCAAAATGCTAAATAAAATACTCAAACAAAATTAGACCCTAAAGTTGACGAGAAAGAATTCTCATTCGAAAGTACAAAATAAATTGTGACGCAAAAAAAATGTTTTATACTAAGAATCATTATGTATAGGAATCTCTAGATATAGTTACGAGGGGTAGAAAATGTTACAACTAATCAGATCCTTACATAGAGTGTCCAGAATAACTTGTAAGCTAGATTTTCAGCTCTCAGCATTGATGCTAGCGTTCAAAATTGAACAGAGTAACCCTTGTGTGTTGAAAAAGTGTGTTTAGTTTTGAACAGTCGAGATTTGACTGCATTTTTAACTGAGAGTTAAAAATGCAGTAAAAAACAGTCCAGTGTAATATAACTTCCAAGTTATACTAATCAATCCGTAGCATTCCTACCGCCTGGGTATTACCACGATGTAACAATAATACCAATATCAACAGTACCCGGCCGTAAATACGTCACATGGAGGTAATACTGATGCATGCCTTATGTTGCGTGACCTTTAGGGAACGTAACCATACTACGTGACCCGTTCTTGGGGGAGGAGGGGGGGAGGGTGTAGGGTTTCGTCACGTAGTCAATCACGGACTTCAGCTGATTGAAAACCAATAGTTTGTAATGCAGTCGTTGCCAAGTCGACGAGAGTTCCAGACAAAAAAGACATTAGTTTTTGTGCGCTATATTAATACTTAAAGACATTTTTTTAAATTTTCTTTAAGCATCGGGCAGTTGCCCACCAGGCACAACATCGGTCAGTTTTTTTTTTTTTTTTTTTTTTTTTATAATATTCCACAACTATCACACAACGATTGGAAGATCCTCCCCTTTTAAAAAAGGATAAGGAACTATACACCATGTTCCTTAGATTTATAAAGAACCATGCCCCACTATTTTGAAATTTCGGCCTTGTAGAGCGTTGTCTCTGTCACTCATACATGCGTGACCGTCTCTTTCTAATATCCAATGTGACGTATTTACACCCAGGTACTGTATCTACCGGGATGTTTTGTTAATAGGAACGTAGCTGCTTACCTAGTGACAAGGATAAGGGATCAAGATATTTTTATTTAAGTGCCAATGTATCTTATAAACTGTCATATGTACAAATGAGAGACACAAATCCTACTAATATTATAAACGCGAAAGTTTGTAAGTATGGATAGATGGATGTCTGTTACTGTTTCACGCAAAAACTACTGAAGGAATTTGGATAAAATTTGGTACACAGATAGTTTGTAACCTGGATTAACACATAGGATAGTTTTTATCCCGATTTTATCTTCCAGTGGGATAATTTTCGAGTTGTAGCGGGCGAAGCCGCTGGCAACAGCTAGAAATAAATATTTTGTCCAAACATGATCACATACAAACAATCATACAACATATAAACTTATCTATAAGCAACTGTCCCCTAAGTAAGCATAAAGCAGCTACGTTAAAATATCCCTAACTACCAGTTAATCTCCTAAGATATTACTTTATGAAAGTGCTTTTGATGAAACTTATAATTTGTAATGATCGTCCTCCAACGAACTATTCATGTGACAGCCGAGCTGTATGCGTGCAATGAGCGTGTTTTGTACTAATTCAATGCAATATTAAAGGCTAGTTTTATATCGAATGGGCTTTTATTATTATCACTTTTTTTACGTGTAGTATATCCTCAAATGACTTCCCCCGCTCTGGAGCGGTAGGGAGTGTCAGACTTCTACTAACTAAAAACCACCCTTGTTCCTTCTTAGCCCTTTGTGTCGAGGCCGCGGTTATTCTTTCGAGCAACCCACAGTCCCGACGTGTTATTATTATCCCTTCAAAATAAAATAAAAATAAATATTAATTTATATGACATGTATCTTTTGGTGCGTGGCCTTAATCGGAACTAAAATAATATCACGCCTGTAACCCCCGAAGGCTTAGCAGAGGTGTACTTAAAATAATACGCCTACATTTCGCAAGTTGTAATAGGGGCGAGATGGCTGCTACTGAGCGATTTCTGATGGGGTTCCCAATAACACTACCTCACTTGGATAGAACCCTGGAATGGAACTCGTGCTTAACAGTTGAACTTGTGACCACACCACTAGACCGACGAAACCATCGTCGCTATACTGTTCTTTTTACCTGACTGCGGCGAAGCCCAAAAGGAGGGTTATGTGTTTGATGTGTATGTATTTTAATACTATTTCCTTAAACGGTTTTACCAATAAGTATTCTAATCGCTACCTACCTGGGACTTGTCGGGGTAAGTATAATATACTTATAATGCGAAGACACAGGTAACTGTACAAGTGTAGTAGACGTATTAGGCACAATTAACAGCCAGTGGAAGCAGATGGGTGTCGTTAGGGCTCCAAATACTCGACCTCCTTTTTTGGCTGCATTGAAAGTACCTACTCAGTTACTCACGTACTGCAGCAGCAACAGTAGACAGTAGTAATGTAGCAGTACTTAAACCGGTTATAGATACATGAACGTTCTTCACCTGTAAAAATGACAGCAATAGCATCATTCATTAGCTTATCTAATATTAATTGGCAAATTACACACTCATAACAAGCAAGTAAACTTACTTATATAGGTACTTATTAATTAACAAGTAATTACACATTCATTAGAAAAACAAGCTTTAAATATTTACTTTTAACGGTGCAGGTAAGAACTTCGTAAAATACATACGTTTATGGTGGCCGATGAATGTAGATAGGTACAATTATAAGCGTGACTTCGTGGCTACATAGCGGAATAGGTCCGGAATATCTCCTTGCCGTCACTAGAAAAGTGAAATCGATAGCAAATCGTGAACAGAGCCTGGTGTATTTGATACTAACACACACCATACCTCGCTAAGTGCTCTGGTGGGTCAGCACAACGAGGTCGCGCATCACTCGTAATTGTGTAACTATTTACAGTCATTAACAAGTTTACACTGTGCAAGGCGTAGGTACACTTACGATTTGATTCAGATCCATGAGAAGTCTTGAAAATTCATACATCTAAAGGCGGGGAGAGAGGTGTCCGTCACGGACATCCTCTCTTCCTGCCGTGCGTTTACAAACATTTAGGTAAAATCACAATACACAAATACCCAGACCCGGAACAACTATTTGTAGGCCATACAAATATTTGTTCCGTGCGGGTATCGAACCCGCGACACGCAGCGGTGCAGTCCAATCGCTCAGCCCATAGATAACAGAAACAACAGTCAGCCACTGCGCCAACCATAGATAACAGAAACAACAGGCGCCAACCGTGCCGTCAAGGGCGTAAAGAAAGAGCTTGTTCGGCCACATAAAAAACACATAGTAGTGGTGAAGAGCGGGTCGTTTGGTGGACTTTCATAGGGTGGAACCTTTAATCTCATCAACGAGCAACATCGTCGTTATTTCTCACTCTAGTAAATGATTCTCCCGTAACTCTTTGAAATGACTTTTCTGACTTTCGCAGCGACAGAAGAGGATAGGAGCATGGTGAGTGCGATTCCGTGCTGAAAGATCATGGTTCAACCCTTTTATATTATAAATTAACGTTCATAAATAAAGACAGTCTCTGTTTTAATTTGATCCTAGCTAGACAAGTAGACTGTTAAAGCCAGTCAAACTCAGGTATCGCCAAAAAATATAACAAAAGCCGTACTTACCTACCAACAAACTAAAATTGACTTGATTGTCAATTTTACTTGGTGTGAACATTCCAAGCCATTATCTACGAGGTAACCTCGTGACGGTGATTACCGCCACGCCTCCAGTCTGGAGAGCTAGCACCGAACAGCCGTGCGTGTCAGGCGAGTTTGAACGGTCACGAACCATGCCGTGGGTATGTCCGCAGGTGGCCTGACTTGCCAAATATTTTCGCAATCAAACCAATTTTGGTTAATTTAATGGCCGTGCTCTGGAGATTGTTTTCGATGTCACGCTAAGAGAATAGATTTGCATAGAAGTAGGAGTGCCGCATGCGTGATGATACATTAATTATTAGTTTTTAAAGACTTAATTATGCATTATTATTTATCCTGAAAACGGGATATTTCGCGAGTGGACACCGAGTTTTGTGTGTAGGGAACAGAATCGTGTAGTGAGTGACAATAGTAGTGGTACCGAACGCAAAAAACGAACAAGAAAGAGGGTAGACCGTTTTGTCTGCTTCTAAACATCCACCCGCAATGACTTCAGTTTATCCGTGATCATGGTGCTTGTAACAGCGCCGAAATATCGGGAACTCGAAACAATAAGTAAACATGGTAAATATCCCGTTTATGATATTAATAGTAGTGTTAGTGACCAAGTCAGTTTAAAATCTTAATTATGCATTTTGATAACGATAACGTCTTGTTTGGGTAAAAGTACCCAGGTGTCAACTACAAGTACTAAGGTCTTATTTGATTTCCCCGTCGGGGCTGTGGATATCGAAAGGTTACCGCGGCTCCGACACAAGGGCGAATAAGAAGGAACATGGGTTGGTTTTTAGTCAGTAGAAGTCTGACACTCCCCTTCGCTCTGCCCAAGAGCGGGGGGGGTTATTCGATGATTTTCCACCCACCAAAAAAAAAAAAAAGGTCTTATTTGATTTTGATAGAGTTACTTTATAACCCGCAAATATTATACCTACAGAGGCATCGTTTATGAGTGGCAAGGGCAGGTAATATCTGGCAGGTTATTAACATAAATATGTATTTATTAAATATTAAATCATATTATAGGTACCTACGAAGGCGTTCCGCTACATCTACCTATCTGCGCGAAAACGCATTTTTTCCATCCAGAATGGAAAAGAAGAACACTTTCAGTCATATGAAGGAAAGCCCTAATTTTGTTTAACATATATCATAACATGTTGTAGGTATCCATTAGAAGCTACGCCCACATTTCGCCAGTTATAAGTCCCACGTATTAAGGGGCGAGCCTTTATAGTATATATAGTATGAGTTGTTTTGCAATGCGTCTTTTCCAACCACTACAATACATTCGTATACTTTTTAGAAAGAAGTAATCTTTCGTTTCATATTTTGCACAAAGTCATCATCCTATATTGTTCCCACTGCAGGGACTCAGAGAGAGGCATGGGCTTTAGGTAATCCACCACGCGTGCCCAGTGCGGCATGGTATATCATATATGTCGCATGTCTTTGAATGTTTTGTTTCTAAGACATGCCAGTTTCCGTTTTGAGAGCAGTGGTGATGAAATTAATTACTTACACAAAGTAATGTCTGCCTGGGTTCGAACCCATTACTTACTGTTCCTAAGTCGACGCCGCAACCACTACTGGGCCACCACTGCTCTCCACAAAAACAATAAAAAAAGATGAATTAAATCGATAAAGTCGTTCTCAACTCAAGTTATGCCGTGACCAAGGGAAATGGCGACTAAAAAATCGATGAACCAGGCAGGCACATATATAAATCAGTGAGATACCAATTAATACCTAAATACAACCAAAACAGACCTATTTTTTTAAAGGTCCATATCGTGAACTGTCGTGTTATTATTGTATTTTATAAAATTGCGATCACATTGCTAATTACTGTTCCTCATACCTAATTGGTATTAATTACTGTACATATTTTACTAATGAACCTATATTTACTTTGTTTTCGTGTTTGCAATAATAACGAACTTTCTCTTTTCTGGAAGACCTAGGTAAGTACAGGTACTTACCTAGGTCTTATTACTTATTCTCAGAAAAATTGATTTTTCTGAGAATAAGTATCTAGGTCTAGATACTTATTCTCAGAAAAATCAATTTTACAAAATGCAAAGATATAGTATTTTTTTAGGAATTTAGGAAGAAGAAGTATGACAGTGGTGTAAAAATCGAGCTGACCATAAAATTATTTATTTAAACATAGTTATACGTAGAGTACATTATTTCACTTCAAAGTTCACAAAATTGTACGTAAACTCGTAGGTTATTTGGGGGTAGACTACCATTTCCAAAGATACAATCAAACGCCAGTACCTATTCTCTACTACAATTCGTTTTTCTTTTTGTCTCGAGTTACTGTAATTATTTTAGTTACAAAGAAACAATGAACTTTAGTTAATCATTTTAGATAAAAGATGGCGCTAGGCTTACCCGCAATGCGCTACCTAAGAGCTATGCGCTAAAAAATTATACAAGACTAGGGCTCAGACCAAGAAAAAAAGGACTAGGGACTATCGAACTCCAAATAAATATCATCCAAACTGGGAAAATAGTTATCAAAAAAATAGTATTTTACAAAAAGAAAAAGTACTCGTCAATATAAAAAAAAATTGCTAAAATTATTGTCATTTCCGAGTTTTTACAGAATTTTATAGACGAACTCTGGAAAAGGCAATGATGGAAAAGGTTTCATTTTGTAGGTTGATCAAGCTTCTGAAAGTTTCCTATTCCTGTATGACCTAAAATTCTCTTGATCTAGTTGCAGAAATAAGACAGAAATACTTATACCTTGGTCCTTGACCTAGTTTTGAGCTATTTTGCTAGGTCCATAAATGGCGCCATCTAGGGCGCCATATTTAAAATGTTTAGAGAAGTCAAAGGGTAAACAAGGATCAGAAATAGACAATAAACATGAATGAAATGAAATTTTTATTAGATATTGGCTTTCACAACTAACTTGAGTGGCACTACTCGCTTCAGTAGTGCAAGTGAATAACATTAACACAAATACTAAATCACGGCTCAGGAAACCGGCATGTCTTAGAACCAAAAAAATCGAAGACATGTGACATCAGTCTACCAATCCGCAATAAACGAAAAAATTGTTTTGAAGTTTAAGAAAATAGTAAATGTTTTACATCTAATAAACTCAGGCCTTTTTTAAAGGAATCGATTTTTATTGCCAGCCTTTTTATTTATATTTTTGAAAGTCGCGCGACCTTTTCATTGCTTCCAACAGTGATGAAGTTAGGAACGAATGCTGATTGGTCACTGAACGACCTTGGCGCATTATGTATTAATAGTGTTGTACAGTTTACATAGATAACTTTATCGATAAATATACAAACCGTCCTCGAAACTCGTCCAAAGTGGTAAAAAAAGTCATTACAATTATTGTAACGACAGTTAATTTTAAATATCATCATGAAGGATAAGATAAACTGTTTCTAAAATATTTAATCAATTTAAAAAAATATTTGAAAACGTGGTTTTAAAAAAGATGAAACTTAAACAATGAGTCAAACTGGATTAAATAACATACACTGATTCAGAAAAGAAAAGCATTCAATTTTAGCATAAACTATTTTAACAAAAAACGGAATCCCATCGACAGTTTCCGATAAATATTTGTGCGCGGCACTAACACAATCAGCTGGTTGCTGTCATAATACAGGGTGGCCAACATAACGGCGTAACATTCGCAGCTAGCTTCGCGTTGTCCGGGCGCCACAAACAGCCGCAGTATCGACAAACGTTCACAAAACGTTTAGACGTAACAACCATAGTGTCACTTCTCTTCCTATTTCATTAACTACACCATTCAAAACTTCAATTTTCCTTCGTTTCTAGTTGTCTAAGTGTTAAGTGTTACCATTATTATGATAAGATAATATATAGTGCCGCATAATCGTACATATTTTCAAGCAATTACGTAATGGGAATTATGCTAGACAAGTTTAAAGTTTTGCCCTGAAATTCAACATGGCCGCTGACACAGGGATGGATACTTGCCCCAGTCCGGAAATCACGGACTCGAGGAAACGGCCGCTCGACGGCGACTCGGAGAATGGAGACGTAAAGAGATCACACTTTAGCTCGGGTGAGTGGCGTACTATTTACCTGCACACTACATAGTTATATAGTTGTCTTTACTTCATTGCGTACTTGGCAAGGCGGGCATAACATTGACACAGCGAACTTGTGGTCGATTCAGCCGCACGCAGCTGGACTCCAACTAGATTCTTATCAGTACACACTTGTTATCATTTTGACCTATTTTTCTGTGATTGTGAGGTCATAATGTATCGAATTTTAAACTAAAAAAAAATATTGTTAGATAAAATGTACTGTGTAGTTAATGCCTTTTTATTGCTGCAATATAACGAGCATAATTCTGTTGATAAGTTGAAGAATTATAGGCACAAATTATCAGAGTAATTTCGCCGTACGTTTGATAAGACAGGGGGACGGCCGGGCCGGCCGCCTCGTGTATAGTATGAATTTATGCAATGTTAAAAGATAGTCGTTGTTTTTTAGTGCAAGACTTGGTGACCGCGTTGCCTCTGGCCAACGGCCATGGCAATATTACGTCTCATTTCGGTGAGTCGACAGTCAACGCATATGTTCCCTCATCGGCTTTGTGGTTGTTGCGGCGCGCATGCCTCACGCGCGCACTCTCTCGCGCTCATCACCTCTGCTGATGTCCACCGCCTTCATGTACACGATCACTTCACATCACCTCTAATAGATTTCCTAACCATTCATATAAGAATCTTATTAGTCACCAATAAACCAACCGATTGACCTATTCTGTAGCTACTCTCACTAGACATTTTAATTGATAGTTATAAAGGCCACACCAATTTGATTAGACCTCGAACAGTAAAGTAGACCCTAGAGGCCACATTAACAACTGTAGTTACAATGTTGAGCAATGCAGGTCATTGCCTAATCAACTAATAAACTATTCTATTTTTTGCATGGAGAGAGATGCAAAAGATATTAATATATCATGCTTGTGTAATATTATTGTGCAAAATCATTAATCATAAATATTTCTTTAAATTTTGTCAAACATCTAGTAGGTAATATGGATTTATTTAAAAACTAAAAGAATGTAAGCTTCTCAATTTGTAAGATTTTGATCAATTGAAATTACATAAATGTGAATTATGAAATAATAATGTGTGCTTAGTAGAAAAACACATCAGCAGAGGGTGATCGGGCAGCGTAGGTGTTAGCGTCAATCGTTAAATCGTCCATCGTGCACAGTATACATTGCCTCGTTGTTGTGAGCCATGTCGTACTTAGCCTCACACCGATCCACCCATGGCTTAGTCGTTGCATTGTTGGTGTGAACATCCACTTCAATGTACAGAATTTCTACCATTTATTATTTTGGTGTAATCTTCTCATTCTACTTCTTCTTTGACAAAAAGTGTTTATTTTTTCGCTTTGATTTTATTGGCTTAACTGAAAACTAACAATTGGAATAATTAACATTATTTATTTTGCATTATCAGATCATTATAAATGATACACAAGTAATATAGATTGGCACTGTATCACCATCATTAAAGAAGTCTTAATTAGCCTAAGTTAATGATTATGAGTATCTTGTTATCTGAAATAGCAAGGCTGTAAATTGTTTATCAGTGACTTGCTTATTGCAGTAAATGTGATCTACTGCTACCTTGAGCATCTGTATCTATTGGATAGTAAAATGTCACCGTCATAATCATAATTATTACAAACAGCAATGTTCTTTTTTATTTTATTTAGGAACTGTATTGTGCTGGTACCTATGCACAATAGCAACAGAGATTAAATGCCGTAAAAACACCCCTCTCGTTATCATTGTCGCGAGGTATTCGCTCTGTTAGGGGAGATTTTCAGGATACATTCCAGGGACACTGAGGGACGCAAAAACGTCCCCCACTTCCATTCCGCAGTGTTAGTTTGTAGGAAGGGGTGACATACATTTGTACCCTTGCTCTTAATTACGAGCGCGGTATTGCCCCGGTCAGCAAGCTCGGCCCATCGTGCCGCCCGGCGAGTTCTCAAGACCTGTTTAACCCATGAATTATAGCACGGATTATATAAAATCTTCCGCACTTATAAAACTAAGCGGAAATACGACTCTACTTAGTACCTATAGGTAAAATTATTACGATAGCGTGCACTTACTGATAAAATTATCATATTAATTACACTACTTGCTAGGATATTATATTCTTATAAAATGACACGATAAACAAACTTCAATGTGGACTTCATATTTGTGGGAAAATATTACGGAACTTTCCCCAAATTAGTTCTGGCAACCGCATCGGTAACTTTCGATAGCCAATCTCATTTCGGCCTTCCTTGAGTTCTTTGTCCAGAAGATTTTACAAAGGAAATCCTTATGAATTATTGAAAGAATTACGTAATGTAATCTTAGAAGAACCTTATTGCTACAATCGAGAATTAAAAGCAATAAGTTTAGTAACTATGTGAAGGTCTTGCTGACACCAGATTCATGACAGGCAAGGTCATTACCGGTACTGACTGCACATTCAGCCTCGCTATTTGATTCTAAGTTGAATGTCTTCGTGTTAGAGTCTATTGTCTATCGCGGGCCGTTTGATTGGCCTGAAGGTTGGCAGCAATTTGTCAAGTGTTGTCTCTTGGGTTACGTGTGAACTGTTTACGCAGTGTAGCGTGTTGGTTTAGATCGTGTAGACTGGTTGGTTGCTTGAAATAAATGCTTTTGTAGGACGATGTTGTGGGTACATACGCTTCATTTGATTGCTTCAGAGAGTGATAGAGAAGGTTTGGCTTTATTATTTATAAAAAAAACTATCCTATTTCTTACTCTTTCAGTACGTTATGTAGTAACTCAAATGTGCAGTGCAAAATGGCATTTGCTTCATAAATTCTTTTTATTTAAGTAAACAATGATCTAAAATTGAGCGCGCAGCCCATCCCGTTCACAAGCACCTTTAATTAGCTCGCTTTTAATGTGCGCTAATGATAGTCCATTAATTAATGTTATGAAACTAATGCGCTCGCCACAACCACAGTATAAATATGTACAGTAGTGTGACTCGGCCGTGTCCTTGAAATAAATGCCTACAGCCGCGCGGTACGTAAACATGCGTAAGGGCTGCCCGCCTCCATTATTTTAATTACATGTGCTTATTTTGTGTTTCCATTTAGTTTTGTGATCGTAAATATACTTTTTAAAACAAATAAAATACTTTGTGAATTGAATAGAAAGTGTTCAATAAACATGCGTGTTGTTTTTTGATTGATAGATTTGATTAAAAAACCATGTTTTTATTCGGGACATATAAAGAAATACTTATCCATTAAGGTGGTACCCTGAGCAAATAACCTTGAGCATTTGCTCCCTCTTTGCCGCACCCCACCTCTACAATACTTCGTAAACTATTACTTGCGCCACCTGGCGAACTTCATACGAATACAAGTAAAATTCACAGATCTAAGAAGTAATAGATATGGCATTCAAAGAAATATTTTTTTATGAAATGTTATTATGAATTCAGTTACTATACTCACGTCGATAAATAGGTAGGTACTTTCAACTTTTACAGTGATACAAATATTACGATTACGAAAATGAGCTCAAATTTAAAATCCAAGATGGCGCCGATGAAAATTTTTGGTTTATTCGTCATGGGTGTCGTTTTCATGGTTTTCGGGGTCGCTGATTACGAAAATGAGGTCAAAATGAAAGTCCAAGATGGCGCTGACGAAGATCTTTGGTTTTTCCGTCATGGGTGTCGTTTTCATGGTTTTTGGGGTCGCTGATTACGAAAATGAGATCAAAATGAAAATCCAAGATGGCGCCGACGAAAATTTTAGGTTTTCCGTCATGGGTGTCGTTTTCATGGTTTTTGGGGTCGGTGATTACGAAAATGAGGTCAAAATGAAAATCCAATATGGCGCCGACGAAAATTTTTGGTTTTTCCGTCATGGGTGTCGTTTCCATGGTTTTTGGGGTCGCTGATTACGAAAATGAGGTCAAAATAAAAATCAATGATGGCGCCGACGAAAATTTTTGGTTTTTCCGTCATGGGTGTCGTTTTCATAGTTTTTGGGGTCGCTGATTACGAAAATAAGCTCAAAATCAAAATCCAAGATGGCGCCGACGAAAATTTTGGTTTTACTATATATATATATATATATATATATAAAACGACAGCCATAACGGAAAAATCAAAAATTTACCTGGCCGCCATCTTGGATTTTCATTTTGACCTCAAAAACCATGAAAACGACACCCGTGAAAGAAAAACCAAACATTTTCCTGACCGCCACCTAGGGTTTTCATTTTGACCTCTTTTCGTAATCAGCGACCCCAAAAACCATGAAAACGACACCCATGACGGAAAAATCAAAAATTTTCGTCGGCGCCATCTTGGATTTTCATTTTGACCTCATTTTCGTAATCAGCGACCCCAAAAACCATGAAAATGACACCCATTACGGAAAATCCAAAAATTTTCGTCGGCGCCATCTTGGATTTTCATTTTGACCTCATTTTCGTAATCAGCGACCCCAAAAACCATGAAAACGACACCCATGACGGACAATCCAAAAATTTTCGTTGGCGCCATCTTGGATTTTCATTTTGATCTCATTTTCGTAATCAGCGATCCCAAAAACCATGAAAACGACACCCATGACGGAAAAACCTAAAAAATCTTTACCGCCATCTTGGATTTTCATTTTGATCTCATTTTCGTAATCTGCAGCGACCCCAAAAACCATGAAAACGACACCCATGACGGAAAAATCAAAAATTTTCGTCGGCGCCATCTTGGATTTTCATTTTGACCTCATTTTCGTAATCAGCGACCCCAAAAACCATGAAAACGACACCCATTACGGAAAATCCAAAAATTTTCGTCGGCGCCATCTTGGATTTTCATTTTGACTTCATTTTCGTAATCAGCGACCCCAAAAACCATGAAAACGACACCCATGACGGACAATCCAAAAATTTTCGTCGGCGCCATCTTGGATTTTCATTTTGATCTCATTTTCGTAATCAGCGATCCCAAAAACCATGAAAACGACACCCATGACGGAAAAACCTAAAAAATCTTTACCGCCATCTTGGATTTTCATTTTGATCTCATTTTCGTAATCAGCGACCCCAAAAACCATGAAAACGACACCCATGACGGAAAAACCTAAAACTTTCCTAGCCGCCATCTTGGATTTTCATTTTGACCTCATTTTCGTAATCAGCGACCCCAAAAACCATGAAAACGACACCCATGACGGAAAACCTAAAATTTTCCTAGCCGCCATCTTGGATTTTAATTTTGAGCTCATTTTCGTAATCGTGCCAATATTATTATTTTGTATCACAGTAAAAGTTGAAAGTACCTACCTATTTATCGACGTGAGTATAATAACTGAATTCATAATGACCAAAAGTATTTGGACGCACCAATAAATATTTCATAAAAAAATATTTTATTGAATGCCATATCTATTACTTGAAATTACTTCTTAGATCTGTTGATAATGTGACGTAAGCGAGCGAGCGCATGAGCCGACGCGGCGCGGTGACGAGCGACACGGGTTCCCCCTTCGAGGCCTGGCGGCATACTGAATGTCAATAGATACGGTTGCGAATACGCTCAGAATTTTGCATAAAAATCTTTATAAAATCAAATTTTGGGTTTTTGAAAAAAAAAATCGTACCATAATGTTCATTATGAAATTGCTTATCCATTAGTGTAAAAACAAAATAAAAACAATTGTTAGTTTTGGAGAAGAAGCATGTTTTCAATAATTATTTCTCATTTCTGTGGTTTCGTTGTGAGGGGATTAATTAAATATTTTACTTAAAAAAGAAAAAAACAAAACGTACCATTTTGAAGGTAAGAGTATGTAGAAATTTAATGTATTTTTTGTTGGTTGATATATCTTTTTTTTTTAAGAGTTATAAGCTCCAGAAAACTGCATAAAAAACGGCTAGAGCTACGTTTTGCTGGGGGACGCGCCTTAAAAAGACACACATTATAAGCCTACCTACTAGTAAGTGAAATTATTTTATAGTCTTATCTTTCAAAGTTTCCAGGTAATTAAAAAAAAGTTATGTCTGGATACGTTATTAACAAATTCATAAAACCAAAAACAACACAAAAAATGTAAATTAAATGTACTTGTCTTATTTTTAGAGAAAACATCGCGCATTTATTGTTAAAAAACAACATACCGTCCGCTCGTCACTGCGGCACAGTCGCGACTGTCTGCATCCCAGGCGCATCCCTTAATCGAGGCGCGTAGGCATAGCTTGCGCTTCGTCCGTTTGTATGAAGTCGAACTACTGTATGATAATATTACCGTGCCACAACGCACATCATTACCGCACTTCCCGCGCGGTACGTCGGCAGCGGCCGAGGTAACCACACATACTAAATGTCAAGGGAATTGTAACCTTTTTGGTTGCACAATTAATTAATCACTACACGGTTAGATAGCCGTAGACGCGTAGCTGCAATGATTTGACATGAAAATATAACTATAAACAGTATTAAATTGGACGTGCGTAAAATAAATAAGATAACATTCGGAGCCGATCAGAATAAATAACGATTAGGCAGGCGTATTTAATATCTGTCCAAATGTTGTCAGATACTGTTTACATATTTTTTCAACCGTAGCGAAAGTGTTGGTGATTTAACGGAACATTAATAATTTGATGATACGGTCTATTTTAGAATAATTTTATATTCCCGTAACTGTACACTTCAGCTCTCCGCATATAATGACCGGTGACCATTATAGCCTACGTGAGGTGTCCAAAATCGGATGTCCTTTCCCTTGAGGCACCCTAACATTTGACCCGCATCAAAGTAGTCCTTAATAAACATTTTGTATTACCCTATGGAGAAAAGTAAAGTATTTTTAATGAAAATGTAAAATAATAAATTTTGTCGTGGGTGAAATACCCTTTTTTTTGGTGGGTGGAAAATCATCAAATGACCAGTGTTTCAGACTTCTACTGACTAAAAACCGAACCCATGTTCCTTCTTTGCCCTTTTGCCGAGGCCACGTCATCTAGTACTAAAATCCGCGGCCGGGTGAAATACCCTCGAGTTATCTAGAACCTATACGTGAAGCTTTTCTTGAAAACTTTTTTCAGTCTTTCGTGCGTACAGAAACGCCACAAATGTTATTTATCCCTTCGCAAAAATTAACGATGTGCTCAAACTTTCAACTCTGACTAAGTATACTTTCAAGTTTTTATTAAACATTTGATGGCGGTTTTATGGTATTCACGCAAACTTCATAAATTACATCAATGGGGATCCCATCCAGCAAGCCATCTATTAAGTAGTCCAAAGTTATTTAAATCCAAATGCACAAGGCATCTGTATTTCCGGATTATGAACATCGACATCCGGATCGGAGGTAAGGTAAAACCGTTCCGAAATTCCGAACGGTTGCGGTTTCGGAAACCGAAAACCGACTTAATTTCCTAGATCCAGGATGCCTCGAAACTTAAAGATCTCGAATGCTCACGAACGAAAGATTGCGAACGAGAGGGTTGGTTAGTAACAAAGCAGCGCCAACACAAACCTAACTGGCAATTAACGTGAAACCGGGCGTTTTAACGACGCATGATAAACACAAGAGCCCGTATCATAAGTTCGCAACTACGTGCAAACAGGCCGCTGTAAAGAGGTATTGTGGCGAAATAAATATTTGCTTTGCTCGCAATTTGTACGGCCTTCCTTCTGTGACGATCTCGGGGGAGCCACAACCACGTCCACGAGGCCCTTGGAAAAGAAAGGTTCATTGTTTGTAATGTTGCCTTCGGATGCTGAATTGTTACTTAATTTTTGATCTTTGAAAGAACATTTATAGGGCATAGACCTAAATAAATGACAAGTTTCAAAATTATTGCTCTTGTAATGTTTTGCAGATCGCCCAAATCTGACAACCCTTCCTTAGACTGTCGAGAAAATATTTACTCTTCCGATTTCGGAAGCCAGCCACCAACTTGTAACTCCACACTCCTTGAGCCACCCTATTTAAATAGTTCCAATAATATTTGTGTTTGCACAGGTTTCTCTTCGAATTTAACCGAATCAATATTCGAATATTTCCGATCCAATGGTATCTTTCCGATCGCGGCAAAAATATACCCGCTATACATTGTAGGTTATGATTTACCTTACAGAATCTTTTGCGCACAGGATTTAAGGCCTGGGGCAACGAGCTTGTTTCCAGTCCCACTGAATTCTTGTTGATCCAATCATAAATATTTAAATAAAGGAATAAAAGTATCATCTTGTTATTCTCCTGTCCATATTTCTTCGTATTTACTTTATAATAGTTTATACAGAGTTGTCAGTTCTTGTCCAATTATTTTACGGGCAATGTGGTTTGCAATTTGCAACCCACGCCCCGGGAGGAAAATAGAAAAGATAATTTTCTGAAATAAATGTTTCCATAAAGGTACTACCATTTTCTTTAGTGTCGTTATTCAACAATACTTCTGAAAAACAGAAATACTAATTTCAGGACATTGCTCTTTTATTCAACAAATTCTCGAAATCCGTAACCGTTTACGATGATTCCCAGAGTACAAAAACTCGTAGTGTATTTCTATTTCAGACTTTCAAAGTGAATATAATAATTTATTCACGTACTAAATGTCTTTCTCTAAGCTGGATAAAGAAATAGTTTCGCTAAACTAATTTTAATACAACATTTACAAAATGTACATTCTCAAAGGATTCGCCGGGGATCACAAAAAGACCGCGTCTGGAATACTCGTATGTTGAAACAAAAGCGTATTTTTATTATAAATAACTTATTTAAAAGCGAATATCGCTGTATGAGCTTAAACATTCTATGTATAATGTAGGTAGGTAACTATTTCATTAATTTTATGAAGCTTGGTGGGAGCACATCTCAGATGTTCACTCCTCAGCAGCTCTTCTCGCGGTTTTTACAACTTTGTTTTATCATGTAAGTTCTGTATCAATACATACACATAAACCTTCCGTAATAAATTCTGGAAATGTTTGTAACAATCGCAACAATAAATACCAGTTTAATTGAACAACAGAACACAGACCAACACAAAAAGCAACTTTAATTTACAGTTACTTAAAGATTTATAGATTCAGCCTTTCCTAACAACAATGTATCTCAAAACTAAATTATTTAAGGCCACATAGACGCTTCCTAAAGATAACAGTAACATTATTTATCAATACGATCCACACTGATAACGAGCTCTCATATTATTCTACAATTTACCGATATACTTGCTGATAGCACTATCTTATCAGCGACCAACATTATCTTTAAGACCTGTAAATTGATAGGTAATTATAAACGGCTAGTTTATAATGCATTCCTGAATCCTGAACGATATTTTCATTTGGTTTGTCCCTCTGCCCAAGATAGTCTTATTTGTCGGTCGGTCAGTAAGTCGCAACACGACAATCTTGGTCCTCCCATAAGATTTTAGGAGGAAAACAACAAGCGCTGTTTTAGCTAAGGGTTGAATGCTTTGTTGTTTTGTAGATAGTGTCACCCTCCCTATCATGTTGGGTCATCCCGACATCTCGAGAAAAGGTTAGTATGTGCTTTCTCATGAGCTTCTCATTTCTTATCCTATCTTCCTATTCTCGAGGGGCATGGGTGAAACGCCTGTTTCTTTTCTAAAAGCCATCTCCTAAATTGATTAAGTGCAATTTTGTTCGTGTCTGAATCTGAATAGGTACCCACTTATAATATTTTAAAATGGTCCATAGCTACGCAAAAGGTTTTAAATCGATCTCGGCCGGCTGCTTAGCATTCCGAACGTCGGGTGTTGTTAGTATTCATGCTATTAAAGCTGAGAGCAGGTATACCCCGACGGATTTGTGTCTAGAAACTTCCAATTTAATGCAAAATATTGTTGTTCTAAAACTCGGAATTTTGTGGAGCTATTTCTCGATAGGATTTGGTTAGCTATATAGCCAAACTAATATTGTATTTGTAAGTAAGAAATAATCAAGACTCTTGAATGCGATTTATGCCTTGTATATACTGATAAAATAAATCTCAATTTTGAGCTCAATCACTGTAGAGATAGTTTCTCAGTCGTCGTATAAAAACTACTTGTATAAATACATTCAACAATTACATTCCGTAGTACAAATACACATCTAAGTAATAAAGCAATAATCGTAACATTCTCTTTATTTATCATAACAACGTTTTATCTCTTCCCACACAATTTATCAATCGAAATTCAACCGCGTGCTAATGTTTTTAGAAGTCAGTTTTCGATGTAACAATAATAATGTAAAGTTTTTCATTTATCGGGAGCGTTTATCAGTTGTAATCGATGCGCATTACCAATGGAATTGTGACAATAGCCATGCGCAGACGCAATCGCCAGCTGAATGACAATGAGCGACCATTTTGATTTGTTCCCATTACTTGTGAGTACTGATTTATTGCAATTGAAGCACTCGTGTACCTACTTTCGTGATATCAATTGGCTCTGATTGTGTTCATTATTGCAATTTTGCTATCAGGGAACCTATGGCAAGCCAATCGATACACACGTACTTAGGAAAGCGATACACCACGTAATCGCTTCGATCCTATCAAAATTACAAGAAGGTTTAGAGTTAACGACAGTTATCTTTGATTACTTCTTGTAACCCCATGGCTATCAATAAAGTCGTAACATTAACCACTTAGTAATCTTTTATGTTAGCTGTTAATGCTATAATTGGCGGCAGGTTTAACAGGCCCAGAAACCTAATCGAAAAAAAAAACCTGCCTGAAAATAATAGAAAAATGAGGCAAACTTTGTCCAATCATCAAGCCAGTCATGCCATTGAAATAGTCGGACGGAGCATTCGGAAACAAACAGTAACAAATTACCCCCACGCGTCTCGAACTCAATTGTGACTCTCATTGACCTAATAATACTCGCAACAGAAATAGCACACGACAGCTGGCAGAACGTTGCGTGTAGCTGATGACAGGTCGCCGAGAACCACGACATTGGACGACTGCAGGTCACCAGGGCGTTCCTAGAGAGGTTCCTTAACAAATGAATTGCGGACAGTGAAAGGTGTAGACCGCTCTCTACAAACAAAACACTTTCAGTCACGAGATCACGACCGATCATCTGCAACTATAACTGTTTTCCTAAAACTACTGATGCAGTTTCAGATCTTTACGAGTGTTATAGATTATCGATACGCCCAGCTGCGCAGTGGTTACTCATGCCAATGTCACCGGTCCAAAGATGTCAGTGCGGCAACACAACTTATGCCGTAATATTCTACCGGCATCGGCATGACATTGTAACGAGTTTCTCGGCTCCAATCTCCGGTTCCCACGTGGATTGATATACCCTTGTTACGTTTTGAAATGTCTGAAACGTCCAAATAATCCCCACTTCCCCATTTTCAGTTCATCATGTCAATCGGCCGGCCATCTTTATTTTGTATACAAATTCAGTCGGGTCTGTGATAGGACGTAACACCTGTCTCGATGCTTGTAAATAGGGATACGGTGGTCATAAACATTTACCGCGACGATATTTCGTGACGATATGGTCCCCGGCCAAGAATTTATACTCCGTCCTTTCCGGTGGGCGGCGAGTGCGGTGACTAGGGGTTTATATCGACCTTTATAAAGTATTTCAATTGTAAGACTTAACAGCGAAAATATAATGTATCTTTGAGATAAAAGTTGAAGAAAAACACTCCCCTTGGCTTGTTATTTTCTCTTCATCATTGATGAATGATCTCTAACCAATATTCGTGCAACACATCTCGAATACAAAATTATATTATGCCAAATAGCTTCGTTTATTAACCCTGCTCACGTTTCCAGTACCAGAGTACAGTAGTTCTGATTATAGGGTTGATAAATCAACCCGTAACTGTCATGTAGCTATAAAAGTTGCGCGGCAGTAGTAATCGTCCGTAACTTGTGGACTAGTGTCTGGCAACTTTTCTATTTCGATATTACGTATACGTAGATACGTCCTCGCGATTCGTTCGTATGTTGTTGGTGTGCTTTTCCACAATAGAGCTTGGTTATGACTGAAGCTTCGTCTTTCTAGTTATTTGTCTTAGATTTATGACCAATTTTGTTCCGTCTAACTTTTACTTAGCAACCTTAAATAATCACGACTACTCCATCGAAATCGAAAAGGGTTTGTTCTCAGCCAGGGTCACCAGAAACACGTGTCAATTCTGTAAACATCGAAACTGCTATCAGATCGCCGACCAACTTGTCAATCGCCTGATGATGACACTTGTATTTGCGTCACACCCACGTTTATCCTTAGCGACATAACTAAAAATAGGCGCTGTAGCAAAACGTGCCGAGTTGACCCAAGAGCAAGTAACCTATTTGATATACCTACTTTATCTTATCATTTGCCACTTTAATTGCGCTCACTCCAAAAATACGTCTCATATTTGTCTTGCGATACTTCCTATTAATTGCTATTGAATAAACGCTCGTGTAATTTTGGCCCTAATAACCGTATGAGGAAAAAATACCTGTAACTATGTACCTACCTACCTATGTCAAAAGAAAGATTATGGGTCTATGAGGAAAAGCTTTTTAATTTACCTCGTGAGACATAGAAAACTGATACAGTCTTCATAATATCATAATGAAACAGAAATTATGTTTTCAATTTAATAAAAAAAATCTTATTTTTTGTTATAAAATAATCGCCCGTTTTATTCATAAAACTCCTTGATATACGGACTTGTTAGATCTCCGAAAGACTCTTTGAAGAAGAAAATAATCTTTTGTCGAGCATAAATGTAGAGCAATAAAACACGTGTTCTCCTTTAAAACTAGTAGGTACCACAAACAAGTACACAATCGCTAGGACGATGTAATAGATCGAACACAATGTATTACAGCCATTTGGATGCGCAGGCGCGGAAGGCACTTTCGTTTTCATCCAAGTGTACGTACACGCTTACGCAACGATTACACTATGACTTAGAGGCCTACTTTTTTTTTTGGGAGACTTTCACCGACGGCCGCCGGACGGTGTAAAGTTTCTAATTGAGGAGTTGAAACGAAGGCTTTGTGTAAAGGGTGGACTGAAATCGGATGCTACGTTGTTTTTGTTTCAAGTTATTTTAGCAAGATGCCAGAACTTCGCCCGAGACACTTCAGCTTTGCCGTTTTCATTGTTAGATTGTTTGTTTACTAAAATAATCTTAGTTTTGTCAGATTTTTGTCTCAAACCAACTGAACTTACATTATGTACTTACAGAAAGCAAACAAATAAAAGGCAAATCGTTATGCACGCTTAAAGGTTTATTCGAGCATAGTCGAACGACTACGTAAGATATATTCTAGCAAACATGTAAGTACATTCCTTGTGTTTGCTTTGATCTTGCTGATCGAACCCAATTCGGCTAACATCATCATAGGATCTTTATGTCGATCTCTCGTATGGTTTGAATAAATATCGTAGTCTTGCTAGTCAGAAAGTCTCCCTCCGCGGAAACAGAACGGCCTTGCGTATCAATAATTGAGCGGTTAATGCAGCAGACATCGATTGCACGCCATTGTGTCGCGTGCGAGCCGCCCAGACCACTCGCTATATTGTGAAATCCAGAACAATATCACGGAAAGTGCATAAAGTTCCCCGTGTCACGAAACTTCACTGATTCCGATCAGCTATGTGTCTCAGATTCGGGCCAAAGATTTGGGATTGGGACGTGGACTACGCTATGCGGACGATTCAACACATAGTTACGTCACGGAAATCGATGAAGATGCCTCGGCTGCCCGGTACTGGCACCTCTCCATGTTTTTCGCAGTTTTGACAGCCTAGTTCAGCTTCCGTAGAAATCTATCCAGGAAAGTTTAACCCAATTTCACCCCGCTGCACACATGCCACGTACTTAGTATACAAAAAAGGTTGAAGCTCACCCAGCAAATATTTCTCAGTAGATATTATCGTACATCCTATATTTTAAGTTCAAACAACTCTTCAGATATTATAATAAAAACACTCATTCACGCATGATATACAGAGTTTATCTATTTTTACATAATCATGAGCGACCTCAATTCTAAACTTATATTATTTGTGGACAGTAACATAAATTCGTTTTACGCTACAATTAGAATGAGAATTAGGACGTGAATTGCTATTTATTACAATTGTATTTGAATATCTTCTACTACAGACGGTACAGAGAATATTTAAGATTGTGTGCCTAATGGCCATGTCGAAATGACGTGAAATATGGCTGAATAAAAAGGCAGTAAAGAAGTTAGTGGTTTTAAAGTGATGTAACAAAAGGCACGTCCAGGACTGTTGACGCTATTGTGCTGACGGTACACTTGTACCGAGTTCGAGCTCACTTTGTGGAAGTTGTACAGTTTTGAGATAAATGTTGCTCAAAATGTTGTTTGTACCGAGAGAATTTGTGAATGATGCGAAAGTTTAGATTCCTGTCATTCGCAGTGATAGCTTAAAAAAGTAGTTTTTGTTTCGCAATGTTGAAAGCGTGCACGATTTAATCTCACAAACGAAGCACGTCCCAAAAATCGTTGACATAACATGACACGAGCATCCTCTCACATATTTCGAAACTAGTGTCCGATGTGCACTTTACCACGGAATCAAACTCGGTAAGCCTTTGACTAGCACTGAAGTAGGTCACAGCTAGTGGATTGAAGCACCCACTAGAGGCACACCGCTATTTTGTGACCGGTTTATTGCGAAGAAATTCAATAAAAATACAATGTTTTCTACAACTATGAGCGCCTCACTCTGCGGTCCTTAGAAACCAACTGGTTTTACGACTGGAGTACTTCATACGTGAATCAGATTCAAGGTTTAAGGTCTAACACGTGATTTGGATAGAAACGAAGCGTTAAGGGGCGGCTCCGGAAATCGAAGGTTGGGAATGTCATAGAAATAGATAGAAAACGATGCTCCACAACCTTGAAATAAATCACACAGCTAGCCAATGAATGTAACTTGTTATTGAAACTTTCGAATTTAAGATAATGCTTATGGATAAGTGTAAAAAAAAATCAGAAAATCACTAAAAACGAGTAAATCGCACTCCCGTATTGTAACAACTGAGTCGTAATTATTGAGAATTTTTAAATGAATTTTACTAAATAATAAAGTTAAAAGTATAAAGAAGTCACTGAAATCTTCATTTTTTAATAAACATGCTCTGATTTTATGTAAAAAAATCACAAACTTGCCCAAGTTTTTCGCTCAAAATCTTCATACAAATTACTATGAAGCGGAGCGCTTTCTTAGCAAGCTTCGACGGACCCACTCGTGGCTCAGTCTGCCACGCGCCTCCAACGTGAGAGCACGTCGATTTGCGCCGCATCGGCAGATCGCAGTCGAACCGTGTACGTACACAAAATCAGTGCACAGTGGTCTCGCGACAAACTTTTGTGATACCATAATAGTTTTGAAATTGAGTAAGTATACTTTTTATATTATTGTGAATTTGCATTATATTACTCGTAAATTAGATAGTAGGCAATGTACTGGTAGGTATGTGTTTCTTATTGTGTATTTGTGTTTTTTTTGTGTGCGTCTGATTTGACATTACATTTCGTTTCGTATTAATAAAATATAAAAATAAAACAAATTATCTTATGTTCACGACGAAAAATATCTCGGAAACTATCTCCACAGCTCGAAACTTTACAAGAAGACTTTCATCAGGCCAGAAAAAATACTGACTGAATAATTAACATATTATTAATATTAAGAACGAATATATTATTATATTGTTTTAAATTATTATTATCAATGAACTTTCCTTCATATCATACTACACAGTTTTAGACTAATAAAATGTTATTTAATGTTATTAATAAGTAAAGTTGAACCAGTGTAATTTTTTTTTTTTTTTTTTTTGTTAAGTTATTCTCACTTTAATATCACGGGGGTGGCAGAGGGGGGTCAAAATTTTGGTCCTTTTTTGTCTAGGACGCTCCGTTTTCGAGATATTTCAATTTCAATTTTTTTTTACAGAAACTTTGAACGCCCATTACTCTGAAACGGTGCATCGAGTTGGACCAGTGTAAAAAAAAATATTTTTTTGGTGTTGTGTGATTCTCACTTTAATATCACGGGGGTGGCAGAGGGGGGTCAAAATTTTGGTCCTTTTTTGTCTAGGACGCTCCGTTTTCGAGATATTTCAATTTCAATTTTTTTTTTTACAGAAACTTTGAACGCCCATTACTCTGAAACGGTGCATCGTAGGACCGCAGCGCGCCACCGCTTGCTACTTATTTATAATAATATTATCCCGTTCTGGCCCCGTTGGTATTCGTTGGGCGTGCGTGAAATCATTCTTACCTTTCAAAATTAGTAGGAAGTTTAAAATACAATATCTCCGGTTTTGATGAAGCCGAGTTCAAACACCCGGCATTTTAAAAAAGATTGGAGGATATTTCAAAAAAAAAATTTACGTAAACTAATCACTCGTCTCGGCGCGGCACGCATAACTGAGAGCACTGCGGTGTTCGCTAGCTGGCCCTGTCGATGCGCATGTTTGTGTGAGTGTGCGGTTTCGAGCGTTTGTAGGCAGTTTCCGTACTGTCCATATTTATATTGTGGTCCGGCCGTGTGGAGGAGCCCTGCACATGGTGTGTGTGTGTGCTTGTCTGTCTTCATTTTATTTCATTATCTGATATGTTATATTTATTGCAGAATCAAGAATATCCGGCACTAATCATGGAACCGGAGCTGCAGCCTGATGAACATGAACTGGTTGTTGGCCGCAGATTGGTCGACGTTGACTTTGTTTTTAAGCAATTGCAAGATTTATGTGATCACGGTTTTCAGTGCAATATATTATTTTTGTAATTGGGAATAACAATTTCATTTTGTATTGTGCATCTAAAATAATAAAATTATATAGTACAATCCATACTAATCCATACTTCCATACTAATATTATAAATGCGAAAGTAACTCTGTCTGTCTGTCTGTCTGTTACTCTTTCACGCCTAAACGGCTGAACGGATTTTGATGAAATTTGGTACAGACATAGTTTGGAACTTATGAAAGGACATAGGATAGTTTTTTTTTTTTCGCGAGATAAACCAAAAATCTGCCGGAAGTCACTATTCCACGCGAACGAAGTCGCGGGCAAAAGCTAGTTTAATATATGTACCTACATTATTAATCTCGCTATGCTAATAAATCTAATAATCACTAATAATCACATATTTGACCACATATCAAAATCAGTGACAATAAAATTACAATTTAGTTGGCGAGTCAAAGTCTGACGTGGCGACCCACTGTGCATACGTACATGTGTGCGTGTGCGGTGCGCGAGCCTCGATCGTTGTGAGTGTAGCGCTAAAAACCTAAACTTCGCGCGGCGCGTCCGCGAAGCCGGCCCTTAATTGTTTTACATAACTCGTCACGGTGTAAAATTTGTTGTTAGGCGAGAATACTGGTAAAGTCTCAGTTGGTGAATCATACTCGGTTTAATGTTTGATAAAAACGAGGTAATCACTTGTCGAGGTGAACACTGACATCTAACAGTATGTTTCAGTTATCTTGTGTATCAACCACATAGATGTCCCCAACGGTGATTCCAAAAACTAATTGATTTCGAAACCGAGGCGACAAATAACCATGTGATAGAACTTGAAACTTGTGCCAAGCGCAGAGCAAATACGTCAATGCGGGATAATCGCTAGCTTAACCGCCATATTTGAATGCCGAAGAGCGAGCATCTCTGAAAAGCGTTGATGAAGCTAAAGAGCTCGTCAAGAGTTTCTGGAGTGCGACTTTTTATCTGGCACAAGCGCCCAAAGGAAGTGCGCCCTCGCCAACGGATAAATGTACAAGCATTTCTCTATAAAAATACCCTAGATCGCGCCAACCGTCAAGTGTAATTGAATATGTAATGACTGAACATAAAAGAGAAATGAGATACACGAAATGAATTATTTTCAATTTACTATTCAACGGCGTAAAGTTTGATGTTTATGGGAGAACTCTTTGGAGTTAGACCGCAATAAACGTCTATAAATTGTGAGTTGCGAGCGATTCCTTGTAGGAAACTTTTAAATTGTAACTTAGGTGTCTAATCTCAGTTTAACCATGTTTTATTGTTAGTGTTTATTTGGAACTTTGATAAATAGTTACGTTGATTAAGTTTATTGGCACAATGTGAGATAACGCGAGGAGCTTCCGTGTTTGGCGCCAGTCCTATCGTAGTCCAATTTGGTTGAGTGCTGTCCTAATCAGAAGCGAGATTGGCTATTTTTAAACGATATTCACCGACATGGGCGTAGACCTTAACGAGGTTAACATCTGATCTGACGTCATTCTTAAACCCTTCCCGCCTTATTACAAAAGGTAGTTAAACCTGGTTTAACTTAGACCTGGTTTATCTCGCATGCTGTCACTTTCTTTTGAATATTATTGAAGTGAGACGTCATGCGAGATAAACCAGGTCTAAGTTAAACCAGGTTTAACTACGTTTTGTAATAAGGCGGTTCGAGTCTGATCGCGATTAGGGCGTCTTAATTCCGGAAACATTATCATACTGGCAATATTTTATTCAAACTTCTTAAAAGAGCAATGAATCTGTTGAAATTACCTCATTCGTTATCGGCTTGTTGCTAGGTCCGAATTTGCTATAATTATTATCCTTCATTCCGTATCTTAAATAATTAAAAAATAATCATATAACGTGCGATCTTTAAACGTATGTTTTCCGAAAATCGAAACTCATTCGGATGTCCGCAGATTAGAACTAATGATCGCAATGAATCCCTCTATAACGTTGAAACTATCATCATTAATCATGTAGTCGCGTTCATAACAGTCCGCCAACATACCTCTATTACATTCAGTTTCTTGCTAAGGCTGCTCAAGTCGTAAATTTCGATGTCAATTCATATAAACATGTGAGTAAAACAGGTTATTGTAGATTGTTTCGTCTTTACGACGTCGTGGCAAATACTGCTCCATACACGACGTGCATTGTAAATAATGTCGTGCAATCTTGTCCAATCTTACTTTACGATGCAGCTAATAGTTGTTTGTTTGCATTTCACTATTTGGTTCAATAGATCTCTCTATCACGTTTATCTGTTTGACCTACAGTTCTGTGAACCATGTCTTCAGATGGTTAATTAGCATTGATAACATTTTTAAGTGTTCCGGACAGATTATACCGTAACATTCTTAAAACTCAGGTCAACCTGCTCTATAAACCGTTATTTTATCTAGAGAGAATTTTAATAAAAGTATAAAATTCATGACACTATCATTTTGTACAAATATTTCAAAAGTAAGGAAGGGTGGCCCTAATACACCCGGAAGCTCTATAAAATCGAATGCTCTTCGAAGATAAAAATCGTTACAATTGAAAATAATTGCGCAAAAAAGATGGAATGTAAAGAAAGAATCCATGTTGTGCCTTAATTTATTTTATAGACTTATGAACCCTCCCAACAGCTCGATCAATAAAGTATTTGGGTCATCTCAAATTATATTACCATTTTTTTCATCTATTTGGTAAGTTACTAGAGAGACAATTATCAGGGTGAATAATAATTTATTACTGGCGCTAACTTCTCCAAAATAAATATTATAATAATGATAACCTTACGAGGTTCGAGAATCTACCAGAACCGCGATATCAATTGAGACGTGAGTTCGAATCCCAGCATGCTCTCCCATCAGTCCCATCTCTAGGAAAGTTAGCAGAAGAAAAACGTCCATATTTAAATCAAAAGTGCTGAGATGGCGTTACGTCACGTAACGTTGAGCATGTATTTGACGAACTACGTGCTATACATTCAGTTAAATATATGTTTCAGTTCGCCGAGAACGCAGGCGTGCCTCTGATTATAAAATTGGGCGTGAAATTCAACATTCGCAACCAATTTAAGTCGTCAAGTCCATAAATATGGCTTCTTCCATATAATTCACATAATGGAAAATTAACGAGCGTAAAAAGTCCTAGAATCCCATTCCTACGAATTTGCGGCAGGCGCCGCCGATAAGTTTTTATAAATGAACCGTAATGGTTTTCCAATTTTACATTTTTCCAGCTAGTGGGACTCGGGAAGGGACGCATCTGTTTTTCAAAACTGCCTTTATACAGCACGTCTGCGTTATTGACAGCTGTATCCGAGCCGGGACCGCCTCCCTCTTGCTTCATTTCCGCTCGTATTCTACCTTCGGTATTTGCATTACTTCGGTTAGCGTCCTGAATTTGGCCGGCTATTCCAGCATTGTGCCAAATAGCTGTTGTTCTAACGCAAAGGGTTTGTTTAGACAACCCGAAACTTCGCATAATTCCGCCGAGTTCTGAAATAGCTGTTGTCCTGTTCACATTGTGTAATTTAGCGTCAGATTGTTCATGGACTTAAAGTATTTTGGCTCGTTATGAGGAAATGTCAAGTAAAGTAAGCTGGGATGAGCAATGTGCGAAAATCCAAATATTCTAAATAGATCACTGTAACATCAATATGCCCATTTTTTTTGTTGTGCTAAGTAGGTTGGATAAATTTCATGCATAATGCATGCTTGATGCGCAAACGGGCCATCGTTGTGTCGTCATGGGCCTTTTTTAGATAGCCGCAGATAACCTCCGCGCCCCGCGGGACGGACTCCGCCGAGTGATCGGATCACGCGTGATTTATTAGAGCCATGCGCGGCCATTTTGCTAAAATGTGGTAAAAATAAATACAGCCCGTACCTACCCGCTTTAGAGCAACTTTAAGGAAGATTAAAACGTTTGGGAAGTTGCGCAGCCAAGTTGATCCGGGAATTTATAAAGCTTATTTCTTTGTTACTGATTATTTTGCTAAGAGATGCCGCTATGTCTTAAAAGCTTTAAAAATGTTGAAAACATTCTCCTCGTAATAATACCTAATTACTTGGAGGAAAAAGTTAGCAGCTATATGGTGTGGAGGTATGATGAGAGAGACAAAGTCGCCATTAATCTCGGCAGCAGCTCCAGATCAAAGCACAAAGATGAAACGCCAGCAGCTTTGTGCAAGCAGAGTACCTTCTGGAATGGGAACACGCCGAGAACCATATTTATATGATGTAGGTGCTCGATGCTACTAGAATCTTGAGTTGTAACAATATGCGCATTTTTATGGCTTCAAGTAATATCTTCCATTGTTCGCTCCATTCCATAGTGTGTTGGATATTATGTGTCTCAGTATAGAGAGCATTTAGCTACATTTATTTAAATTATTTGTATCGATATTAACCAAAAAATACTCTATCATACACACAGCACATCAATTTCCACTGAATCAAATATTAGTTTTAGAAAGTTCTACAAATGCTTCCTTCGAAGCCTTAAAATGCTTTAGGAATGTATGTAGGTGTTTATAATCTACCTTCAGATTTTTGATTTTCTCCGCCTCGGTGCGACAGAGGCGAAGGGGCGGAGGTAGAGGTCGAGCGCTGGGCTCGGCGTGGATAGTAGTTCGTATTGAGACGTGCTGGGCGTCGGACGAGTATTATAGTAGCCATAGAATCACGGGTGAAAGCGCACGCGCATTGATTAAATCGACTTGTGGAGTCATTTCGCGGCACCCAATTATACTAGGTAAGCAGTACGGTTAGCGACGCTGTGAATGTCGAACGGGTTATTGATAATATCATTGGTTTGCCTTGTCACGGGAGTGCTATTGGGAAAGCACCGAGGCTTTTGTGATTAGACTAATACGGAGTGAGTGTGGTGGCTCGCGTTAACGGCGTGGCTTGCAGCGACGTGGAAGAATCGTCCGGAACTACCAGCAAACCATCGCAAGGTCATATACACTCATTATACACATACACAGTTACACAACTTGCGAGGGGTCAAGGAAGTGAGACCGGCTCGAAGAAATGAGGTAAGGGTAGCTGTAAGTTCAGAAATTGTAATATTGTTCGGAGGCGCGTATCGCGTCTATTTGATCCCGTTAGGACGGCAGCTGTTCTGAGACCTGTCTCCCATGGGCCCGAGATAAGGTTCGGCTGAGTCCTGGCGCGATCAAATTCTGGTAGCAGAGCGTGGTTTATTTAAACCCACTTTGTAAAAATTAGTAGGTACTTGGTACCAATTTACTTTGTAAAAATTGTGTTCATGTACAAATTCAACTTGTAGGTAGTAGTACATTGACCTACATACCAGTGTACACCTCAAGTTGAGTTTGGAATTATTAATAATAAGTACATAAATGGAATGTGAATATTCGTTGATAAAATAATTTGTTATTTACGTTCGGTTACGCACAAATATAACCTCATCACAAATCGTGTTATGATTGTCAACATTTGAGACATAGAGGAATAACCTCTAGAGCACGTAGAGGAATAAGTTCAAGAGTTGGCATAGCGTCGTAGATTTATTCACTCAACGAATATATTATTATTGTTAGTTCCGGATACAATAATTGTTATTTTTTTTGGTTATTGTTATTTATTATTGCATAATCGCGTATTGAAGTTGGTACTATGGCTCCGTCAGTAACGAAAACTATCGCAGCCAGAATCGAAGCTGAATTGAGATGGTTTTCATCGGTTGTTACGTTGGTAGGTCGCACCGATCGTGAAGATGCGTTATTGTCACGCGCTCGGCAAGTTGACGAACGATATGACGCCGTGTTAAAGTGTCACGCTGAGTATTTAGCATGTCTCGAATCGACGGATCTGTCGTCGGTGGACAAGGATGCTCAGGTGGTACGGGGCAATGTGGACCAGTGTGGGGAAATGTCCATGAGCATAATCCAGGCGGCGGCCGACATTGAGCGATCGCGCATGGGTGACGTCAGGGAATCATGTCGGCCAGCAGGCGTAGGAATTCAGGCGCCGTTGCCACCAGTACATGTACCCGAGTTTAGCGGCGAGTATGCCGATTGGCCGCGATTCCGCGATATTTTTAATAGTGTCGTGCATTCGCGTACGGATCTCTCGCCCGCCTACACGATGGCTCAATTAATGGGTAGGCTTAACGGTGAGCCGCACGACATCTTGACCCACCTGGAGATTACGGACGCCAGTTATGAGACGGCATGGGGCCTATTAATCGACCGATATGATAATCGGCGATTAATAGTTGATGGCCTCATCGATAAGATTTTTGAAATCCCGAAGGTGTCTAACGTGTACGAAATAAGGGCGAAAATCCTTAATCCAGTCACGGTTGCGGTGAACACGTTAGATCGACTTAAGTTGTCGTTAGGGGACAATAAATATATCATCGTCAATAGGGTTTTACGGAAGTTGCCGATCGACGTGGTGGCGCGCTTTGAGCAGTCACATGGTGGCGAATCGACGGACCACCTCCCAAGTTACGATGACTTGAGGGTGTTTTTAGAAGGCGAGTGCCGGCGGGCGGATTGCCAAGGGGCATCCACGTCGCACCCTCCTCCGTCAACCCGACGTACGAGCGGGCCCAAGCCAGTTGAGCCCCGTCGGGGGGGGAAGAAATACCACGCCCTCCAATCGGAAGTGTGCGCCTTCTGTCGGAAGGAAGGGCACGGTCTCGCCGCATGCGCGGACTTTAAGGCGCAGCGGGTGCATAGACGAAGAGGGGTGGTCAAGCAGCGCTATTTGTGCTTCCGCTGCTTGGGGACTCACTTTGTACGTGAGTGCCACAGGACCACTAACTGTGGAACCTGCGGAGGAGCCCATCACGAGTTGCTATGCCTGGCGGAGAGTAGGGAGGTGCACGGAGCCTCGCCGGGAGGTCACCCCCCCTCTCCTAAGCCAGATTCGGGTGGTCGGTCACCCCCCCCTAGGGGGGGTGGGTCGGCCAGGAATCAGCGGTCGCCGCCCCCTCGGGGGGGTGGGCCAAGGGCTGATCCAGAGCACAACCCGATACCGTCGTCTTCCCCGCGGGGGGGGGATAGGCACCGAGACTCGGGCAGGGGCCCGGAGGTAGTACAGACGGGTTACGCGGCGTACTCGAATGCGTTGGGGGGCATGTTGCCACCCCCGAGTAGTCGCTTCTCCCCGCCTCTCGCAGAACGCCCTCGGCTGACGGCGCGCCCGCCACCGTTCGGAAGGATGCCAGTAGGCTACTTCCGACCGGCACGGATGTCACCGATGGGTCGGGAGGGTTACTACCCGGGTTGGGACCCGTATACTGGGACAGTATTTACTCCCCCTCCGGCAGGGGAGGAGGGAGGTGCCTCCTATTAGCAACTAGCAGCCTGTTCGTCAGTGGTGCCCACCCCGACAGTAACGGTATTATTACCGACGGCTAGGATTACTGTCAGGGGTACTGACGGACAGCCGGTGCACGTGCGAGCACTGTTAGATTCAGGGGCACAAGGTTGTATTGTGTCCAGCTGTTTAGTGAAAAAGCTGGGCCTTACATTAGAGCCATCACGGGATGGCGCCGTAGGTATAGGTGGCAATCGGGTGCCTCACCTCAGGGGTCAGACGACATTCCTGTTCGAGATGGGTGACACGGCATCGGTCACGCGGGTGAATGCCACGGCGATCGTTTTGGACGAAGTGGTTGGGGTCCTCCCTCAGACTCGGTTACCGTCTGCGGTAAAAGGGTTGACCAATGGATTGGAGTTAGCCGATCCCCACTTCGCGATCCCCGGACGGGTGGACGTCTTGCTTGGGTCTGACGTCCTCGGGAAGCTGCTCCGAAGCGGCAAACGGGAGCTGCAACCAAACGGGGTTGTGGCCATGCGTACCGCAGGTGGTTACGCGTTATTGGGCCCAGTACGGGAACCACAGCACTCAACGGATTATAGCTCCATATATTATGGCAGCGTGTTATCCGACGTCCTGCAACGGTTCTGGGCAACGGAAGAGCCACCCACCGCTCTTAGAAATAACCCACGTGATGAGGAGTGCGAAACATTCTATCGATGTAACACGGTGCGCCTCCCATCGGGTAGATTTATGACAAGGTTGCCATTTCTGTCAACTCGACCTCCGCTGGGGAGCTCATGGAGTCTGGCAGAAAAGCGGTTAGTGGCAATGGAAAGGTGCATGAAGCGGGACTCCAACTTCCGACAGAAGTATGTGGAGTTCATGCGCGAATACCTGACGTTGGGTCACATGTCGGTGTCCAGGGTTGACTATCGTCATGAGGAGCATTATGTGTTGCCTCATCATGCTGTTTTGAAGACACCTGACTCAAAGATTAGGGTCGTGTTCGACGGGAGCGCGGAGACGTCTAGCGGGGTGTCCCTGAATCAATGTCTCCATGCTGGTCCGAAGCTGACCAGAGACATTGCAGACATTCTCACGGACTTCAGGAGACACCAGGTTGTCTTCGTTACGGACGTACGGATGATGTTTCGTCAAACTGAGATTCATCCAGACGACCGTCGGTTCCAGCTGATATTGTGGCGAGAGAGCCCAGAAGAACCGATGGTCACGTACGAGCTCAACACAAACACGTACGGATTAAAGCCCAGCCCATATGTAGCCATGCGTACGCTACGAGAACTGGCTGATCAAGAACGGCTCCGCTTTCCCCGCGCGGCTGCTGTCATTGATAGGGACGTCTATGTAGACGACATTTGTACGGGCTCAGACAGTATTGAGCAGGCGCTCATCTTAAGGGATGAATTGGTGGCGCTCATGGCCTCCGGTGGCTATGAACTCAGGAAATGGCTGTCGAACTGCCCAGAGGTACTGGCAGGACTGCCAACTGAGTATCAACAAGACCCGCATTTGTTTGAGGATTCGGAGAATCTTCATGCGTTGGCCATTCTAGGGGTCCAGTATCGACCGAGTCAGGATGCCTTCACATACAGTTGTGAGGCCGAGTTGCTGTCGAAGACCTGGACCAAGCGATCGGTCCTTTCGACTATCGCACGAACGTTCGATCCAACCGGTTGGATCGCGCCGGTCACGTCACGAGTCACGGAGGCTCGGCCATTTGCTGGCGTAGGGACAGATTTCGCGGGGCCTTTCATGGTCAAGACATCGCACCTTCGCAACGCGAAGTCGGTTAAGGCATATCTGTGTGTCTTCGTGTGTCTGGCGACCAAGGCCGTTCATTTGGAACTGGTGGCCGATCTCTCTACGGAGGCCTTTCTGGCGGCGTTAGATCGATTTGTTTCTAGAAGGGGAGTACCGTCACTGATTCGGTCGGACTGTGGTACCAGCTTCAAGGGCGCCGACCGGTGCTTAAAGGATATTGTATTGTTTTTAAGTCAGAATGAGCGAGAGATTGGCACGGGCCTCGCCAGTCGGGGCATTTCGTGGTACTTTAGTCCACCTGGATGTCCCCACTGGGGTGGAATTTTCGAGGCAGTAGTCAAGTCTTCCAAGACTCACTTGTATCGGGTCATCGGCTCAACGATTCTCACCTTTGAGGAGTTGTCAACGGTGTTTTGCAGAATTGAGGCGGTCTTAAACTCGCGACCTTTGTGCCCGTTGAGCGCTGACCCGAATGACCTTGAGGCCATGACCCCAGGTCATTTTTTGATTGGCCAACCACTTAACGCCTTGCCGGAATATCCGTATACTGATGTCAAGTTGTACCGGTTGTCACGGTATCAGATGTTACGGCAAATGAGCCAAAATTTTTGGAAGCGATGGTCGCTGGAGTATTTGCATATTCTACAGCAACGCGTTAAGTGGACGGACAGGACGACCCCACCCTGCGTTGGAGACCTCGTTCTGGTTAAGGATGCTAACCTATCACCGTTGTGTTGGCGACGGGGGCGCATTGTTAACCTGATTACGGGCAAGGATGGGTTTCCAAGGATCGCAGACGTCCAGGTGAGGGACTCGATCCTTAGACGGGCAGTTTCAACTTTATCTCGACTCCCGGGAGTTTGAGCGGACCGACAACGGGTCGGTCCGGGGGGGGTGATTGTTTATAATCTACCTTCAGATTTTTGATTTTCTCCGCCTCGGTGCGACAGAGGCGAAGGGGCGGAGGTAGAGGTCGAGCGCTGGGCTCGGCGTGGATAGTAGTTCGTATTGAGACGTGCTGGGCGTCGGACGAGTATTATAGTAGCCATAGAATCACGGGTGAAAGCGCACGCGCATTGATTAAATCGACTTGTGGAGTCATTTCGCGGCACCCAATTATACTAGGTAAGCAGTACGGTTAGCGACGCTGTGAATGTCGAACGGGTTATTGATAATATCATTGGTTTGCCTTGTCACGGGAGTGCTATTGGGAAAGCACCGAGGCTTTTGTGATTAGACTAATACGGAGTGAGTGTGGTGGCTCGCGTTAACGGCGTGGCTTGCAGCGACGTGGAAGAATCGTCCGGAACTACCAGCAAACCATCGCAAGGTCATATACACTCATTATACACATACACAGTTACACAACTTGCGAGGGGTCAAGGAAGTGAGACCGGCTCGAAGAAATGAGGTAAGGGTAGCTGTAAGTTCAGAAATTGTAATATTGTTCGGAGGCGCGTATCGCGTCTATTTGATCCCGTTAGGACGGCAGCTGTTCTGAGACCTGTCTCCCATGGGCCCGAGATAAGGTTCGGCTGAGTCCTGGCGCGATCAGTAGGAGTAACAAAATTTGAACACAGTAAATTCGATCTTGGCTAGCGACCTGACAAAAGATTCCTATCTATTCGGCCTACATTCCCCCACTGGTGGGTAAAGGCCTCTCGAGCCTTCCGCCCTCTTTCAGACCTTGTGTCCGGTCTTTAAAAAGAACAAAAAAACCGGGACGCTACTGACACAGATTTCGTTGCAGAGTTTAGAATATTAAAGCGACAGTCGGCAGTTAACTGACGATGAAAGGCAGCTTGACGTCAAAGTGGATTGTTAGTTGTTAGTATCGATTGGTAATCAATGTCGATGTCGCCGGCTGCTCGCTTGGAAACAATCAGTTCATGACAGCTATGGTCTTCAGCTGCGGCTGCAAGTGATTGATTGACGAGGTGTGTGGTTACTAGCTTTCCATGCAGTAAATTGATGACTTTATGACGGTGCTTTGTAATGTGATTTCTCTTAAACGCTTTTGCGTGGATAGTTATAGTTCGTGGTCTGGTCCTCTAATCTTGATGATTACGCTGAATTTTGCGGTTCAATCTAGTAAACGAATAAAAGCTATATTTTTTACGTAAGCTTTTGTGTGTTCAGAGCCTTGACGTTTAAATAATGAGTAATTTGAACACGAAGCACAATATGACCAGTCGGGGCTAAGAGATAACCAAATACTATGTTGTTTTAGCTATTATAATTGTGGTCAGTGGCTCGTGATGAATTCTCATTTCGTATTACTGTTGAACAAATGAATGCACATTGCTCAGACTTAACGAGGACACAAAGCTCATAATACTTAGCGTCAAAATTATGGGAAATAGCTAGTTTCAACGTTGAATTTTGTTTATGGAAACCTCTGCATAATTTCAGATAAATTGAGCTATCATGAGCCACATGTCAAAGGTCAAGAGCCTTTTAATATAGAATATGCAAACAGTGTCAGTCTTAGTGCTGGAAAGCCAATTAAGAACGTCTGCGTCTTAACCCGTCGGATTTCGTTAGAAGTAACATCGGTTACATGATCATGTGTAGCGAAAGCAATATTATATTCGTGTCGAAAAGCTTGCATCGCCAAACTTTTAAAGGCTTAGCATTGCCAAATGCGGTGCTTGGCAACGTGTGCTGTAAGGTCGCGACCTAGAACACGGCGGAGGTGCGGCAGCGGTGCGGCAAACTCACCTATTTATAATCCTCTGATTTCTATGGTGAACGACACGAACGACTTTCTAAGGAAGACAGCTATTAAAAAATAATTGATGCGAAAAAATGAGAACACGAGCGAACACCAACGTGCCATTAAATAAGCTCCTTTGTCAAAGAGCGACCTGGCTCCCGAATTCGAGCTTATTATTATTTCTAAACGGAAAAATCTTTTGTGAAAAACGTCTCAAAAAGCTACAAAGGCTTGTAATCTTTGATAAGTCACCGTTATTGGAATGAGGAGAATGCCAAATTGAGTGCGATATTAATCTTTGCGTAACCCTGTCGAAATAATTCGTCAGTGATCAGGCCGGTCTAGATTAGCAGCTTCTGAGCCGGTCGGATAAGCCTCAGATCTCCATTGTTAATGTAGGGTACGAAAAATAGGCTTTTTGCCTGCCCTCCTTTCCCCGTTATCCAGATAATGACGAGATTGTACATAGAAATCTTTCTCTCGGAAAAATTCTTTGCCATTGTCCATATCTCTTTATTTTGACGTGAATGGGTGCAGCTCGTAGATGAAAATTATTCCAAGTAGGTACCTATTGTTTTAATTTAAATTATGAGAAATTGTAATGGGCTACTCGTACCTCTCTGGTATCACAATTTTTCCCGAGTTAATTAATGAAGCTTTTCCTGTTGTGCTGAAATTAAATAAAGCAATTTGTTTTAGAGTCAAGTCGGAGTTCAGTTCCTTAACATTAATTAGATTTTTTGGTTAGTGAAGCCTGCAACTCCGTACTATTATGATTCCTTTGTTATTAATTAATGCTATGTCACCAAAAATCATTGATTGTATTGTAGCCGTTACGTTATAATAGCCAATTATGTTGAATGATACATACAATAACGATGACGCAGAGAAAGCTCTATAATAAATTCATCACTGAGCTGTGGCGGGGGTTTGGCTACGTCATGAACATCTATAAATCAATGACAACCCCTTTTTTTAGCGCCCGATGTTTGAAAAGAATATGATTTGCACCGCTCGACGCTAGCGCGCGTTCTAAATCGTTTTAGAAAATGTTTCTCTAGAAAAATATATTTTCATTGTTCTTGTCGTCAAGACGTATTTTCCTTAGTATTTTATCCTTTAAAAGAATATTGGATCGCAGACGTATTATCTTTCCATCTCAGAATGTTGCCGTATTCCGTAACGTTATTTTTAACGGGTCAGTTTTTCTTAGACACTTTTCGCTTTTCTTTTGAGTTTTTTGGTAAATAAAACTTTGCTAGCGGTTCTCTTTGCGGGTGGGAGTGTTCTGATTAAGCTTATTTATGTACGGGGGGTAGGTACATGAAAAGCTTCTTTCTCATTAAAATGATTTAAATAACTTTTTAGTCTAGGAATCACAATTGCAGTTTTAAATAAATAATCATATCATCATATGCAATTTAGATAATAATCGGATGTAACAATATTTAATGCACAGTAAACTGCGAACTGACCGCACACACCCGTAAAGTTGTGAAATCTAGTCGAATTTATATAACCACTAGTTTTCCTCGGTAAAAAATAGCGTGTCTTTTTTCTGGTGTAAAACTAAAAAACATGATAGAGTAGCTAATAGATTGCAGGGGCATAGTAGGTGATGTATAGTCAGTGACATCTTGCGGTGCTAGATGTGGCAGGTGAACTGCCATGCTCCATTTGAAATGAGGTCAAATGAGACGCGCCGGCAGACAGTGGGATGCCACTCAATTGAAACATATTGAATGTAGGTGGCACACTAGTCTCTTCACATTGTTATGCACAACGGTGCTTCGTTATAAAACATCCGATTAATGACTCTTAACAAAAGCTACGAGGCGTCCCTCAAGGTCCACTCCAAAATTACTTTTTGATTCAATTATTGCGTTAAAAAAAAAACAATCATAATGCAATTTTCTTTAGAGATTAGAGTGCTTCACGTATTTACATTTTGGTTAAGTAACTTTCTAAGTGGAACGTGCCCAGCGGTTTGCTCCGTAATTAGATATGAACCATGGAAACAAACAAGTGAAACAAGTTTGTTTGTCTCTCTTTCAAATTTTGTCCGTTCTCTTTGTCAAATTCAAGTTGTTTATCCCTCCGGGAGGCATCTAAACTTGTAAACTTTCTGGCCTACACTTGATATATTTCTTCAAAATGTTTCATGGTCTCGGTTTCACCGCAATTCCAGTCTGGCTTGGATGAGTCTTCGAAGTGGAGATCATTTTATTTCTACCATCAATCATTTAGGCTTCTTCGTCGTATTGTGTAGTGTTAGCTCTAGCATTAACCAACGAAATAAATTGCATGTTAATAATAACTATACAATTAAACAGCTGTACTATTTGCCTTCAAATTAAAATAAAAAGCATTAAAGCAAACACATGTAACACTGGCACGTTGAAACTCACATATCGTGCCAAAACAAACGTTGCGAAATTAATTCGTCACCAAACACGCTAATGTTGGTGCTAATTCATATAATAATTATTTATTTATGATGTTGGCTATAGAATCTTCATACACCGTCATCGCGACTGACATGAGCACAAGTCCCGCAGGTGTGGTTTACAGTACATACATACTTAACACCTAATGCACATCACACTGACCCATGCGATACCTACTGGATCTGGTGCTCCAAAGTTTATACCTATCACGCTTTTGATCACCAGCCTCTCTACGCTGAGTTTTTATATAAATTGGGATTTCATGGTCGATATCAAGCTTCAAATTCCACATGATCCCATGAAACCTCATTTAAATGTAGCCGAATGAATTTGAGCACTGTGTTTTGTTGTTTATGTTATCTCCGGCCCATTTATTGAATTCCTTTTCAACGAAGCTAGTCAATTTATTCAACCCTTTGCACATTTTATCACGGTTGTATTTTCTTTGATTACCTATGTAAATCCTTGGTTAATTTATATCGGACGCCCGGAGCATTATCCAGAATATTGTTGAAAGCAATTAGTATAATCTGGTGTTACATAATCTTCAAAGGAGATTAACCTAACTATAAAGCTTTCAGTTTTGATTTATTACCAATTCCCATTTGTATTTAAGTTTATATTAAGTAGGTAGGATGTAATTTAGAACCCGTAGTTGGGACCTTACCGATCGAATACCGAAATGATGTAGCTCTCCGAATAGCGTCCTAAGCAAACATTTGCTCTCTCCAGTTTTTATTTACTTGAATGAAAATCATTTCGTATTTTTCTCTAATTAATCCTTCTACACAAACAATCCCAACAAACGTTTTTGGGTTGTACCAATACTAGAGCTTTCGAAATTAGATTTTCTTTGCTTATTTATTTTTCTTGATGAAACACAGTGCTCATTTTCTAATGTTAACTTTGGGCTCTTCTGACTATGCTACTTATGCTCTGCAGCCGCGGAGCCGACATACCACTTCAAGGTGCTGGTGCCGTCCATGGTGGCCGGCGCCATCATCGGCAAGGGTGGCGAGACCATCGCCCAGCTGCAGAAGGACACTGGCGCCAGGGTCAAGATGTCCAAGTCCCATGACTTCTATCCTGGTAAGTGGAAACATATTCTTAATTTTTTTAATGTTAGCTGCTGTTTATTCGCAGATTTCTATGCAACTGTGTGGAAATTACCGACAAGACCTTGTTTATTTTCAGTTTAGAAGTTACAGAGAAATGTTATAAAATGATTGTTTCTGTTATATGTATAACAAAATGGAAAAATAACGAGTTACGGTCGAAAAACCATAAATAACCACAAAAAATTGCTGCCAAACCATTACTCACATCAGACGAACATCAAAATTCGCCGACTTTCACATAATTTTCCATTTACGGCGATCGCTTCACCATTATCTCTACGATCAACAGTCGTTCGTTGGAGCGCAATTATTCCCACAAGAGTTTTCAAACGTCGGCAATCAGGATAACAAGCCTTGATAACATCTTGAGGTCCATTCAGCTTACATCATGCGAGATTTTGGCTTCAAATTGTTTAGGTGTGTCAAGGCCCCAATCGTGTGATCAGATTTACAAAACAAAGAATTGTAAGAATTAGAAGTGTGTCTAGTAAGTGTAAATAGACAAAGAGTTTTGCATATTCTACGGACAATTCTGGCTTAGGAAATCACGAATTTGTAGACTGTAAAGATTGAGATGAAGATGATTGGGATGTTAGCGGTGAAAGTGGTTTTTTTTGTGGAAAACGATGAATTTAGCATAATAAAAAAACAATAAAAATAAACAATCGCACATAGCGAGCCTCATAACGCAGACAAAAACTGGACCCAAGCTGAAAAACAATACAAATTCGGAACAATAGAACAGATCCACTTCTATACGGCCACGATTTCTAACAAAACATGTACATTGTACAGTACACACGAGCTTTACTACAAAACGTAACATAGAAATAATAATGCGCAATACGACACAGCAGAACGCTTCATTAGAATCTAGGTCACAGTGTCAGGTTCGATTTCCGAGCACCTCGCAGCTCGCAGCGATGCGCATAGTCAAGCGGCTCTGATTGGACTATGTCGCCTTGCGTCGCGGTTATGTTATCATTCAGGTGAATTATTCATTGTTTAGGTGAAAATGGATTCTACTAAGAAGAAGGCTGTATAAAAGAATAATAACTTCTGATTAGAAAGTTCATAGAAAAATGTTCCACCAAGATTTGCCAAATATTTTAGTAGCGGATCCATACGAAACGATCACCATATATCAAACTGAAAGAATGTAAACCTTGGGCAACGTGTACAAAATTAATGGTTTTCCATCTCTACCAAAAGTCTTTTATTATTATTCAAAATCTATCGCTCTTCTTACCTCATTCATGTCAAAATATTAACAAATAAATTTGCCTGTGCCAAAAAAATTGAAACCGACAATTTAAATCTTATAATTGAGCCTAGCCTTTACCAGGATGATTAAGATTTTGATATAGCTTCAGATGTCCATAGAGTAGAAATAATAACCACGTATATTAAAGGTAGTTTCACGTGGGTAGATAACCATTATAGTATTTATTGCATACGCCCATGCGTGCAGCTACATATCGCACGAGTACATTACCGCGTCAGATTACGTCACTAGCGGCTATTTCCGAGGCATTGTGTCACATTTTTAATTATTTATTATTTATACGCCGGAGTTTCTTTTAGTTGTTTGTTGTGATATGTTTAATTGTGGAGGAAGTGACTTGTTTCAATTAACGAAACGGCTGTATCATCGATGTAGGTTGTAAAGCTTTCTGCTTTAGCGACAAATGTCAATTTTACACAACCGATTTGTTTGACGATATGGTGGTGGCACGAACCCGGATAGAAATGATTGAATATGCTTCTGACTCATATTCAAAAGCACTTACAATAAGGCACCTATTGTTTTGTTTAGTTATTTATCTATTTTTGGCGTTATTGTTTAGCTTTCTTCACAGCATTTTAGTCCTTGAACATTGATTTTCACCTTTGCTAATATGCCCTCAATATTGATCTTTGAATTGACTATGAGTATAATTATACTAGGACCGTATCAACGTAGTGAATTACTCGTGAGCAAAACACTAAAATGAGTATGATAGAAAGACCTTGTGGTCCTGTAGAGAAGAAACATTCTACTTACGATAGCAGATGTAGGTACGATGATGCACATGACATTTTGGCATCCTGTCAACTTTCAGTCCATTTTTAAAAAAAGCTATATTAGTACACATATCACAAATGCCATAATTATGACGACGTAAGTCACAGGGGCACCGGGGCATCCTATATATACAATAAACATTATAAACAAAATAGTCAAAGAAAAAATAGCAATGAGCAGCGCACGCGCAATGAATGACATTAATTATCCTGACCGTGTGTGTCCTGTGCCAAATTGGTTGTTGGTGGTTGTAGCTTTGTCAAAAATGTAGGTTAACTGGTTAACTACTCATTTGCTGATTGGGTTGTCTGGAAATAAACGGTAAACACATATTAACGGATGCTGCGGCGTTTTTAATGGTAGTTTGTAGTGGTTCTGGCAAAAAAAAACATACATCTGAAATATTTGGAGCATTTAGTTTTCTTTCTTCTTCACCGCTAACCACAGTAGCACCGACAGCTGACAGCAGCTTCATTGTACCAATATACTTTCCAGCACTATACTCATTTAATGCAAGTACAACATTATGATTATGACCCTATTTTATAACAGCTTCAAGAATTTTACGACTCAAGTGCTCTGAGTCCTCATCTAGTTTCATATTTTATGGAAGAGCCTGACATCGTTTAACTTATAGAACATACTAAGATTTTTCGGTCATGAAATAGCTAATATTGACTGTATTTATTGACACAACCCATTTACTGATCGAACAAAAAGTTCACAAGTAACATAAAGTGGAAGGATTGATATCCCCTGTTTACTTTGATGTTGTGAATTATGTCAATGTCGAGATGCTCTACGTTGGTTAACGCCCAGCTAATAGTGCTCGCAAGAGTAGGCGCCGATAGAATATAGACTAAACAACCCACCAGTTTGTTAGTAATATTAGTGCTGCAGAAGTGGGGGACACCGATATTGTGTCATATAATTTATTGGTGGAACATTAAGAAGATTTATTGAGTAGAAGCTTGCTTTTATAGTCTCTGGGATTGTTCTGCTTCTGTATCAGGGTTTGCCCTTTATTGAATTTGCTTACTACGCATTTTTGTAAGCGCGGGTTACTGCTCCGTCCAGCGTACCTACGCCGGATGTGCTTAAGTACCGTCACTCATTAATTCACCATAAATTAAGAGCAACCCGAACTTTCGTAGTTCATCCGGTAAAAAGTAAGACATTTCTTGTTCCTTTCATCGCATTAATTTTGGCCTAAATGGCGCAACGGTGTACGTCTGCTCTGTGTCGTGAATTTTATTCCCGCATCAGATTTTTTTATGATCCTACAGAGTATGTCTGATGTACATTCCGTGTGTATGTTTGTGTACGTGATTTGTGCTCGGAACGACACCCACGGCTCACGACACGGGTTAATCCCGCAGTGGGCTATGCGAAGTGTTTATGTACGTATTAATGCCACTGTTACTCAACCAGTCAACCCTTAGCACGTATTTCGAACGACACACATGTAATTCATGAAGGCAGATTAGTTAGAAGAGACAATGGATTACAATACAGGAATTATTGTCGCTCTTCTCTGTACAAGATCCGTATTTTGTGTCAGTCTAGTCTAGCTAGATAAAGGTTAGAATTCCTACATGGAAGCAGCGTTGGAAGACCTCCCACAAAGAGAACTACGCTTGTGGGAGGTTTGTGTTTTCAGGACATAGGGCTTCACCAAGCGGGTGGGGAGTGGGGACGTCTTTCTTCTACTGATATGGTGATGAAAAATTTATGTGAAAAATAGATTCCATTCTCAAATGATTCCGAAGTCACCATTAAATACAGTTGCGTACAACTGCCGTATTGCTTGCTATCCGTTACCGTTGTGTATTGCGTACTATTTCGGTCACCAACCCATAAAAAAAATGTTTTCGATCCTAATCAGGCAAACACTTTATTTCTAAACAGAGCAAAAACTTAGACCTTCAAAAGTTGACCTACCTTTGCTTGCTTAACAAGTTAACACACGCTATTAACTGTAAAATAAATTCATAATTAACTCGGCCTGACCTTGACCGACGCTAAAAGCGTGTGTAATCTGCTGAGCTTGGAAAAAACGAGCACGACAGCACGACTGTGGTTGGAGCTGGTGCATATCGACGAGTTGGCGTGACTAGCACTCGTTTTGTTCGCAGCTTTATTTATACACTAGGGCACTCTGCTCATGTGAGTGATGTATGATACCCAGCGATTGGCGATGTGGGCACGACAGCCTGGGGTCCGTGACTTAATGGGGTGCCCTACTTTGAAGAAGTAGCTTCAATAAGCGAAATATTACTGTCCATCGTACAAGATGACGAAAGAACAGGAAAGGGCAGTATAGCTATGAAAATATTGACGTGTCCAAACATCTAGATACCTATCCAGTTTAATATAGCTCTGATTGCTTCGAACTAACCCGGAAAGTAGCCTAGCATTGGCAATAACAGGCACACAAAAAACGCGAACAACAACATGCAGGAAAAACATTTGAACAAATATTATCGTGCAGCCGTATATTATTGAGATAAAACTCTGCTATTCAAGAATGAAGGTGGTCTAGCCTTGACTACGGCGATGTCATCAATGCGTCACCTTGTGACTTAGAGCTGAACAGGTTCCTCATTAGCGATAGTTAGGTTAAAGATCGTGCTAATACTTTATCATAATTACACGTCGAAGGATTTTTAAGTGTCAACTTTCAATACTAAAGATATAAAGTCTTGAAAGGACGCAGCTGACGTATTAACAAATACATGCGGGAGGATGATTGAACAAGAATTGGTTTCAACCTGATAGAAATCCTGCATCCCGCATGCGTCGCTTTGATTTGGTATTTGGTTTGGAACAAATCCCAACCTAGTAATATTTAAGTACTTACGTAGATGTAAATAGACTGTTCACTTTCAGGAGTTGACCGTGGCTTAGCATTTGAAGTCACGGCCATAGTCCGAAAGGGTCGAGAGTAGAATCTGTACCAGTTCCGCTTCGTGGTTTTGCTCAAAATGACCCCACAAAATTAAAAAGTACTGAGTCGTTTTTCATAAAATTCCAGTCCTTTAGTTGCGGGGTTGTTATTAACCTTGTAAACCATTTGTGAGTTTATACAAAGAGAAATATTTTCCTTCATACACCAGTCGCATGTAAAAACGAAGATTAAAACATAATTCGTCTGCGTTTGGGTCAAAGCTGAAATGTTTGAAACAATCCTGACTAGTTGTATTGTTGCTGACATTTCGTTTGCTACCCTTCTCACGCCAAAGTCTCGGACCGTGTTTTTATTTAACAAAATAACTTGATAAAGTATTTTTACGGTAAAGGGAGAGTAAGTAGAGACAGCCAGTTCAGTGTCAGTCAATCACTGTGATAAATTATATCTCGTCGCCTTTAGCCCTACAAGACAGCAACAAAACCGACCATTTCAAAGAGATGTCGGGCATCGTCCGCTGTCACAGCCTAGTTTGAAAGACATAAAGGCTCCATCCATTTTGGATCTTAACATCTAAGAGACACCTTCAAGTAACCCGTGAATATAAACAATATATCCCACGAGAATTAACATAGCTTTGAATTGAACTAATAGCTATTTATATTCAAAACACTGCAACTGCAAATCCAATTCTGTAAATGCTATGCTGTCTTACTCGACTTAATCATTTTGTCGCAAATAATCCCCAGCTGGCCTTGCTTCTAGTTAGGAGTTACGTTTCAGTAACCGCCGTTGTAACCGGTGACTGCGACTATGTAACTTACGGCGCAGGCGCAGAGTATAACGCTGAAAGGGAAATTAACATTGATTGTAAAAGACGTTGGTTGAGTGCGGTAATAGACAAAACGAGTTCTCTTTGAACCTGTATTTCCTTTACTTACGATTCTGTTTTTATAAGTAGGAGCAATGTTTCTTTATCTATTCGAGCTCATATCTAGTGTTCTGTTTTCAATTTCATTCGAAACCGCACGTGTTTTTCATGCCAAATTCTTATCAGGTTAAGCGTTTTTCTTATTACGACGATTTACTTAACTGTCGGCTGTTGCGCCTTTGACTGACCTGATGCTATCATTATCGCTTCCATTTTTTTACATCCGTTCGTATGTTTAAATTGTTTAATTTACCTAACTTCTTTGACACATGATACCTAATTGGCTACATGATTTAGCACCTCTATTCATACTTTCATAATTTATATTTCTTCACCGTTCATTTCTTAGAACCTTTTATAAAAGTCTTAAATCCTCCATCGATCATAAATGTAAATGTTAGCACAAGTTTGGACATTTCAAATATTCTTTATTCAGACCCAATGAGTAAGCACACTCATCAGCACTTCATATTCCTCTCCTATCGTCTACGACATAAAGATGATAATCGTTTGTGTTTTCAACTAGTTGTAATACAAGAATCGCACAGATTGTGTAAGTGGTAGGTTTTTGTGTAATTTAATCGAAATGTATTCGCATATCGATTGGGTTGCGTCACAGTTGTCACGAGCAGTCCGCGGTCCTTGAACAATGTTATATTGTTCATACTAAATTCACTACTGAACATAACTCTGCTTTATTACAGTATCTTTTTGGACTTTATTTTGTGTTCTTTTCAATTATTGTTCATTCCCTTTTATTCACTTTCCGTCTTTCTTTCTTTCAAAGTAGTCAACGTCAATTTCCTCAGGTTAAATTCTTTGTTGAAAATTGCCTGAACGTGTTTTCCCAGAGTTTGAGTATGATAAAAAGAATACTGCTAATGTACATTTAATACTAACAGACGAAGAAGTAAAACATTATTAACATTTCCGTTTTTGCTCGTGTAACTTGAAAAACCACTTTGAACTTTGACGTAACATTAACCTAATTAAGCATACAAAAGAATACGGAATGTGTACTTTAGCCGTACTTCATTTAACGTATTATGTAAGTGAAGCTAAAGCAATCAAAGTTATGTTTACGGAACATTTGATACCAGAAAATGACACATGTCATTGCGTCATCTTTCAAATAAACTACTTCGTGAGAATTATTATCGAAGCTTCCACCAACATCAATTAAACATTATAAATGGGAAAACATTTTGTAAACCTATTTTGTACATTAATTGGCTACGAACCAACGCGTCAAAAGCTTTTCGAGTTATTCGTGTAAGAGACATTGCCCTGATTCAAATTAATATGATCCAATTTTCTGGATCATAGACCTCTCCCAAGTTGATTCAGAACACGCAGAGCTCCGATATTCCACTTGGTCATGTCAGTTTATTTCATACTTTTAAGATTCTTTTTCGAAATTGTTAGGTTACACGCCGTCGCGTCGGTGGCTTATTAAAAATTAAGGTCTGGCCGAGTCTGGCGTTCGTAAGTGATCGTCAAAATTCGGATTTGATAAGATCGATCCAATGCGGATAAGTGCGCGGCTTATTTCCAGAGATCACCGCATTATTACTCCCGATTCGTACAAGTGTTTCCTCCAACGTAAGTTCTGTGTTTCAAAGTAAGTGAACCATTAAGTAGATAGCTGCGGACTTAAGTCATTACGGGCTCCCATGAGGGTTGCGGGATTTCAGACGTCTTTGTCAAGCTCCGAGGTTTTTACACGAACAAAATAATGTGTCGAATGTTACCCTGGAATGGAACGTTTATTACTGTGGCTTTCTGAAGTTTTATAGCACTTGAGGTTGGGTCCAACCGAATTAGAATATTTCTGACTTCCTTTGTTTTGAAGTAGACCTATCTGGATGACATAGTTCTATCCCGGAATTTACTTTTTAGAATATGGTCTCTACTTTCTAACAGGACAAAATTCTAATTAGACAATATTTTTGTTTACAATGCTATACCCATAGCGTGTCTGCGGTTTATCTTGCTTGCAAATCGTAAGTGATTGAGGAAAAACGTTACAAATATGTGCATTGGGCCTTCCGTCAGAACCTGCATTCTTTCTGGGAATTTCGCCTAAGGGTTACTCATCGGTTACTTAATTTTCAGAAATATTGTTACGAATGATGCGGTTAATTAATAAATACTAAACCTTTTCACAGCGTACATATTATTTAGGTTCAATAGAATTAATTTTTTGAGACTTTCTCTTAGAGTAGGCAATAATCAGTCTTATCCAGTTTGAAGACTGAACTAGGAGTACACACGGCTACACATCAAGCTATACAAAACCAGTTAGTCTTGGCCTCACTTTACTAGATATTTTCGCACAATGAACGATCAGATTATACTGGTTTTGTATAGCTTGATGTGTAGCCGTGTGTACATCAGGAAACACAAATCTATTTCCTAAACATGAGAAGTTTCCAAAACATGTAACTTCGCTACAGAACAGTCTTTGAAACGCTGATCCAATTTGTGTAATCTCTTTTGAACCCCCTCTCTTACGACACCACGGCTAATGAAGATGAGCTCTAACCCACACAACGCTAATGAACTCAATTAGACATTACAAAACTTATTTCAGTTATATTGCAGAAATGTAATATGCGAGGTCCATTCTAAATGCAATCTTCCAATGAAGAGTCAAGGCGAGACGTACATGAGACTGATGTCACCATTACTAAAATAAAAGTGAATACGTACCTGCTAACTGTGATAGAAAACGTTTAAAAATGTCCAACACACTCAGCCAACTGAGAGTGGATAGTTTTCGTTTCATTTCGTCATTTGCAAATGGCGTAAGATTTTGACTTTTAATTCAACTGCGGTTTTCAGTAAACATTTTGAAATTTAATAAACGTCTATTACTGAGGCATTATTGTATTAGCTTCATACACCGTTAGGACTTGCTTTATGAAATCAGTGGTTACAATAAAATTTGTGAAGGAAGAAGATAAGAAAATGAGACCAAATATTTTGAGTAACACTCGTCATCAATCAGATTGTAAAGTGTTTTGTAACATATAACTGATTCCACTTCATTGTAACTTGTATTATTACTATGATGAATGCACATCTCACACCAGCGCACAATTATCATTAACGACATAACTACAAGTACAGGTTTTTTCATCAGTCGTAGCTGTAATGGCATTAGAACTCGTTCCAACAATAAAGGTTAATTACAAATTAATGTTGCATCGTGAGCTCGACGCTACGTAGCTTCCATTGTTCAGTATCATCGTAAAAACTAGATGGTTTACGTATTTTTTAAATCAAGTTCCTTTGTAATATGTAGGCTACTAAGCCATCAGTGTTACATAAAAGCGACATTGGATCTGATATCTTTTGTCATGGTTGGATGGGATGGACGTAATCATGCATGACAATAAGGGATTATCCTAACCTACATTGCCCGGCGCTGGACAATGCTGGCCTTAAATGGACGGTAAAGGGGTTGTGGCCACGGCCTGAATTGTGAGTAGAGCTAAGCTTATCCTACTCGAAGGACGAAAACTATCGAACTTATCACCGACTCAGGATCAGGGCAGAAAATTCTTTAGGATATATCGAAAACTAGTCTCGATATTCTACAGAACATCATGCCTGTTTATCTCCAAACGGTTAATGGCGTGTGGGCGTACTAGGTGTACCTATAGGTACTCACATATCGCCGGTTATGTTTTAGTCCTATGTAATAGGGGGCGAGTCTATTGCATCAACTGGGTTCAAATCCAGATTTTGAGCTGACTGAGAAATTCCTGATAGAATACTACACTGTTTCTAATTTGTGAATCGAAGCCACCAGCTCTAGTAGTAGAGTTCGTGGCACTAGAAATTCTCATTCCACTTTAGATTGTAGAGTTGCATGGCTATTTGTTATTGTAGGTATTCAAATGTTTCTGTTTTCATGGGAAGTTATGAAAATGAAAGCTGTTAATAAAATAATTCAGACGAAGGTAACCATTCTATAAACAATTCGTATTGTTGTGTATTTAAATTCGTGCAGGCATGTAAATGCGGGGGCGAATTATGGTATTTGTGAAGTATTGTTTATTTAACACCCGAGCGGGGAAATGGGGAAAACTCAAAATGATTTTCCTCTTTTGTTTCGAATTGGGTCTTTCTTTTCAGTGTAGCGTAATGCGTAAAGCCTGTATCGTAAAATAATTATAAGTACGTAGTTTTTTTTCCAAGTTTTTCACAAAGTTGGACGGAATAAAGCTGAATATGAAGCTCGAAACTTTTTCTTCTTGTAATTTTTCCTAGTAAAAGTATTTTTAATACGAATAACTGGTTCAAATAAATAAACAGTAAAAATATATGACAAGCGTTGTAGAAACATTTATTTTTATTTGATCGCCGTCGCTCACGCCAGTGTTACGTAAGACTGTTTTACGATAAATTAATGCACTCAACTATACATAAACTATCCATAACTGCCGTAAATAATATTTATTTTAATGGCGGCCGTCCGGTGGACAGATTACGATGATGAAGTTGACAAAACAATATTTGAATTACTAAATAAATGTTCAGTTTTATTTAACACCGTATTTGTAACACCACTACATCCAGCGCCACTTTCTTTATTACTCAAACTCTCAGACAAATGTCACAAACATTACAACATTCTAAGCAACGTGTTTTTTAACTAATAAAAATATTTAAATTGGTATTTACCAAATCACCTTGAACGACCACATTCAAATGAGCTGTGGAAAAAAAAACTAAAATGTTTAAAGCTTGTGGCGAGTGTGGGATTCAGTCATCATTCGTCAACGGACTTGTCATTCACACGTCGAAGAAATATTAGAATATAGAACTGCAAGTTGGCTACTGACTTACTTCTAAGACCTTGACCCAAAAATAACAAAACATTCGTCTTGACACCGTGACATCGAAGTCTAGAATACTTTTTGTTCACGAACGTATGATGAGTGCCACTGCCATTGTTCTGCAGCGGAGATCACTTTCAGTTTTACCTACCAGGCGCGCATAACTGCGAGGCGTTATGAAACGTCAGTCCGTGACGACTACTCCGTCACATACCTAATTACTTTTTTTTTCAACTGCAGTACAGTTATAAACTGTGAAGGAAATCGACATGTCCTAGAACCAAAAATTCGAAGACTTGTGACATCTAATAGCCATCCGCACTGGACCCGCGTGGTAGATCATAGCCCATTCCCTCTCGAAGAGAGGAGACCTGTGTCCCAGCAGTGGGAACATTAATAGGCTGATGATGATGACAAAAAGTAAAGCTATGCAAATTATACGACAATATTCGTGCTCGATATTCAGATCAGCAATGAATTCGGATTTGTTGCCTTGATCTCTTTTTGTAAGCATATAATGAATATGGGATCGTATCTCATTTATTGAGTTATACATTATACAGTATTCTGCTTTCCAGTCGATTGCAAATAGACCGAATAGCTGTGTTCTTTTAAACAGGTTTATTGTATACGAAATTGTGGATTTTATAACTGTCAATGTGCTATGTGCTGCCATCTATTATCTGACTTAGAAATAATAGAGTTGACCAGTTTCTTTCACAAAGTAGGAAATATTAACATAACCAGCTCCCTAAAAATAGTAGAATAAAATGTAATAAAAATAACATAAACGAAAATTCCTCGAGAGAAATACTAGTTCAAACGACGGTTGACATTGCTCACGGTAACTATGAAAATAAAAGAAGTGTTCTGAATAGTTGACCTAAATAATGTGAGTGTAACAAATGATTTATAGCAAAGCAGAGCACTTGATATTCGAGTGTTTCATAACGTAGTGTAAACACGCGGAATATCTTCGCGCGAAGTACTACAATAACTCAATAGCATGTATAATTGGATAATAGTGATAATCTTTCTATAAGGCGACGGCCTTGCGCTGACCGTGCGCTAACCGCCAACCCGGCCGACTGTGACAGCGCCACGCGCGCACCTACGCGAAACAACCACACAACTCCACAATTTAGCAGAACTGCACTAAACAAATGTTTGCGCCAAATGCGGCGACAGATTTTAATACTTCTCACATTTGTGCCAACGCATTACAAACCTATAACTAACTAGGTACAGTTTTTTGGCCCACTGTTTTCAATTATTAGCATTGGACTAATACCAAGCGATAATGACATGTTGTAAGCGATAATAGCCGCTAAAGTCTATTGGTTTGGATTTAGAATTGTTTGCGTTAGCTACCAATGCTTCCAAGGTCAAGGGAGTTACTCAGTATGACCGGTTGTGTATGTATGACAGTGTGTCTGTCCGTTGCATAATTTCCCGCGGTTTGTGTTCACGACTCCAAAGATGTCTCGACATTCTCGTTTCTATATTTCTTCCATTTTACGTATAATAAAACCTTTTTTTATGCGAGACTGCTTTCAGTTTTCCTATTTGAATGTGCCGGATGTGACGCAAACAGCAATGTTGGGCTCCAGATTTTCCTGCGGATGAATAATTAGATATGTTAAGTTTGACAAGTATAAAAAGTATTTGTTTTGTTACGCAGTAGCTGATGCCTCATGGCAACGGCCTTGGAAACTACTGTTATTATTTTATGGCGTCAGACGATAATATTGCACTTTGCTGTTATCGATTGGAAATTGCACATTATTGTTTAAAAGCATAGGTAAACCTTTTCAGCACTGCAATTTTGTTTCTTATGCCATTGGTTAACAGGGAACACGCCAGTCTTCTTCCCTGTTCCTGGAACTCCTCGAAGTGTTTCTTCGTCCACTTGTACTGCTCCCCAAAAAACAAAAACAGTCTAAAAGAGAGCCTTTTCCACTGGTAGTGTTGACTTTATCCTTAGATAGACCATTATATAAAATTTTAGGTGGAAGAGTTTCAACAAATCGTAAAATGTTACAAACCAATGCGCGTGTCACAACAGTGTGATTTACAGCCATATCCCTCTAGGCTCTTGCAAAGGGCAGACACAGCCCATGCCCATTAAGTGCACTTTACGACCTGATTAATGGAGGAAATTCTAACCCAAGTGGAAGTTAAGGGCCGTATCTATAAGGAAATAAGCTCATCGCGAGACGGTTAGTATTATTCCAAAGTTGAAAATGTTATGGCTCCACCAAGGCGCTCGAAACAGGAAAATATAATTGTTAATTTGGCCATATATATCGGAATTTATAGACGCTATCAAGGTAATTAATAAATTTTCACAACATTTGTTAATAATATCTGAGTTAACAATGGTTTAATTGGGTTCTTGATTAGGATTGTGCTCTCTGAACGTCATAAACACAGTCTTTGAAGTGGCATCACTGAAAGGGCAACAATTTGGTCAAACAACATTTAGAAGATCAAAGGTTCTGAAATGTTAACCAACATTTCAATTTTATCTCCAAACAAAAAGTCTAATAACTCAAATGATTCAATCAACGTTTATTTTTAAATTGACAGTAAATTACAGCAAATTGGTCAAATTAAATTGCAACAAGCTCCGTCATTGATATTCTAAGCAGGTTGTAGTAATAGAAACACGCGTTTACACGGCATGCGGCAGGTGTAGCGTAAGCGTTGCATCATCAGGACGAACAAATTAGCTCATCACCCTGAAATATTGAGAAACACGCTCGTAATGTTACTTGTATTGCGATGTAGCTGATACGATTCATTAATCAGCCACATTCATGAAATTATTCGGTAATTCCTTTGTTAGGGAAAATACCAAAATAGCGTAAAGGAAATGAAATGTTTGCTCGAGTGCCCAGATTACTTTTACGCGCGTAACAGCTACTCAGGACAACTCGTAAAGGTCAAATATTCGCAAACAAAGAAATAAGTATTAAACTCAAAAGCATTTATCTCTATCATAATTTCACAGGGAAACATTAGTAACAAACACCATTAATATTCCGTCGAACTTAGCGAAATGAGGTATTGATAAAATCAGAATGAAACTTTGGCACAAATAACGCGTGACGGTGGCCTATTCATTTGGGCAACAACGCTGGCCCGCCCGGCCGACCGATCAATAATGCCGAAACACCGGGTGCCGTTCCCCATAACCCTCCGGCGCTGATAGGCGACCTCTAAACCTTGATTAGCTTGAACCTCCACAAAAGGGATTTGGAAAATTGGAATCTGAGCTGTAATTGTACGATTTGGAGCACCCTTAGGCAATTGATAATATGTTTTTTTAAGCCACATTTTCCCTTTTATGCTTCAGTATAACTCCGAATGGAAATGGATTGTTTTCGTCTGAGGCGTGTCGCGTTTGAAATTCAGAACAAAGAAAAGGCGGTGATAGCCTTGCAGCCGTCAATAATAAATTTTGTTTACTTCACTTAGATCGTTAGAATATTTCGTAAATAAATCTTGAACTACGGATAAAGAGTGAAAATTTTGAAAAAAAAAACGTCTCAATGAGAAGTTAAGGGAGCGATTGCTTTAATTATTTTTATACTTTGCCAATAAAATAAATTAAATCACATTCCTTTCAATTCATGTCAAAATTTCACCATTGCAAATGAAGTGTACGGTTTAAATGGGCTCATATAACTCAGTGCAGCACGCCACGTATCTCGATAGTCGGCCAGATTCTGGCGAGCGTTTGATCGCTATCCGTCATTTTTGGGACTATTTATACATTGGAGGTAAGTGTTCTATTTCTGGAAAGCGCAGTTTCGTAAACGGCCATGGAATGATCGTTTACAGATACTTACAGATGTGCAATTTTTCCAACTTCACAAACTTAATTCTAACTAGACTGGTCCTGGTTATGCAAATGCATTTCAATTAGCTGAAATGTATTCCCAACTTGCTAAATGTGGTCCAGAAATCAAGGGAACTTTCTGAATGCTTACTGCACGTAGACTGGAACGTTTGAATTCTGAAAGCTTCTCAGTTGTCTCAATCCTAAAATGAAACATGAATTAATTAAAATTACATCAAGCGAAGCTGAAGTAATATTTATAATTGATCTCGTAATTATTTGCAGCTTTCGCATGGATTTAAATAAATGGGATATTCATATTCACATCGCAATCATCAATATTACATTATTTATCTACAAGAGTGCTTCTCTTTTTCTGGTTTTTGAACACTGAAAATTCGTTACACGAATAAACTCTACTCATATAAAAGATGTATTCTAGAATCTCTTTGAATTTTCGAGTTATTTATATGATTTTTTTTTTCGTTGACGATATGCTTACTCAAGAATTTCTCTGATTGTGGCAGGAAATCCCTGAAGACTCTGAAAACAAAGCAAAATGTTCTGAGAAGGATGAAGCAGCTTAATTATTAACGCTTATCTTCCCATCCGGTCCTTTGCGAAAAGAAGGACCGGAAAATAACCGTTTGTTTTATTCCCGTCCGCAGGAACATTTACAGGAACAATCATTAGATAGGGAACAATACAATTCAGATTAGACGGCTTTGCCCGAATCTGTAATAAACAAAGCTTTTGAACATGGTCTTGTCGGTGCAATAATTTCTGTATACTTATCTCTTATATCCTCGTGAACTGTACCTGTGTTCTAAATCTTTTGTATCTTGTCAACAGGCACAACGGAGAGAGCATGCCTCATCACTGGCTCCGTCGAGGGCATCATGGTGGTCCTGGACTTCATCATGGACAAGATCAAGGAGAAGCCTGAGCTTGTCAAGCCCTTCCCAGAAGGCGTCGACACCAAGATGCCCCAAGACAGGGATAAGCAGGTAGGACACAAATTTTTACAAGGAAGTTTTAGGAGGCGAATACAAGAGGCTTTGTGAAAAATCGATGTTTAGGCAGTTTCCAGCTCCGAAGAAAATCAACAAAGAAAATAGTAAAAGCAAACGTACGACATTGAGCATATTTTTATGATCTTGAAGAGTTCAAACTGCGGCAAAGATTTACAGTGTTCACTTTTGTGAGCGCTTTCCGAGCTTTACTTTACTAGGTTAAGGAAGAGATACCAAAACAACTGTTTTATACATTTTGGAACCGGCAGCCTTTTACATAACGACACCGAATATAAAGGCAGACATTCTTACAACAAAGCGTTGGGGACACTTCGGGTATTTTAATGTACGGATGTGACCTTTTTGCCGTGAATAAATTAGCCGGCTTCCGTCCTGTTTTTCGAGTTAGATAAGCCCTGAACCATATTTGATAATGTCTCGACACGTAAGCAAAAACTGGGGTATCTTCGGTCTTCAATCATCGCATTACGCCTGTCATGGCGTCCGCATAAGGGAACGGGAGTGGCGCATAAATTGTAAGCAACGCTCCGTACGAAACCGAGACAAATGGCCGCCATTTATACGAAACCCCTAAATAAGTGTAATGTTCGGCTCGTCTCGTGTATCGCCCATTATTTGATACGGATTTTGGATTTAGGAAGTGTGGAATATGTGAGAGGCTCCGATTTTATTCGTCTCTCTTATATGGAATATATTATCCCTGTAAAGCTTCCATTTTATACTGCTCTTGCTTCTATTGGGTCCTTAAATCTGAACTTCTCCCTGTCGTCGTTTTATACACATACCTTCTGCATTACCACACCCGAATTTTAACGGCTTCTAATTTTGCGTGTTAGTACTGCATAAAATTTAGCATACAATGTAAAGGGTTATAAACATTCTGTAATACACTGAAACATAAAATACACAGTGTAAAAAAACAGGCGAACAATTGTACTGTAATGTAACAATTATGTACTTATGCCCGTTTCCCGAGTACTGCGCCTCGAATGCTCGCGCGGCTGTGCCAAAACTGTTATATTTACATATTTGTTCAGCCTCTTCGCTTCATTGTTGTACTATGCGAGTTTGCGCAGCGTACTATGTATGTCAGGGTGGTAGATCTGAGCCAGAAATTCGGTTTCGTAGAAGTCTCTGTCCAAGTGCGAGTGGCTGCATTCTGAACTGCTCTATTGAGTCTAGCTTCTGAACCTTTTTATTTAAATCTGACTTTTTCAAAATCGTCCACCTAAGCGTTGCTAATGACATGCTAAGATTCCCAATCTGTTTTGCCAAAAATGATGGTCAACAGTCGTATCTATGAGCTTTTCATAAACGTTAATTATTATTAACCTTATTTAAGAAATTTATTCTATTAAAATAAAATAGTGGCATTTTACATCTTGAATAAACACAATACTTATTGTTTACAATTCAACAACAAAGTGGAAATATAAAACAATTTGTTTCAAGTAAAACATCCATTCATTGCAGGGAAACTTCGTCAAAAGCGTTTAAGCCAGGGATGCTCAACTTGCTGGACAGTCTGGCAGCCGACTTGTCCCATGGCAAGCCCAGCTTTTCACTCTTGAAAATTTAAAGTAATTAACGCAACTATTAATTGAGAGGGTGCTTCTTGTGGCAGTTTTATATAAACTAGTAACTACCGCCTGCGGCTTTGCCCGCGTGGATTCATTTCTTACACAATATCTTTATTTTAAATGATATCTTATGGGTTTTTTTTTTTTTTTTTACTATTGATAGGTTCGCGTTTGACCACTATCTCACTTGATGGAAAGTGATGATGCGGTCGACGATGGATGCGGTGGATGATGGTTTTTATGTATATAAGTACGGTTTTAAAGTATTATTTTAATTAGGATTAATGTAACTGTCTCTTGAAAGTAGTGTGGTAAACTTACTTAATTACAACGCGATGTAGTCGCTACAAAGGTAAAGTGTAGAATAAATAAGAAACAATATTGTAACTTCTAAAATGGGCCATCTTTGTCAAGAACACAAAAACATTTAGACATTGAGGAAAACGGAAAAGAAAGCCCTTTTCACGCTCTACTTTTCATAGCATGTAAATGTTTTACACGCCAACTAAAATAACTTGAAATATTTTCGAACTCGGCTATCGACGAAGAAGACCGCATGCTCCACATTCCTCACAATATCGATTAACTCATATTAGACGGCTATTCAACATTAAACTAATTTTCTTCACGTTGTTTCCCGTGATGGCGTGAACGATTTTAAACGGTATCAACGCTGGCATATTAAATTAGCGCCGACCGACGGAGGACGGGCTCACGGGCCACGTGCTCGGTACACGTGCCCCGCGTACTGATCGCAATGATCAATAAATCATAATTGTTTAACGAGGAAACATTGTTTTACTAACGTTTTTATAGATTTTTTGCGGGACATGCAGATATACCTTTTTCGGAGCGAACGTGCGCGCCATTAATAAAGGACGTAATATCGGAATAATGGGAATACCATATGGATGTCTTTTTTGTGCCGCGACGGTCACGTAAAATATTAAAATCTGCATAAATATTGGTAGGTACTTAATACTAAAAGGTTTGCGATCTCTGATCTAGGTCGCGAAATAGAACCATCGGATAGTCTGGTCCGATTGCTGGTTGCTTTCAATTAACGGGCGACCGATACAAAGGATGCTGGAAACTGATACCGAAGTTCTGTACCTCTTGTGTATTATAGCGACAGGGATGCTATTGCTACACTTGTTCGGGTTCACATTCCATTCGACAGTATTTGTCGAACAAGAAAACCGACTATTAGACACGACACATTTCGACTTCCATTCTGCTTGTAACAATAATGAAAAACATTTAGAAAACTCTACTATCGCTTAATTATAGTGTTCGGTTCGGCATAATTTAAAGTAAGCGGAGCTAAATTTTTCCGAACGTATAATATTATCTACCATACATGCGAGCATGTGAGGTAATTGTTCGAGTGTGCCGAATAGTGCCTTGGAATGTGTAACACCGATAACATTTTCGCAAATACAAACCGAAAATACAATTGAAATTCAATACCTACATATCAATGACACTTTCATCCATTTACTGTTAAAACTGTAATGATATAATGCTAGATAGTACAGAAACAGAATTAATGTCATGTGGCGAACATAAAATGAGTTCATGTTACTGAAGCTTATCTACACAGCCGGCACTGTTGCATTAGATAAAATTAACAGTCGCCTTTTTACTACATATTCTGTGTCGCGCCTTCCGTACTTCACTTAGGCTGTAGGCCTGGGTTCCGTACGGAATCGCGTGGGCAACAAAACATTTCCATTACAGGTAGAACAAGTAAACTCAATAATACCATAAAACTTATAACCATGGGTCGACTGTTATTTCTATGCTTGGTTGAGAGTTAAGTTAGTGACTCGAACTCATTATCTGCTTCGCAAAGTTGAGCTATGCTCCGCCAGGGTTTACTTGCGTAGTAACCCAAGGGTCTACTCACGTATAGAGTGACCCCATTCCAACAGTCTACTAGATGCCCCTTATGGTGTCCCACTATCTTTGCTTATGCAAACCAAGGGTTAAACCCAGACCATGACACCATACGGGCGTGAGGGCTTTGCCCCCACGGTGACCTCCTCCATCCCCTTAGTCACGCCCCTACTCCGTCAAATCTAGTGACCGTTAACCTTCCCCAGCATACGTTACCAGAAGAACAACCCGATATGTTGACACTTCCTCCCTGACTCCCTAACAGGTAGCAAGGGAGAACGGTAGGCCATACGTATAATGATCTCCGCGCTCCCCGCTTGGCATTTAGCTAGGGAGTCCGCATGCTGAGGATTGCAGACATGACTAAATAATACCTTGGAAAACATTCTAACCAGCTTTCCCCATAGTTACATGTCTTATAGTTTTAACAGTCTATTATAGTGATTTTATCACTCACCTGGCTCCGGGGTTGGAAGCCTCGGAGATATTCTCCATCCATCCACGTGCTCCTTACCGCAATGGTTCAGCACTTCCTTTTTTCGCGTTATCGCGTTCGCGCGCTTTCTTTTTCAGTCACCCTCTAAAAAGTGCACATCGACAAAAATTAATCTACGTCAAACCAGTTCAGTGTTGCCACAGAACAATTATTAATACCAGTGTGCACTTACCATGTTACTGCGACTGAAAATACCTCGCGTTCCGCGACACTCCCACGAGAGAAGAAGTTCATCATTGCAGCAGAGTGAGCAGGTGACGCGTCCACTCTCGGATCCGCTCCGTCGCACGAATGGCTGCGCCTCGTCTGCACCTCAATGCACCATCCACCATCGGTGGAACCACTACGTCGTCTCCCGCAACAGGTGTATCCTGCCTAGTGTCGACATTGTCCTTTTCACCTATCTCTGTCTCGTCCTCTTGCGTGAGGTCAGCGTCAATCTCCTTGGAATTTGATGCATCAGAGATATCGTTAGTGTCTCTTTGAGACCCTTCAAGAATTTCTGCACTTTCTTGAACTTGAGGGACTTCTGTTCTTCCTTGCACAAACTTTTCATGTTCTTCCAAGTTTGTACGAACAGCCACCTCTGTTCGGTCATGCACTTGTTCAGACTCTTGATTGAGGTCACATTGTTGCCTCGCCTCGTCATCTGCTTCAAGTGGATAGAGATGTCCAATTGAGCGAATAAGGACAGAATCTTTAGTTTTCACCTTTGCCACCCTGCATACATTGTCGGTACCTTTTATCAGAGCGACTATTTTCCCGGTCTTCCAAGATTCTCGATTTTTGGAATCTGACCATATTTGAACCACGTCGCCTATCTGTGGACTACGGTGAGACTTAACTCTTGGTTGTTTGGGCAGATGCTTTGACCTTTCTCTCAAGCTCATCAAATACTGGCCAATAAACATTTGCTTGAACTCTTCAATGATTTTGAGCCCTTGTTTCCAGCTCTGTATGAGATCAATCTTTGTTAATGTACCCACAGGTGGTACTTCGACTGATGTGGGTTCTACCATCAGGCATTGTCTCAAGCTCAAGAAATCAGCTGGTCGCAATGTGTGTTCCAATTCTGTTCCAGTTTGGGTTATTGGTCTGGAATTCACCACTGCTTCAATCTCTTTCATAACTGTAACCAATTTGCTGTCGTTCAAAAGGTGTTTTTCGAGAGTACGCTTGAGACAGTGTTTCACTAGAGCAACCAATCGTTCATAGAATCCTCCGTGCCATGGTGCCAGTTGTGGAATAAACCTCCATTCAATTTTATGTTCAACACAAAATGGTTTTGTCATAACCTCTGATGTGAGCTTGAAACAGGTAGCGTTATCTGAATATATGCGTTTTGGCGCTCCTCGTGTTGCTGCAAATCTACGTAGGGCTAGCAGACACTCTTCAGCTGTAAGATCTTCCACAATTTCCAAATGAATCGCTCGGACAGCTAAGCATGTAAATAATGCTACCCACCTCTTTGCTTTCCCAGTAGATGTATTTACCAGCAACGGCCCAAAGTAATCTACACCAGTGAATGTAAAAGGATCACTGTAATTAACTCTTTCCGGGGGTAAGGCTGATGTGGGCGGAAGCTTGTAGGGACCACCGCCATGTTTAGTACATTGCACACATCTTCTTATGACCTTTTGCACTTGAACCTTCCCTTGAGGTATCCAGTATCGTTCCCGGATAATACTCAGGGTGTGTGCAGCGCCAACATGATAGTTTCTGACATGAGTCTCTTTTATGATTTTGTTTGTCAACTCACAATCCTTTGGTAATAAGACCGGGTACTTCATGTCGTAGCTCCAACTGGTATTAGTCATACGACCTCGGCACCTTAGCACTCCATCCACATCCAAGAAGAGATCCAGGTTTCTTGAAAGATGTGTCTTCTTACCAGCCAATTCTTCTGGAAAGTGTTGCCTTTGGATTTCTTTTAAGTCAACCACAGTTTCATTGTGCAATCTGTTCTCTGGTTTGTGTACATCCCAATGATTATCAGATTCAGGATTATCCGTTTCCATTGGTTCATCAGTACTGTTTTTGTCAACCACTGTACTTGTTTCATCTGGATCTTCCTCAGCAAGTACATTATTCTCCCCAGTACATTCCTCAGGGGCCTCCCCATGAGAAAGAAGAGTCTGATGGACCACATAGTGGCGATTCTCAGGCCAGTGTGTCTCAGGTTTCGTCAAGAAATCTGGACCATTGAACCATAGCTCCTTCTTCTCCTCCCAGAGTTCGGGCCTAGTGGCGACATCTGCAGGATTAAATTTTGTATTGACGTAGCACATCTCTGTTTCAGGATGATTCTTCTTTACTTCATTTATTCTGTTTGCCACAAATGGAGGGAGTAATTTGTTAGAATTCATCCAGCCAAGCACCACAAGGCTATCGGTCCACAGGTATTGCTTTTCTATTGAGTGACCAATGTTGTTCTTTAGGTAGGTCAACATTCTGCTGCCAATCAGGAATCCCAAGAGTTCCAGCCTTGGAATCTTCAGCTCATCTTTGTCCTCAATTCGTGAGATACGTGACTTCCCCATCATCAAGGATACTGTTATGTATTGTCCATTTTGACCCCTTATGTACACGGCACAGGCAAATGCGTTCTTAGAAGCATCTGTAAACGCGTGAAGCTGGTATCTTGTATTCGGAGACTCGGTTCCTACATATCTCGGAAGCTCTACATTCTGAACTTGTTGTAGATCCTTTAGGTTTGCTTCCAGAACCTGTTTCAAATCATCAGGCAACTCTGCATCCCATTTCAGTTTTCGTTTGCAGATATTTTGAAACAGCAGCTTCATAGGTAAGGCCAATGGACAAACAAATCCAAGAGGATCATAAATTCGAGCCATGTCACGCAGAACTGTCCTTTTAGTGCTGGTGAGAGGATCCTGTTTAAAATAATCTTCAGATACTTTTAGTTTTAAGGTATCTTTATTCAAATTCCAAGAAAGTCCAAGAACCTTGACATGTTCCTCATGACCTGCTTGGTGAGCTTTTGGAATGGTCTTCATGAGTTCTGTGTTGTTTGAAGTCCAGTCTCTAATATTCATTCCTAGCTGCGCAAATGTTTCTCTCGTCTGCTCATAGATTTGTTTGGCTTCTTGTACGGTGTCCGCATTAGTTACCAAATTATCCACATAACACTTGTCAGCTATATTTTTCAGCAGATCTCCCGAGGTTGACTGAGCCATATGATGTCTGATTGTAGCTGTGAGCAGCATTGGACTGCATATGATACCAAAGGGTACACGACAGAACCGTAAATACATGAGGTTATCACCACTTGGTTCTTTATTTAGTTCTTTGATCCACAAGAACCTTGTTACATCACGATCCTCATCCTGCAACCCAACTTGTAAAAATGCTTTCTCAACATCAGCCATCAATCCTATCTTCTTCATACGAAACTTGAGTAACAATGCAGTTAGGTCTTCAAGAAACGAGGGCCCACTGTAGAGACATTCATTGAGACTCTTTTGACCAGTTGTTTTCGCTGAAGCGTCATATACAAGTCTTCCCTTTTTTCCTTTCTGTTTGACCATGTGATGAGGAAGGTAGTGAACCAACTGATCAAGCCCTTGGTCCAGTTTTGGGTCAACCTCCTCAATAACTCCAGATTGTAACTGTTCCTTCAATATGGAGTCATACTCTTGAAACGAGTCTTCATCTATCCTCTTCAGCATACTCTTTAGTCTACCAATTGCTAGACCGAAGTTAGAAGGAAGTTCAGGCGGGTACTGAATCCATGGCCATTTAACATAGTATCTGCCACCTTGGTACTGAACAGTTTTCATGAAGTGTTTTACAGCTTCCTCTTGTCTTGTAGCCTTAGGATTGTCTGTAATACCAATACTTTCCAGAGACCATAAGAAGTTTACATCTATATTCCTTAATGGTAAATCTGGCTCTGCAAAGTATGGGCAGCTTGGTATGTGGCATTGGCAGTATGTTGTTACAGTCAAGGCAGAAGTCTCTTCATTAACATTAGTGTACCCGGAGAGAATCCACCCAAAATCCGTGTCGTTTAAATAAAGATTTGGTGACAATTCTACTTTCTCATTTCTCATAAATGAACTGTAGTAGTCATTGCCAATAAGTAGGTCAATGCCCTCACCCATAGAGTCATCATCAGCATGTATGTCTATGCATTTGTGCACATATTTTGCAATGGCAACTTTATCTGTAATCCGATCAACAATATTCACCTGTACTTTCCTAGTAACCCCTCGCTTTGTTTCAATTATAATATCAGTTACCGGACTACATGTTTCCTTTGGATGTGTGGCGCCAAAAGTATAAATCAACAACAAATCTTCTTTACTACTAACCAATCCCAGATTATTTGCAACCTTCTTTGTAATGTAACTACGTTGACTGCCACTGTCAAGCAGAAGCCGGTTTTTGGTTTGCTTTGGCATGTTACTGGGATTTCTTATCTTTGCCACTGCTGTCTGTAAATAGGTAAAGTAAGATAAGTTGCAGATAGTATTGGATATAGTATTATCACTGTCAGGTTTCTCACCTTTGTATGCAGTTTTAGGGCAGAATATCAACAGGTGATCATCTTTACAACGGAAGCAAGAAATTTTTTTATGACACTCTTCTGTCTTGTGACTCATAGTCAAACACTTCAAGCATCTGCCTGTATCCTTGAGCTTCTGTCTCCTAGCTTCACTGGTCTTGAAACGCTTGCAGTCTGAACTCTTATGGTTACTCAAATCACAAAACAGGCAAGCTCGTAAAGATTTCTTACTTGGAGGCTCCTGTCGGGTATCAGTATTATTGCTTTGTCTTTTCTTAGCCTGGTGACTCCGGTTACCTCTTGGTTGGTATTTCCATGGTTTGACTGCTTTCACATGAAGAGCCTCAGTAGTACTTGATGAAGGTAAATTTCCTGCATTTTCCACCACACTTGATTTAAGAACAGATGACCTCTCCATAGCTGTAACTATCCGGTTTAAGTTTCTTCTAATGGTCTTCATAGAGTCATCCTCATCAGCCATCAGGTGGAGCTCATGTATCACTTGCTCAGGAAATTTACTCAAAACCAGAGCTCTTAAGTGGTTACCATTACCAGGTTCACCTAACAATTCCAAAACTCTAAGGTGATGCTCGACAGTGTCCAGTGTTACTCTGCATTGCTCGCTGGAGTGCTGAGCCTTCGATAAATTGTTCAAAGCCATGTAATGTGAGTCGATCTGTATGGTATCTGACCCGAATCTTCGCTTCAATGTGTCAACTGCAATTTCATAGTTTGCTCCAGTAGTGGGCAAGCCTGCCACAGATTTCAAGGCAGCACCCTCCAAGCAGCTCAGCAAATATGAAAGTTTATCCACATCTGCTATATTTTTGGCTTCAACATTACTCTGGAATTTGTCCCAAAATTCGCACCACGTTATCTGGTTTCCATCATATTTGGGCAGTTCCAACTTAGGGAGCTTTGTTGACGATGTCCCAGACGCCGATGTAGGATTCCCAGGCGGTACATGCCTACGTAACGTAGTAACTAGTTCTTCAGCGACTATTTGTCGTTCCAAGCATTCGTTGACTATCGATTGATCCGGTACTTGAGAACTGGTAATATAATATTTATTTTCAGTGTCTAGTTTATCTATCAGGTCCTGAATTTCCAAAACGTAATGCTGAATATTAGACTCATGGAGGCCGGTTGCGCATTCGGCTTCAACCGACACAACTTTTGCATCAAGTCGGTCGCGGCGCAGTTTGAGTCTACGTACCAACGCTTCTTCCATCACGCTCTCAAATAAACCCACTTTAACACTTAGTTTAAATGAATTTACCACTAAATACACTAGATATCTAAACGATATTCTATAATTTCCACTATTCACAAGTTTTCCGTAGGTAGAACAAAAACTTTTCCTGAGTTGACAAACTGTGCACTAGTGCTGTCAAGGAGGCGATGAGTAGTTACCGGTTTTTTCTATCAATAAATAAATACGAATTTCTGTAACCAAATGCTACTTATAGCATTTAATGCGGCAGTTAAATATTACCTACTACTTGAATCACTGTGCCTACAGCGTTATTTTCTTAACACTTGATACGTTCGACGCGAATATGACAACAACAAAAAATCGAACTTTCTTTCCGATAAGTTTACGACAGAAATTATCAAGCACTATTTCCGTAGAGAGTAGAGAAGTCGTGTCAGTGCTACCAACCACCCAACGCAAAATAAAGGTGCTTATACACTATACGTATTTATCCAAATAATATAGTTTTAAAACACAAAAAGATTTAAAACGCTTATTCCTATAGAACCGATTCACAATTCGAAGCACGGTCAAACCCATAGATAATACATTATATAAGGTCAAACCACAGGTGACAACAAAGGCTGACAATGTAAAATGAAAGAAATAGAATTGAAAATAAAACGACAAGAATTTTAGTAAAACATAATCTTTTTTAACATGTTAGAAACAGTAATTAATGCAATCAAATAATTACATTCGAACTAATCCATAAGCTAATTGTAAAGGAATCTAAGGAAAGCCAGAACGAATCTGGCGTCCTTTTCTTTCAGCAGCATCTCCACCATTTTTGTCGCGCCTTCCGTACTTCACTTAGGCTGTAGGCCTGGGTTCCGTACGGAATCGCGTGGGCAACAAAACATTTCCATTACAGGTAGAACAAGTAAACTCAATAATACCATAAAACTTATAACCATGGGTCGACTGTTATTTCTATGCTTGGTTGAGAGTTAAGTTAGTGACTCGAACTCATTATCTGCTTCGCAAAGTTGAGCTATGCTCCGCCAGGGTTTACTTGCGTAGTAACCCAAGGGTCTACTCACGTATAGAGTGACCCCATTCCAACAGTCTACTAGATGCCCCTTATGGTGTCCCACTATCTTTGCTTATGCAAACCAAGGGTTAAACCCAGACCATGACACCATACGGGCGTGAGGGCTTTGCCCCCACGGTGACCTCCTCCATCCCCTTAGTCACGCCCCTACTCCGTCAAATCTAGTGACCGTTAACCTTCCCCAGCATACGTTACCAGAAGAACAACCCGATATGTTGACACTTCCTCCCTGACTCCCTAACAGGTAGCAAGGGAGAACGGTAGGCCATACGTATAATGATCTCCGCGCTCCCCGCTTGGCATTTAGCTAGGGAGTCCGCATGCTGAGGATTGCAGACATGACTAAATAATACCTTGGAAAACATTCTAACCAGCTTTCCCCATAGTTACATGTCTTATAGTTTTAACAGTCTATTATAGTGATTTTATCACTCACCTGGCTCCGGGGTTGGAAGCCTCGGAGATATTCTCCATCCATCCACGTGCTCCTTACCGCAATGGTTCAGCACTTCCTTTTTTCGCGTTATCGCGTTCGCGCGCTTTCTTTTTCAGTCACCCTCTAAAAAGTGCACATCGACAAAAATTAATCTATGTCAAACCAGTTCAGTGTTGCCACAGAACAATTATTAATACCAGTGTGCACTTACCATGTTACTGCGACTGAAAATACCTCGCGTTCCGCGACATTCTGTGCAGTTCATTTGCGGACATTTAGTCGAAACTGTCGCGGCAGCTGGACAATTCTCTACCACCGTGTTCTCTTTCGGAATCTTGACCTTTCATTGTACGATTTTTGATCTTACAATTTCCCACTATCATCTCTTTCGTTGTCTTCCGCACCATTGCCAGTGTTGTATATTCTTACTTTTCATTTTAAATCGCGTCTTGAATATTTCCGAGATTTATTTTTTCCCACTCTTGTGATTGATATTCATGGTACTCCAACTTGCTCGCTTGAATCTCATAATACTAAGGAACCGAGAGTACAAAAGTCGTCATAAAAAAGCTGTACACTGAAAAAAAAGAATGATTGATTTTACTAAATTCCGCGTAAATTTTATCAAATCCGCGGGTTAATATAGGTCCTACACACGAAATTGTTGATTTTACCAAATAGAACTGGTTGATTATGTAACCCTTATGTTTAGTAAATTTACACATTTCATTTTGTTTATTCAACTAAAAAGTTCTGTATATTTCACATCGATTATTTTCGATATTTTACGATGAGATTTAGTAAATGTCACATAACGTGTTATGTAAATTATGTGAAATTAATTTTGCTACATTTACTCATTTCATTTTGTATATTCAACTAAAAAGTCCTGTATATTTCACTTCGATTATTTTCGATATTTTACGATGAGATTTAGTAAATGTCACTTAACGTGTTATGTAAAATATGTGAAATTAATTTTGCTACATTTACTCATTTCATTTTGTATATTCAACTAAAAAGTCCTGTATATTTCACTTCGATTATTTTCGATCTTTTACGATGAGATTTAATAAATGTCACTAAACGTGTTAAGTAAAATGTGTGAAATTAATGTTGCAACATTTACTAATTTCATTTTGTATATTCAACTAAAAAGTCCCGTATATTTCACGTCGATTACTTTTGATCTTTTACGATGAGATTTAATAAGTACCACTAAACGTGTTATGTAAACAATGTGAAATTGATTTCGCTACGTTTACTAATTTCATTTTGTATATTTAACTAATCCAGTCCTGTATATTTCACGATGAGATTTAATGAATGTCACTAAATGTGTTATGTATAGTATATGAAATTAATTTTGCTACATTTACTCATTTAATTTAGTATATTCAGCTAATCGAGTCCTGCATATTTCACGTATATTATTTTCGTCCATTTAACGATGTTGATTTAATATGTTTAACTAAAAGTGTTTGGTAAAACATGTGAAATTAATTTCATACAATTTACCAGATATCTTCTTGTTGGTTTAGTATATTTTACTTAAAATATGCAAAACTAATTTTGTGATATTTACTCGTATGATTTCGTATATTACATTAAATAAGTTTTGCATATTTTACGTAAGGTATTGAAATAAAATATGTAAAATTAGTATTGTAACATTTACTCATACCATTTCGTACATTTTACGAGAGCACATTTCGTATACTTTACTTCACTTTTAGTAGTAAAATATACAAAATGCGCTCTCCTAAAATGTACGAACAGGATGTAGGTATATTCTATTAAACATGTTTCGCCATTATGCATGAAAGCTGTAAATTATTGGTTGACTGAAAATCTCTCGTAGCGTAATACCTATACTGGGTGACTAGTGCGCATAACTTATAAGGATGTTCAGACCATCGAACTAATGGTCCGACTGAACGAACATCCTCAAAAATTATGCGCACTAATAAAGTCACCGTGTATACGTTGTCGCCAGAGACTTGTAGTCAGCTGCCTAATTTACAAATCAGTAAACTACCCATAAAAAGTAAACGAAAACAAAATCACCCGCCAGTGAGCGGTATCATACAGTACAAAATAAAAGAACATGTTTAGCAAAATTTACCAAAAAGTACTCCAATTATAACTGTTAAAAATACACATTTAAATGTTAAACAAATTAAATCTGAATTTTATGATAAAATGTTACAATAATTTTGTTCGGGTTATAACTAAAATAGTTAAAGAAAACAAAATATTAAATGAATAAAATTGAGTATATTATTATAATTGTTATCAAATTACTTTTACAATAAAACTTATACAATTCACTTACAGGCGAGGTAATAACTGAAATATCACATAAAATAATCAACTAGTGTGTCACAAAACATGTGGCACACAATAATCATAAAAGGCTTTCAGGTTCAAAATGAACACTTCCCATAGTGTACACCGGTTTCAAAAGGTAGGTACCTACAACTCCCGAAAAAACACTTTTCCCAAAATGTACCTTTTTCAAAATGTACACTCTTAGAACAGATAGGAATAACTGACTGAACAGATTTTAAAGTACCAGGATCACATAAATATGGAGGTTAACTTATTTTTATTTACTTATTGTTCTAAGAATGTACATTTTGGGTAAGATACATTTAGGGAAATGTACATTCCGGGAAAGGTGCATTTTAAGAAATGTACTTTTTTAGAAGTTTTCTTTTGAAACCGGTGTAAATTATGGGAAGTGTACATTTTGACCCTGGAGGAAAAAAGGAATCAATTTAAACAGATGTTTCATTGTTTACAGTGCTTTCAATAAGAGCCCATATTTGCAACAAGTCATACTGAATTGGGTATTTGACTTGAGAATGGATTCTACATTTTAAGGTTTAAAAGAGCAAAGGTATAGCAAAATAAACCTCTACGCGAAATTTTGGCTCAATTTGACAAATTTTACTATGATTTCTAAGATTTCAAATTTGGTAATAAAAAAAAAATCTAATCGCAAAATAGTGTTGATTATTAGAATCCATACGTAATTACAAATAATGTTGTTATTGATTTTTTAAATGTTTACACATCAAACAAATCATCACTAAGCAAAAACATCACTTTCTTTTGCGGCCGCGCGGTATGAAATGTGAAGTCACATTTCACAATTTGCTTCCCTTTCTGCTCTATTATACCTTAAAAGTATCCATTCTCAAGTCAGATATCCAATTGTGTGATATTGTTACTGATTGAGAAAAAAATTAGCAACGCGTAACAAACAGTATTACTGGATGCGAATTTTTATTCTCGTCTAGTAACGTGTTAGTAAATGATTCATATTTATCTCTTGGAGCAGTTACCTAACACCGTTACTTAAAGAATATTTTTTCACGTTCAGATGACGAAGGAGAAGAATAAGTATGAACCATTTACTAACACGTGTTACTAGATGAGAATAAAAATTCGCATCGAGTCACACTGTTACTCGTTGCGATTTTTTTTCACAACCAGTCAGTGTGACACGATTCAGTGCGACTCGTTGCGAATAAAGGAAAAGAACAGCATTTACAATACAACATAACAAGGCTGTCATAGAAACCAGAGAGAGCAAAAGGAAAACGTACACAGACCATAATAATATCTGTCAACATCAATAGATTATAATTTTAATTAAAATTTGCTGTAGCCCAAAATAAGTTTTTTTCTTAATGTACATAATTATTTATATTTAAATGAACTTAAAACTAAGGTTGGGGTAACCTCTTACAAAAGGCCCGTCGTAAAGGATGTCCAGAAGGGATCATCTTCAATCATGTGACTCTAAGGGTAGTTAGATATGCTGACCCATTCTGCAATAAAAAGAAAGAATTATCCGCCCACAATGTCCAGCATACCAACGCCATACAAAACCTTAATATTATATGTACATATTTATATTTAAATGTACTTAAAACTAAGGTTGCGGTAACCTCTTACAAAAGGCTCGTCTTAAAGGATGTCCAGAAGGGATCATCTTCAATCATGTGACTCTAAGGGTAGTTTGATATGCTGACCCATTCTGCAATAAAAAGAAAGAATTATCCGCCCACAATGTCCAACATACCAACGCCATGCAAAACCTTAATATTATATTACTTAACATTATTGCTATGTTTACATCTAACGCAGTCACAATTCAGCTTTATACTATCAAAATATACTAAATAATTCTTACAGTCAAATCCTACTTATCATATTAACCACGCTCTGCAACTATGTTGGAAATGTCACGGGGTAGTATGATAATACTAATTACTCCACACTCCACCTCAAATTTATAATTTTAATTAAAATTTGCTTTAACCCAAAACTCGGTTCGATAATCTCTCTAGTTACATGTACTTAATTCTACAGTATGTATCTCCATTACACATTATATGCGAATAAGTTGGAGCTATGATAAGGTCCTCAGGTTTTAAAACTTTCCATGCGTCAACCTCGACTAAGTTGAGATCAAACGCTTGTAGGTGTTCATTAAATCCGTTACAGTTAATTTCTTTACACAGAAAATAAATATCTGTTCCTGAAGCCGATACAAAAATAAATTTTATTTCAAAAAACTGGTACCTGTCTTCGTTGGAAATAATTAAAATAGCATGTTGCATATATTTGATCCCATTGAAAGAAACCCAGTTAAATGTACCAGTTAATTCTACATCTCGAGGAATTAAAATATTTTTAATGTCATTAATATTAGAGGGAATAAAGTTTACCCGTGAACTTAGTTTTATTCTAGCTTCATCTCTTTTTACAGTATAAAGTCTATGAGCAAATGACAGTTGTTCCTTAATTAACAAAGTTAAGGCTAAATTTTTTCTGGAGGTTATTATTGAAGCAGTGTTTTTTAATTGTTTATGTTTGGCTTCAAACCTCATGCACCAAATTAATCGTAAGGGACCAACTTGTTTAATAATATCAGGGTAATGAACCATAAAATGGTGTTTAGGTTTTAAGGTGTCACGAAATAGCTTTACGTAACCCTCATGGTGTTCGGTGATTAAAGATTCAAGTAAAGCAATTGTACTGTAATCAAAATTCCTGCTAAAAAGTATGTCAATTATCTTAAGCAATGTAAGAAAAAATAACCATACTTTATCATCTTCTGGGATTAAATCTCCTACTAATAGAGAGAAAATGTGTACAAACAACATCATTTCAGAAGCTGACATATTAAATTTGTTCTTTAATAAATGCTCCCGTTTTACTTTTGTACATTTGTCATTTAACTCATTTCCTTTATAGTCAAATAGTCGTAGCCGGTCATTAAGAGTATCTAAATTAAAAAGTTTTATGGTTTCCGTATAATACAAAATAATATGAGCAAGGTCATAATGACAAACACCTTCAAATATGTCATGCATTATATCAACACATAAATTGTCCACCACGTGATAAGTATTAATGTTGTTAAATATACAAGATTCATTAATACCTGTCACTGATACATCATTAGTTTCAACATCACAGGAATAATTTTCTCGATTTCTTAGAAGGTTGTCATCTTGTTTACATTGTTTTTTCATTATAGTTTTATCGGCTTTACAAATTCGACAGTAATAGTTACTTGAAAATGATTTTGTGAATCCTAGTACAGTATTAAGGCCCAAATTATCACCGATGACCATTGCAAGTATAAAATATACCCTGAAGTTACCTTCCGATGTTACTATATCAATGCCATTTTCCTCTAAACACTTCATTTCTTCAATAAGGTCGTGAAAAGTAGCCGCGTTTCCGTAAGTTTTACTATACGACGACTTATGCAACATAGCAACAAATATATTTTCTAAAAGTGATAAGTATTCACTTCCCATAGTTGGAAATTGGAAATATGTGGCAGAAATAGAATGAACCCCAGCATGACTTCCCAATGGATTGTTACATTCAAAATCGTCATTGTACAAAAAGTACGGTACGCATATGTACCCTTCTTTTCCAGATATTTTATGTTTCCAAACCTTGCCTTGAGTATAATTTGATATTGAATTAGGTTCAGCACCGTTATATGTTTTTAAAACAGAAATAAAACCGGGTAATTCGAAAATTTTCTTAAACATTAATTTTAAAGGTACTCTAGCTCCATACTCGGAATTTGGTCTTATTGAAGAATTGGCAGTATTTGAAAATGTACCTTCAGCAATAACAAACTTTTTAGGAGGTATATAAATGCCAAGTTCAGAAAAATGATTCATTACTTGATACTCTGTGGATAAATTTTCAAAAGGTTCCGATATTGTTTTAATTATTTTTTTTAATTTTTCGACATTTGTTTCTGAAGCACTAGGTAAAAGATCAGTTAACATATTACTAATAACATCAGTTATATGCTCTGAAATATTATTAATTATTTCGTTGGCACATTTTCGATTAATGTTAGGATTACTGTATAAAGACAAAGCGAAAGTGGCTGTTGAGTTATTAAAAATTTCATCTTTCTGGGGAACATGGTTACTTTCAGGTTCAAAAACAAAAGGGTGTTCATCATTATCACTATTACAGTCCAAGTTGAAAATTATTTGTTGGCTACTTGATATACTCGGTTCTTGAATAATATTGTTGTTTCTACAGTTTGATAGGCATATTTCGGAAGGTAGATTCAGATTATGAGCATTGGTCAGATGACGACGAAACGAACGTATATTTGAAAATATTCTGGTACAATTAAACTGTCTACAGCAATAAGTGGAGTTAGGTCGCAAATCATGGCTAAATTTCAAGTGTAAGAAAAATGATTTATAGTCGTTTAACACAGCCGAACACATAAAACAAATAAACATGTTTAAATAAACTATAGGTTCGATGGAAACAAATTAGACTTTTTTTATCACCTAGTACCTACAAAATAAACTGTTTGGCACAAAGGTTTTAAGACAGATCCGCCATAAAACAAGCTACACTTGAAATTTTTTTATCAGATTTGCAATCAATTCCGTAAAAATATTTTTGTATAAAGGTCCACACGTTAACACACTCTGTCGGGTACTCTAAATTGAAAACATGGAAAATTTTAAAGCATACATCAACTGCTTTTAGTAGGGTGTCGATCTTATAAATGACTGATTCATAATGGACATAGTAATCGGTTATTTCTTCTATCGATGACCCTACCACGACTATCAGTGGTTGGCAAGTAAGTCCTTTGGCCAAGTGCTCATCCTGACGCAGCTTGATCTTTGTTACTATTTCGCTCTGATTCTGTAATAGAACAAATACAAGGTTGAACAAATACAAACATACAAGATGTTCTAGGTCATAAATAATCTACCACACTGAACCCATTGCCTGTAAACTAAATCACAAGTCTTCATTGGGTTGAGTTCTTAATACTTGCTGATTTCCTCACGATGTCTTCCTTCACCAAAGAGCAAGTCATAATAAGAAAAAAACGAATCGGCTACCACAGGTTAATACTTTGTATTATTTATTTTTGAATTTATTGCGCACTTTATTTACCTACCGCGACATGTAAAATGAAAGCCTTTTCTGATTCAGCAATGCTTGGTTTATAATATTTTTTCTTATTTTCTTCAGCTTTAACTGGAATTTTAATGGTGGGTGGCATCTTCGAACTCATCAGTTTTAGGTAAACATAATCTCTCACATCTGCAAGGAGATAAAAATTATTACAAAGCTAAGCCTGTAAAAATGAGGACTGTCTATTATCTTTATTTAACATAATGAAAATAAATTAGCATCTACTGACCTGGTGTGGTACTATCGTCGTTCAAAGTTTTCAGATTATCCACGCAACTTTTTATTTTACTGTAAATTGGCAATGCTTTTTCCATGAATATTGGCCACTTTTTGAACAATTCTAGGTCATGGTTTGGGTACATGAAATCAAAATCTAATTCAACCTAAAAAAATAAAATTGAATGATTACCTACGCATAATTTTTTGTCCTAAACATAAAACCTATACTGTTAAATGGCATAAATATCAATTGGCATAATATTTATTATTAAAAATTCTAAAAGCATAATCAAAAGGCCGAATTTTGTCAAGCATAAATTAATATTGAATGGCATATTTGCAAAAAACTTAAATATTTAAATAATATATTAAATAATAAATTATCAATAATAATATTATTAATAATAAATTATACGCACAAGTTTGTAGCCCAAGCTTGCTTTGATTGAAGGCCACTCATTAAATAAGTCCTGGATGGTTTTATCTTTTCCAGATAAATCTTCTTTTCGCAATGTCCTTGTTAGTTTCCACTTCTCCACAACATCTACCCAAGGCTCTTTATTAAATTTCAACCATAGCTTCATATTATTAAGATCTTCAAGTGATACATTTTGGGACTCTTAAACAAATAACATTCTATGTCCATTGAAATTGAACTCTTAAAACTGTGAATGTGAGACGTTAATATAAGAACTCACAAAGCAGATTGTTTAGTTGAGTTCCACCGTGGTCGCCCGCCAACCGATCGCAGAGCGCGCGGGCGCAACCCGCCGGTCCGAGCGATTCTACTGGTTGCCCGTTCGGAGCGGCATTTAGGCACATCACGTCCACTTCGCATTTGATCTTCTTGGTCCAGTTCAACGTCCATTTCGCATTTGGTCCATTTCGCAGATTGTCATTTCCCATTTGATAATATTTCACATAAATATGGGAAAAGGTAAATGTTTTTTTATTTTTTTCATATTCTACAAATGTCAGACTTTTATTTTTACTGCGACGTACTAAGAAGAAAAGCAAAAAATTTATTTTAATATAAAGTGATTGAAAATATAGAAGCTAGCCTTTTCTGCGAAATGGACCAACTGCGAAAGAGACGTGTTTTCGGAAAGTGGACCAAATGCAAAGTGGACTTAATGCGACTAAATGATTTTTCATACAAGCAAAATGATTTTCAAACCCGATAGTGCAAAGTTGAAATGTTGAATAATATACCTTCATGAGTTTCAGTTATGGTAATGGTGGATGTTTCGTGTTTCTTTATGAGTCCTGATTTTCTTAAAATCCTTCTTTGGTTATGGTACCGGTCTACCAATTTCCCTCTTGCTGGAATATATGATTTCCCATATTTTCTACTAGGAACATAATATGCATCCTGAAAAATTGATTGTAATGTAGTAAATTCCAATTAGATTTTTTTTCAGACATTACCCATTACTTGATATTGCCATCGACCAAAATTGCTGAGGTAGCAGAGCAATTTTAATAGGGTAGTTTTCAAAGAAGAACAGGCAAAAAAAACCCAGACCCGACAGAAAAGTGACATATCTCAGTTTTTTTGTTATTGTTTATATAATCATATTATATAGTTTTTATATTCGAAATCAATGGCTAAAACTAAAATATTGCCTTATGTTTTTGTTCAGGATTTACACTAAAAAAGTACAAAATGCCTACGTATCTACACAATTCGTAAATATATGTAACTAAATGACGTAGAAAAGTAAGTCGTTATGGGATGTATTAAAAAAAAAGAATAATGTTCGTATAGGAAGTTATTTGTGTGTATGTATAAAAACGGTCACGTACTGTATGCATACCTACTACGGCTCAGCTGGTTTCAATTAGTGGAATAATCCGATCTGAATCATCGAATATGACGATTTTAATTAATCCTAAGTTGAGGGCGAATCCAGAAGGGCATGCTCTGACCCCAGTACCAGAGGCAAAAAGGAACGAACGGGGTGGAATTTTTTAGTCAGTAAGAGTCTGACACGCCCTCTCGCTCCACCCAAGGGCGAGAGATGTCATTAGATGATTTTAAACCACCTTAAAAAAAAAAATCCTAAGTTGAATGTTGTACTCGGAGTTCAAAAATTATATAATACAGCTGTATCTCCAGGTCTCCTGGATACATCCCATAACTATTTATCGTCATTTAGTTACATACATTACGAATTTTGTAGATAAGTAGGCATTTTGTATTTTTTTAGTGTAAACCCTGAACAAAAACATAAGGCAATATTTTGGTGTTAGCCATTGATTTCGAATATAAAAACTATATAATATGATTATATAAATAATAACAAAAAAACTGAGATATGTCACTTTTCTGTCGGGTCTGGGTTTTTTTTATATGGGACGTGACCGTTCTTCTTTTTGGAAACCACTTTTATTTAAAGATTGGGAACCAATTAATAAAATAAACGGTTTGTAAAAATTTGGAAAATACCCTATTGCCAGTGTAAGCGCTCCTTACAACAATCTGGTTATTGATCTGGAACACTGAAGGAAAAACCGAAACATTTAAAAACATTATTTTAAATAACGTTTCCGAGCCCTGGCGACGAGTTGCAAATGGGAAGAGTGCGCAGAATCCGAGAAAAGTCAAGACTATACATGATATGCTATCTATACTATAAAACTACTGTTACTATATTACCATAACTCTACTATAGTAGTACCAATATACTATTATCTAATCTACCATACCAAAATATTTTTGCAATAAAAATATAACCTTCGACTCGAATGGGAAAAATTTAACAATTTGACTGGACATGTCCTCATAATTTTTTGCATCCATCGAACCCTTCCTTTTTATGAAGTATTCTATAATACATTTTGATAAATTGTTTCTTATAGTTGTATCATCAATCTTCTTGTTCATATACTGAAGGCATATTTGTCCAATACTAGTGGTCTTCAGAATTTCTTTTAAATTAAAAGACTAATGGGAGAAAAAAAATAGGACTTATACACAGAAATGGTAAAAATAGTCAGTGTAATTACAAAAAAAAATTAAACAATGCTGTAATTTTTTTGACAATATTGTTTTAAAGAGACATCACATTTAAACAGGCGTCTAAGTTAAAGTGTTTAAAAATCTTTTGTAATAACACTAATTAAAAAAAAAAATCAATAAAACTATCAATTGGAAAAATGTAGATATGAAATCAAAGTTAACTCCACTACAGACATGGAATCAAATTCGACTCACTGGGAAATAAAAATCACAATATATCATGGAACCATGTAGCCAGAACATGGTTCCATCATCAGACCCGAAACATCATCACAAAACACTCGATAAAACCAATCTAACGGGCCCTAACACAGTGAGTTTCCGGCTACCAGGGTTCAGATCCTGTGGCCACCTTCCGACTCCATTCATCATCAGACCCTGAACATCACTTTACTTCATCACAAAGTGCTCTTCAAAACCATTCTAAAGAGCCCAAACACAGTGAGTTTCTGGCTCCATCCATCATCAAATTCTGAACATCACTCATCACAAAGCTCTATTCAAAACCAATCTAACGAGTCTAAACCGCTGGGTTTCCGGCTATTATGGTACAGATCCTGTGACCACATTGATTTTTTAATTAAAAAATAAAGAATTAGTGAATTTCATGAGTTTTTTGTTGATTGACCTTAGTTCTTCCATATTTCCAGACATTCTTAATCCTATGACCAAACTAACTTACAAAATTGGTAGAAAAGAAATAGGTAACGAAAAAAAAACAAACACAAAAAGGCAATAACATTGACTCACTCCTGGAAAACTGGCCATAGCCATACAGCAGGGAAATTCTTCTAGCATTATGGTCATTTGTAGCAGGAACAACATAGGGCGGGCTTTTTAATAGATAACTTATTTAATTTTGTAGTAGGTATTTATGGTATCGGTTATTAACAAGGCAATTTCAAAATAAAGTGTAAAAAACTAACCTCTTCGTTCGAAGTAGCACAAGAACAGCCACTCACCGCAGAACTATAATCGCTGCCCACATGCCCCATAGAATCCTTATCTGATTCTATTGATTCTGTGTCTAAAGAACATGTTTTCTGTAAAAATTAAGATAAGATAAGACTTTAAGCATAATATAAGTTCATTTGTACCTATGTTATTATTTTATTAATGTGAAAAACAATTTCAAGTTGACTCCAGCTAGATCAGTGCTCATACTATTAAGAGCATTTGATCTGAGATACATTAGTAACATTTCTACCAAAACTAAAAATCTTTAAAATAATAATCTTTACTAATATTATTAAGCTGAAGAGTTTGATTGCTTCTATGTTTGAACGCGCTAATCTCAGGAACTACTGGTTCGAATTGAAAAATTATTTTTGTGTTGCATAGTCCATTATTTGAGGAAGGCTTTAGGCTATATATCATCACGCTACATACAACCGCGGGACATTTTCAAATTAATGCGGGTGAAACCGCAGCAAAAAGCTAGTAATATATAATTATGTAGTTTATTTACTTCTTTTCTCTTATAGTACAAAAACAAAATAATATGAACAAATCAATGAGGTTTAAAACAAGCAAAGCCTGTGCTTGAGATTACCGAGCCTAAAGGCTCCTTTGCTACATTCTGGAAAGTAGGTACAATAATAGGTATATACTTCAAAATACTCACCAGGGATTTATTTTCATTTTTAAATTGAGCTAATCCAGCCTTGAATTTAATTCTATCCTTTATTCTTGATTTTGGAATCAGCTCATTTATATCAGAATCAGAAATATTTTCTATGCAAAATACATCCAAGTCATGTTCTAAAAAAAGAAGGAAACAATAATTTGGTAATTTCCCAGTTTGACATCAGCAAATTTTGTATTTGGTGGCAGGGCAGGGCCCTGTTTAATAAACGTTACAATCCTACAATTTTGTAAAATGTTGTTGAATAGTACTAGCTACAAGTACTGTTTATTAAACACAACAAATAGTGAGAATTTTGCACATAAAAATTCGCAATTCACCTTTGGATCAGTACCTCCGGAGTTACCCACCGCTATTAACAGATATTCGCTAACTAGGGTGTCATATTAAAGGCTCAAGGTCAAGGACTATTTAACGAGCTATGTTTGGAGTTATTGCGCGTTCATTTCAGAATTATGGAGATCTACAGTACAGGTTTAGGCCCGAGTCACACCGGAATGGCAGCGGCCGGCAGCGACGCGGCGACCACTTTCAGTGTGAAATAATTTTAAACTTTAACTACATACCTACTTACTTAGAAGACCAGTATCGCTTGAAAAGCTTGAAAAGGTAGCGCGGCCGCCCGCGGCCTCGCATCGCCGTTTGCAGCCGCGCGCCTCTTGGCGTTTCCACCCGCGGCTGCCAGCGGCGACGCGAGGCCGCTCGCGGGGCCGCGCGCTCCTAACTAGTCATGAAGATACCAGGCGCGCGGGGTCTGGAGGAAGCGCGAAGCCGCCAGCGTCGCCGCTGGCGGCCGCTGCCATTCCAGTGTGACTCGGGCCTTACCAACTTAGAATAGCAAACAAGCTTGCAGTGGCAAGGCAAGGCACATAGGAGAACTGGCAGCCGCCGGCGCCGTTGGATGGCGACCATGTAGGTACTTTACGACAAGACTGACCTGACGAAGGTACCTATTCTATCATTCTAAGTTGATAATAAGTAGGAACTTAGAACTTACCTTGAAATACAGCTTGTGTTTCTTTCGAGACTCCCCAGGAATCGAGAAGTGCTATGGCGAAGTTCGAGTCTAATGTAAATCCTAACGTATTTTCTGACGTCGAGTCCATTTTCACTCACTATGAACATTGATTGAACGACTATTACTCTAGCGTACTTAACTGAATGATTTAATAAATATATCGTAAAATAAATCGTTGCGACTTTTAAAGTGCAAAATAAAATCGCAAACGACAATAATTCCTGCGCGCACTACGATTTATTATCGATCCGATATCGTCAAAGAACCCAAGTCGACTGACCGCTGCGCTTGCGATTTTTTCCGCATTGCGCGAAGCCAGTAGAGCTTCATAGGCTATAGGGTACAAAACGGAGAGATGTTAATCTGGCAACTCTAAGTCGTATCGAGTCGAGAACGGAACGCGAATAGTTGGAAGAATAGGTATGACGTCACGTCAAATGACATTAAAGTTTAGTAAAATCTCAAAGATGTTTCGTAAAATCAACATTTTAATTAGTAACATGTAGGTAGGTATATTGGTATGGTATAGATCAAAACAAAGAGTAAAATCGTTACTTTTTTAATATTTAATCTTACCTACTAGGTATATTATAATTATGCGAAAGTTTGTGAAGATGTTTAGATGTTTGTGACTCAATCACACATAAACGGCTTAACGGATTGTGATGAAATTTCGCACACATATAGAATATGATCTGGATTAACAGGATAGGTACTTTTTATCTCGGAAAAATTAATGGTTCCCGTGGGAACCACAACAAAATCCTAATAGTGAAGAGATTTAGTTGAAATTTGGTATAGGGATATCTTTCATACCGAATTAACGTTTTAGGTAAATCCAGGAATTTATGTGCAAATAACTAACCCCACGCGTACGAAGTCGCGGACGCCCGCTAGTAATATAATAAATGCGAAAGTCCGTTTGTTTGTACGCCTTAATTCACATCTTATCTACCTACTAAACCGATCATGATTCATAACTTTATAAGTATTTAGATCAATTTTCGTGTCTCTTCTTTTTTACCCGATTACGGCGAAGCAAAAAACGAAAATATATATGATTTTGACCGGTATGTATGTATGTATGTGTTCCCTTATAACTTCTAAGCTACTTGTAATAATTTGACAATAATAGTCTTCTAGTTAAAGGATACTAGCGGCCGCCCGCGACTTCGTACGCGTGGGGTTAGTTATTTGCATATATTCCAGGATTTACAACCCCAAAAGTATGTTCATTATTATTATTATGTTCCCTCATAACTTCTTAACTACTTATGATAATTTTATAAATGAAGTATCGTTAGAAGCGTCTGGTTTTAGGATATGTGAAGACACATTTAACTGAAAGGGGATTGTCCAATAATGGCTTGGCGTGAACAGAAGTCTTAGAAAAATCCAATTGTATCAAAAAATATCCTTTTATAAAACATGAATATTTGTGATTTTTAGTTGTATCTATTCGAACTGATAAAAATAATAATTTAATAAAAAACTTTTTCAAAAAAAAATTAAACCGACTTCTAAAAAAACACAAAAAAGTATAAAATAACTTTTCTTTCGGAAGTCGGTGACTTTTCTTCTTATTTCCTTTGCTTTATTGTCACCGACTTCCGAAAGAAAAGTTATTTTATACTTTTTTGTGTTTTTTTAGAAGTCGGTTTAATTTTTTTTTGTAAAGTTTTTTATTTTACCCTTTTTAGTGAGTACAGTCGTGATATTATGTTGTGTAATGGCGTAAAAAAGCATAGATATGCGATAGCAGCAATCCCGGTTAATCTGCTGTTATTATTTGAAGAGTTCCTTCGATTTCTCCAAGATCCCATCATCAGACATTGACATGGTGATAATGGGACCACAAGGGAAGCACCAGCTTTCGAATAAAAAACGAATCATCAAAATCGGTTTACCCAGTCGAAAGTTATGAGGTAACAAACATAAAAGTTAATTACATCATCCACATAGCAGTAATCAAAAAAATGCTCACAAAATAAAAAGTACTGAACCAAATTGGATGAAATTTTTATGGGACCAATTGGAAGGTGTACTCTTTCAATCAAAAGAAGAATTTTCAAAATCGGTCCAGGCGTCTTTGAGAAATCGGGGAACATACATAAAAAAAAAAAAAAGATTACGACGAGTTGAGAACCTCCTCCTTTTTTTGAAGTCGGTTAAAAAGTATTTTAACAACTTAATATAATTTTTCCGGTTGCCATAAATCTCTTCTATTAGTAAGTTGCAATTTATTATACTTTTAATCGATTTACATCAATCAAAGTATTTAATGAAAGCACTAACATCACCAATTACATTATACAGAAAATCAGTGCCTATATTAAAGTAAGTATGTACATAATTATAATATTACATTATTTGTACCATAATATAATAATTACTGCATCAATTTCGAATGTAATCGATTTATTAGTATAGATCGATTTTCATGGCAACACTGATTAATATGTCATTTTGACAAATGTTTATCGTGTTGCGTCTTGAGTTTGTTGTGAATATCTTAATTTGTTTTTATCTCGACTCATGCTTATTATAATGGACACCGATAACTCTACTTACAACGACCTAGCATTCCTACCGGTACTGATCGAAGCCCAAATGTTGACCTCGGAACAAACACGGCCGAATCCACGCATCCCATAATTGGATATAATACCAATGGAAGGAACGTCTGACGCTTCGGATTGAGATGCATTAATTGTGGTACCGACGTTATTCAAAGGAGAAGGCATACCCTCCACCTTGCAGAGGTTATGTCGGTAATACGACAGTGGATCGCGCCCCAACCGGTAAGTGTTCAATTCGCCATTTGCTATTACTTTATTTACTAACACATGAGCGATAACTTGTGTCCGTTCCATTGGTAAGTGTATGGATGCACCTTGAATGTCTGTGAAGAATTTCGCCTGCAGTTGGCTTTTATAAGGTGAATATAAGTTTTTTTTCTTTGCTCACAGGTGACTGATAGCACTGTTGTATGCCATTCTTGCTGGACCCGAGCCTTAAATGCTTCAACAGTTACTACTGACGAACCTAGTACTAGTGGTGGTCACCATCGTCGTGTCTGTGTCAGCTGTGGTTGTTCTTTGTTGAGAACAAGATCTCACAGGCTACGTACTGACACAGAACGAGAGGCACGTATACGGAATACAATAATGGAGACAATTATGCCACAACAAGTAAGTATCCTTTTATCTTCTTTTATATTCTATTCTATTAGCTTTTTATATGATTAAGAAGCCAACCTGCATAACCAGTTTTTGATTAAATATAAAAACAATATAGGTGACATACATACCATGCACGGTTCTACAAAACCCAGTGCAATGAGCCTGTTAGTGTTCAGTCATCGGTTAGAATTGTTACAGAGTCGAATTTTCACTTTCGCAACATTGTCTATTTTACTTTGAATCTTTTATCTTATGTAGCCAAATGCATTCTTACTTTAAAGATTATATATTAAGCTAAAAATATGTTAAATAAAAATAAACTATTATTCCAGTTGCACGGATCAGATGAAATCTGCCACCCCTGCTGGCAGCGAAGTGACAGACTGTCAACTGGAACTCTTGAGCTACCTCGCCAAGGGTCGACGGACAGTGGGTTGCTGTGCCCATGTCATGACCATTATTTGGTTTATGAGTTGGGCAAGGTATCAAGAGAACCTTAATCCACATGCCCAGTTTTTAGATAATGTTTTATTAACATACGAATCAGAATAATAAAAATATGTTTAAAAATAAAAGATTATATTATTTCTAAACTTCCCTAGAAACATCCTTTAAAAAACAGCTAAGTATTAGATCTAACTGCATACAAATCTTTATTGTTTTTTTAATTTCGTAGTTTCTGTACTCAAATTTCAGTTGACCTTAAAGAGTATTTTGATCACAGTATGAAATAGGATCATTTGGCAATAAATAATATTTAGGGTTGATTTATTGTTTTTCTGTTCAAAATGTATGGGAAAAGTTTTTGGCGATTGCTGTCATTTCTAGTACATACCTTAAATGGTCCCATAGTCTTTAGATCCCCACATGAAATAGGACCGATTGCCATTTTTTTTGTACACACGGCTACACATCAAGCTATACAAAACCAGTTAATCTTGGCCTCACTTTACTAGATCTTTTCGCTCAATGAACGATCAGATTATACTGGTTTTGTATAGCTTGATGTGTAGCCGTGTGTACATTACATTTTTTTTTTTTTTGCTGACTGTTACCTTTTTCCGAAATCTGTGAAAGCAGTTCAGAATCTCTTAAAAAGTTATGGATGGTCTCATAGGAACAATTTCCTGTAACTATACTTAACGGTTAAGGTTATAGTATGAATGAATTATGTTATCAAAGCAAAGGACCATTAGATTGAATTTCCTTTAAAGCGCTATTTTTAAAAGTTATGTAAACATTTAGTATTAAATCTAGATCTCCCAAAAGTACCATTAAAAACTACTGTACGATATAGACAAGTATTGTAGGCATTTCAAGGGCAGAGCTCCATAATTTGGGCATTATTTAAGTAAGAATGTTTGTAGCTACAGTCCAGAAACAAAAAAATCAAAGCAAGCGCCTAGTCAATATTCAATAGCAATGTCACGTAGAAACGCTTTATGAAAAAAACATCAGTGAAAAGTTACGATTTACAATGAAAATATAACTTTTGAACCAGCGCATTATATAACATTCAATCTAGATATTTTAGAAGTACCTTTAAAGAGCTATTAAAAGACATACATCTCCATTCTGGGCACCACTGGGGCAGGAATGGGCATGGTTCATTATCTCATTAAATGCTGTTGTATTCTGTATATTTGTAGTATTTGCCGAATACAACTTTGATTTGTACAAATGAGTGTATATGCACACACTTATATTCGGCAAATACGAAAACATATTGCATTTAATGACATAATTTTGCTTTCATAACATAGTTCATAGTGAACAAATTGCCGTTAGTTGTCGGAACACGCTAAAATTATATATAATATAGAAGCTAAAACCCATGGAAACCCGTTATGTGCCTAGAATAGCGAGTCATGTCACGGGCTAATGTTTAACCTTAAACAAAAGTTCTTTGTAAATTTTATTGACAAGCTTGTGTAAAATGTACACACTTATTTATTTCTAATCTCATAATTTGTTTCAAGTAAAATCAATCTTCCACTTTTTTAGTTTTTACGAACAACTTTAGTATTTGTAGATTAGCAAGCGTCACCTGTCGGGAAGAACTGACTTCGAAACTCGTTCTGTTGTTTAAATAAAAGTTCTTTGTTGATTTTATTTACAAGCTTGCGTAAAATTATCATATTGCTAATGTCAATTATATGAAATGTATAATCTCATAATTTGTGTCAAGTAAAATCAATTTCTTAATTTGTTAGATTTTACGAACAACTCTAGTAGAGTAGCAAGCCACACCTATCGGATATCTGGAGAACCGTGTTGCTAGATTCGTACTGTTGTTTAAACAAAAGTTCTTTGTTAATTTTATTGACAAGCTTGTGTAAAATGTACATATTTGTAATGTCAATTATATTAAATATACCTCATAATTTGTGTCAAGTAAAATAAATTTTCCACTTTGTTAGGTTATACGAACAACTTTAGTAGATTATCGAGCGTCACCTGTTGGACATTTGGAAAACTGTTTTGCTAAACTCGCACTGTTGTTTAAACAAAAGTTCTTTTTTGAATTTATTTACAAGCTTGCGTAAAATTAACATATTGCTAATGTCTATTATATGAAATGTATCTCATAATTTGTGTCAAGTAAAATCAATCTCCTAATTTGTTAGATTTTACGAACAACTTTAGTAGAGTAGCAAGCGACACCTATCGGATATCTGGAGAACTGTTTTGCTAAACTCGTACTGTCGTTTAAACAAAAGTTCTTTGTTGATTTTATTTACAAGCTTGCGTAAAATTAACATATTTCTAATGTCAACTATATTAAATGTATCTCATAATTTGTGTCAAGTAAAATCAATCTTCCAATTTGTTAGTTTTTACGAACAACTTTAGTAGATTAGCAAGCGTCACCTATCGGACATTTGGAAAACTGTTTTGCTAAACTCGCGCTGTTGTTTAAACAAAAGTTCTTTGTTGACTTTATTTACAAGCTTGCGTAAAAGTAACATATTTCTAATGTCAACTATATTAAATGTATCTCATAATTTGTGTCAAGTAAAATCAATCTTCCAATTTGTTAGTTTTTACGAACAACTTTAGTAGAGTAGCAAGCGACACCTATCGGATATCTGGAGAACTGTGTTGCGAAACTCGTACTGTTGTTTAAACAAAACTTCTTTGTTGATTTTATTGACAAGCTTGTGTAAAATGTACATATTTCTAGTGTTAATTATATTAAACGTATCTCATGATTTGTGTCAAGTAAAATCAACTTTCTTATTTGTTAGTGTTACGAACAAATTTAGTAGTGTCACCTGTTGGAAATTTAGAGAACTCTTACGAAAGTATTTTACAAACTATCTTTAGTGTATTCAAATATTTGTTCGATAAATTTTACTATACTTAAAATAGTTTTAGTCAATCTGTTTTGTTATGTAAAATCAACAAAGTGGATTTTGTTAAATTCACTCTTGTTATAGTAAAATTAACTATGAAAAGGGTTGACTATGGCAGTTCATTACTCAACCTACGCTACTTTAGTACATTCAACAATTCTTTTTTTTCAGTGTAGAGCAGTCCTAATAGTATAATCCACAAAATGTCACTGACGCGTAACATTTCAATTTCTACAAAGGTAATTGGTAATTTGTATGTTTCCTTAAAAGGAAGGTATCATTTTACGCTACGGAGGGATCTCTGACGATATTCTAACGAAAGGGAAAAGCATTTCGAATACGCGGTCGCTCCAATATAATAATTCCGTCGAGTTGTATCGGCAACGAACGACGGAAAACGACGAGGAAATTTTATTTGAACGAGGTTAGGCTAAGAGCAATATCAACAACTTTATAATAATACTTCGCATCTTGGAAAACCGCTCGAGTTTTACGTACAATAACAGTTTGAGTACAGCTCTAATCAGTAAACGCATTATCCATGAATGTTTCTGTTCCATATAGCGCTCGTCAGTGACAGGCCAATGGAAAGTGATTACGCGCAGTAATTTGATGTGAGAACATTATCCTGTGTTCACAGCAGGTTAGCCAAATGAAAATCAAATTGTGATTGTAAGCGAAACCGTTAGGCCTCCATATCAGACGATTTGCATGCAAATGGCCGCCCGCAGTTAAGGCCAACTTTGTATTCATAGAGAAGAGTATTTTTCTTTATTTATTGAGGTAGGCCACTTTGTGTGCTGGACGGTTTGGGAGGAATGTGACGCCGCGTCCCGCTGTTCACAATTTTATTTAACATATTAAGTTTCATTCGTTTTCCGATATTTCGATATTTTTATAGGTACTGGAAAAAATTGGTTTACAAAGGTTTTACTGTGAAACGAATGCCTATCGAATAACGTTCACAAACTTCCATGGAAATACAATTTCGTGGGCGCGCACGTGTACACTGTACAGGTCGCAGGCGGACAGCTGTTACCTGTACACGCAGGATTTGCGTTAAGCTTTCAGAAATATTTCAGTAACAATTTTACAAATGGATTGACATTTATCGAACTCTTCGGGAATCTCGAGTTTAGATTTATCAGACATGCAATATGTGGAATTGTTTGAATTGTTGAAAGTGTTCATTCGTTGAACTTATATTGGCATAGTCACAGTACCTTTTTTTTTTGTTCTCGGGGGGAATCCTTCAAAAGGCGACCGGTCTTTTGGGGAGAAGACCGGGGAGTGTGGGATTCTTACCTCACTAAAACCACCCCGGTGGTCACCATCCGCACATAAGAGAAGGCACCGTTACCTCTTAAAAGACCTGTCCGGAGCCTCCTCTGTGCAACGCCTGTTACGGCACTTCTCTGGGATGACTAGAGTCTCCCCTAAGTCATAGTCACAGTACCTACCTATATTGTTTGTAACTATCGCACATCTGCTTCCCACCTTGTTACATCGACTGTTTCGTATAGGTAAACATTGTCAGCCCATCATTTCTGTACTATAAAGGGTCCCTGCATATCTATTGTTTATTTCCGTTGCGAATCTTCTTTGGTGTCGATGGTAGCCATTATTTGAAATTTATTGGTCCAATACTTGACTACTTCCAAGGTATCGTCGCCGATAAAAACGCCGGTCGCTTTACCGATTTTGGGGTACAAATTGCAGTTTTAATCAGGTTTACCAAATGCCTGAAAGACTCCTTCTATTATAAAACAAAATTAATCAACATCGTGGGATTTTCTTTCTTAAACAAAATTATGCAAATTAAGCCCAGCAACAACAATTTGTTCTAACAAAATGTTAAAGATTAAACCGATTTTCTTAACCTTCCAGGTTTCAGGCCAAACTTGAACACAAACGTAATCTATTAATCAGCCTTATCTATGAAACACCTGCAAAGTTTTAACACTTAGAGGGTGTATAGAGGTCAGAGTTCGCTTCAATATAACAATTTGGAGGCATCGCGTGAAAACACTTTCGCGGACGGAATCGCATCCATCACGGCTGATTTATTATTACTGCTGTTATATTGTCGTTATTACTGTGGAGTTACATTATTGTGCTTCGTTTTCAACGTTATGGCAAAATTACGCTTTTCAAAGATTACGTGTTGTGCCAAAACTTTGGCTGTGGTTTTAGGGCGTTTCCCTTTGGCCCGGTTTCTTTCAAAACTGAGACTAGCGGAGCGAAGTGGAGATGTGCGGGAATCGACCAATCACATGAGTTGAAATCCTCTTCGCGATTCTCGTCCCTACTGTCTTTTATCAAATCGTGGATGTCTCCGAAGACTCCGAACCGCTCCGCTGGTCTCCACTTTAACAGTAAGCGGGGATTACTCTGATCTACTCCATCATGATTCATGAGGCTTGAGATAGGAAGCCATCTTTGTTCTCATTTACTGGTTTGGGTTGTAAATTACGTTAACAATGATCTGTTTAAAATAAACAGAGCTGGTTTTAATTATATGTATAAAAATAATCTTATCATTCTAAAGAGAGCAAACCAAAATAATCCGCTACAATTAATTCGTCGGCAACCTTTCCCTACTTTCAGTGGAGCTACTCAATGATAAAGTAAATAGAACGTTACGTGTTATCAGTTACCTTATCACTGGTGTACATAACCGTGCTCTTTATGTAACGTACATATGTATCTAACTGCTAATCAATACTACCCACTTGAGACTTACGAGCGTGAAAATTAGGAAAGGGGCAGACAGAAGCTATCAAAGGTTAAAGTTCAATATTTCATACATTTGTGATATTTGGTAAACATGTCAACAAGCAACTGTTAATTGTCGAATGAAACTGTAATTAATTACCATTTCTATGAAAGGGACCTTATTTCCCTTAAATTATTAGCAAGAATTTCTTGTCTTAGAACAAAGAATATTCAAAGAAATAGGACTCCCTGGGCCTGCGTGGTGGATTTTGGCCTATTATTTCTCACAGAGACAGGGACCGTCCGGATACTCGTTGAAAGGGTTTTTGAAGGGGTTTTTTTAAGCGCTTCAAAAAGAAACCCTATAATACATGTTACACCTCCGAACGGGTATAGTAAACCCTGTTACGAACGGGTTACCCTTTCAACACCCTGTAACACTGTAACAGGGTAAGCCATTCCAATTCAAGACATTGTAATATGCACTGTTTACAATCGATATTAGTTTTAAAATTGCATACACGACCGCACATGACATTCGTACTGCCCGCCAATCTTGCGTGTACCGACTTGCCGAACGACTTGTAAACATGGAATAATAGCTATTAAACTTAAATAACAAGAATAGGGTAGTCGACCGACTAAAAAAAATATGATTCTGTTTAGTCCGTCAGTCAGATTATTGAAAAATATTGGATACGTGTTTTTTGTTTTATCAAATTAATAAAAATTTACGAAAATAAAGCTTGTCAAATACCATGGAGAGGGGGCGTTTGACGTCATAGTTAGGTAAAATTGGACCAAGCTGTGACGTTTCACGACTTTTCGAAGCACTGTATCGTCTTCATTTTTTGTTTACGTGAAAAAAGAAAAAATACGTGTTCAATATTTTTTGGAAATCTATCTGACGGACTAATTAGTTTTTTTTTGTCGACTACCCTATTGTCTTTCTGTGAAAATGCCACAGCCGAGGCGAGGTACTGTGCATCGTTATTATGTATTTGATGCATCAAACGCAAGCAAATGTTATTTATGTGGAAATGCCATTAATGTAAGAATTTATATTTGTTACTTCGCCTGATCTTACATAAAAAATAGCATTACCTTGGTGTTAATCTAATAATTATCGTAGGTAGTTATTAATACCTAATTGCTTACTAAAATAGGAACAAATTAGGTATATACATGGGTATAAATGAACGTGGTCCGACCACTTAACACCAGAAAGACTATTAATTTTAACTTAGTACTTTAAATAATAATCACTTACCTGTCTTACTCATCTTAATATTGTTAGTTCGCTTAAATGTCACGCATCAATTGTTGTCAAATTCGTAATAACTAAATAAAAACAGTAAGGTGCGCACGGGTACAAGTATCCCCCCACCTACTTGCAGCTCAAGTTTATTAGGTAATCCAGGGTAACACGAAAAAAAGCTTTTCGGGAAGGTAACCTCTTCAAAGGCTTAAGTCATTGAAGGGGTTAACCCCTTCACGTGGTTACCTTATTAAAAGTGTTAACCATTTCGCTGGGGTTCGAGGGTGTAACTCGAACAAAAGGTAACACAGCGATATGAGTTACCCCATGTACGGGTTACCCTGTCCAAAGGCTTAACTCTCAAGCGGGGTTGTACGGTCCCTGCACAGAGAGCAGGCCTGGGTCTCAGCAGTGGGAACGTATTAGGCTTTTTATGTTATGAAATCTAATTAAATCATCAAAATATCTAAATGAAACGTTTCGAGCCATCAAAAAACCACACCATTAAAAATGTAAAGTGCTCACAAATTAAAATGCTATTACAGAACCACATTCGGTACCTACGTCACAGAATCAAGTCTGAATTATGAAGTAAGCTATGTGCGGTCGTGAAACCACTAAATGCATATTTATATTATGCATGAGCTTCCGTTCTGCTTGCGGGGAGAAAAAAATATAAATCATGTGGCGCTTGTACTCGTAATGTAAGGGACAAAAACAAATGGTACTATGTGTTGTAGGGTTGGTTCGATCGTGCGATGATTTATTGAGTTGCTAATTACAGTAGGTGGAGCTACTGGTTATAGGTATTTGCGGTTTTATGGACTTGATAAAGATAATGACCGATCCTAGATGAACTGATGACATTATTACATAACCACTACTATCAGGGAAACATTCGCATCCTACTTCTGGTGAAGACATTGATCCTCTTCTAAGCTTTTAGTCCTGTCTTTGTCCGTCTGTTAGGTTTCGACCCATCCCTTTCAAAAACACTTCTCGACTCCATATAGGAATCGCCTCAGCAGTTTTGCCATCTATCGTGTTCAATACTTCGTAAAACTGATTACAAAACTGTCGGACTATTGCACTTATTCTACAGTACATTGTAGCTGCACTAAAGTACATTAGAGCTAGTAGAGCTAGCAGTGCAAGCTAAGTGGTTGTCGCAAGGTCAGTCGCGGGCGAATCACGTTCCTACGCTATCGGCGTACGTAATTCATTAGTTAGACGCGATAAACACATCGCTGTGAGTCTAGTTCTATGTTGCATCAACAACTATTTTTTATTAGATACCAAAGACAAAAAGACATTTACTGAAATTAGACTGACAATCAGTACTTTTCGGACGTCAAAATTACATGAGATGATCTCCCAAAAGCGCGCCCTCAGCACTTTCTGGTGGTCTCGCAATTGGCGAATAAGTAGCAGAAACAATCGTTCTGTGCAACATCTTTGATCTTGAACAATTTCTCCAGCTTTTCCCAGCGTCTTAAGAAGCTGTCCAAAGACGGTCTCTGTGCCCCAAATTCTCGTTGTGTTTTGTGGCGTAAGTACTCGTATTACTTAGGCTCATAACTCCATGTAAGCCTTCAAGGGTCGCCAAACATATGGTTCTTATGACAAGGTGTTTAGTTGCCTGTGTTTTGTTGGTTATAGTAAGGCTCTACGCTTTCAAAATCGCAGGATCGTAGGTCGCAGAATTGTAGATCCTACCGACCTTACCTTTCTCAATAGAACTACAAAAACTTTCTAAAATATTTGCTACCGTGTCACCAGCCGAAAGATGTATTTAAAATTCTAGCCGATTTTTTGACAGATTGCATCAACCATCAGGCTGTTGCACTCCAAACATTACTCCACTTCCCAATTAACACTCTGGAAACGTGTAAAAAGACCGTAAAAACTAGCCATTACACCATAACTTATGTAACAGAAGCCATAACGTTGATTTCTAAACGGTTATCTTCTCGGCTGATTAGCGTTAGCGGAACAGTGCTCGATATAGCCAGTGCCGAGTGTGACCGAACACGTGCGATGACGTGCGACCGAGCAGGGTCGTAGATCAATAACGTGTGCGCTGCGAAAGGGTGCCACACTGCCTCCTGGTACCGAGCACAAAGGAAAACGAACGCGGTATCCCACTACCTCAGTATTGCAACCGCAGCAGAGTGCTGTTACTATACTTGCCTAGTTCACCGTCTGTTGTATATCTGCTCTTTGGTTTTTTGGCGATGCGATGCGGAATGCGGTCGTTACATCATTTGGGGGAGGGTTCTGCTGTGGGCACTGCGGATGTTAACTTTAGAGTAATTGCGACCCCAATCTCGGCAAAATATGGGGAAAATATTAGAGAGATGTTTTCTGTTGAATAAAGTAACGAATATAACATTGAATTTAAGTATTTCAGCGCATGATATTTATATTGGCAAAAGACTCGCCTCCTTTAACATGGTACTTAGGCATACATGCTGAAATCTAGGTGAACTATTAGGAACCTCTGCCGAACCCTTCGGGAATTACAGGCGTGATATTCTGATGATTTGGTGTGTACTGGTATTCGTCGAAAACTTACAGAGACACTATAAACAAAAGTGACAATTAGCAAACAAACTACGGTAAAATATTTTCCCACGCATTGAGCAGAAGATCAAGAATAATTCTCATACTCTTGATGGCCTAGCCTAGACCCAATTAAATCTATTACAACAAACAGTTATAGTACAGCTTCGCTTTACTTTGCGTCGGCTGACGTACGCGATACGTCTGCATCGTTATACAAAGATCGTGTGTCGCAACACTATTCATTAACGGGTAACACGGTAACTAGCAGTAAGAGAATATCTGCGGAGAGATCATATCATAATTACGGTAATTCTGCCAACCATTAAACGTTTATGTAACCGTGATTATAAGAAGACATTGGCCGTGACAAAACCCTCGATTTTTTTATATGAATGGAAAATTTCCCAAGTCTTTTTTGTCAAGAAAAGAATGTCAGCTTTATAAATGTCAAGTAATTTAATTTGCTCTGGTCCTAAGCAACCAATTATAAAGTTAGCACTTGTAGGAGTACCAATCCTAGTAATTGCGTAGGGCGAATCTTTAAACTTGAAGCGTGCCGTAATTTTCGTACCTTCTTTGTTATGCTCCACCAATTTTTGATATTGAATATGCATTGTATTAGGAAATCGCTTAAGTTTTATACTTATTTTATAGATAAAAGCCAACACAGACTTGTAATAATGCCAGTAAAAAACAATCGGTCCCCAATCTTGCGAGACCATCAAATGTCATTCAGAACTGCTAAATAATTCATAAACAACAATTAAGAATGCCATATTAAATTCAACAATGCTAATAGCGATTCCCGTGGCAACGGCGGATCCTTCACAATTATGAATTCTCAGCAATACTTAAATATTGCCTGTTTACGTAAATACCATTTAACATAAAATCAAGTTTATTGTGTATTTAGCTTTTATTCACCCTTTGTTCTACCGTACCTTACATTTAAGGCCATAAAAGCGAAGCTGTTCAGCTTTAAGGCCTACATAAAATTGAGTTTAAACGAAGCCTGTGGCGTTGGTTTTATTCTAGCTCGTTTGGATCGTCGCCGCGTCGTAGGAAAGTAACGTAATTAATGGTTTCTTTTAGAAAAAGCTTAGATTAGCCAGCGGGGATCCTTGAGCGCGATAGCACACTAACTACCTTAACTTTTTGCCTTTATCTTAAGTTTCTACGCCATCTAGTAACCTCTCATTTGTAGGTTTCTTCTATCTCCGCATAAATTCACGCAAACTGCTTGTATCGTTGGGTCAATTCGCCGGTTCCACTCACGGTCAACAAACATTATAACACAGCAATTTCACGTCTTCTCATTCGCCTCTTAACATTTCCATTACCACAGCCACGTCTTCTTTCCAGGTGAAGATCCTGGTGCCGAACTCTACAGCCGGCATGATCATCGGCAAGGGGGGGAACTACATCAAGCAGATCAAGGAACAGAGCGGCAGCTACGTGCAGATCTCGCAGAAAGCCAAGGAGCTGTCCCTGCAGGAGCGCTGCATCACTGTTGTCGGTGAGTATCGAGGTACCAGTAACCATTGTCATCATTATCAGGTCAAATACTCCATGACAGGCTTACACAACTACCACGTCTGATCTCATATCGTCATTCTCGCCTTGGTAAAGGTTTTGTGTTCGTGTTTGGTTATTAGAAGACAAGAGGACATAACTGCAAATCTTCTGGTTTCCAAGCAGGCCGTCGCTTTCAACATTAACGACGAAGGGAACCTTTAATTATTGTAATGAAGTGGGTGCTCTACCCAGGTGAAAATAGGTGCTCAATTAATTAAATATCAATGGACTGCGGGTGGATATCAGGGATCACGGCGAGCCTCATTAGATAAGCAGCCCCTTAAAGCGTTCATTTGCAATTCACCGAATTATCCTATCTTTATTATTCAAAGATAAGTGTTGTACCTTTAGTGTCTCGGTACCCCACTGTAGGGCTTTAATTAAGGGATTATTAGGCGCTTCCCATCTTCCCACTTGCAATCCTATTTATAGTGTTATTATGGGAGTACAATGGGTCCCTAGAGCACGTTGAATAGTCTCCGGTTATGACAAGGATAGCTTTGGAAATGACAGTCGTTATAGACAGTTATACGCCCGGAACTTTCACTACGGGGCGCACTTTGCGAATATCGGTTCCTTAGTTCCTCCCTTGTTATTTGGTTACGTAACTTCAGATGACGATTTGCATTTATTTCTTACTAGCGGACGTCACGCGGTTACACCCGCGTAGTTCTCGTTCCCGTGGGAATACAGGGATAAAAAGTTGCCTATGTCACCTAGGGGTAGTGTAGCTTCCCAATGGTCAAAGAATTTTATAAATCTGTCCAGTAGTTTTTAAATTTATCGTTACCTTTCCTCTTTATAATATTAGAATACTATATACAACTTAAACACATACCGTTATTTGCTGAAGACAAGAATAAAATCAATTATATTGTTTCTTTTCTCAATTAACTCTGTTTGGGCGCCATTGATAAAACTTTCCAAGAGAATCCGTTTCATTTCAACCTGCTTTAACACACTAGTTTGTTAACCTTCCATCGTCTAAAATTTCAAGCACGCATAAGCTTCGCCTAACCTGATCCTATCTAGAATTCATCACTTTCCCACTCATAGTAAATTATTCCAAATTGCGGCTGAACGTCCCAACTGCCTAGATCTAGGTCTAGCCATAAAACTAGGCAATGAAATAGGCGGTCCTGACCGAAGATTATATTGACGAATAACTCTATAAATAAAAGTTTAACGGTTGTGCTTTATTTTGACCTAGAAATCGACCTGATCCTTATCTTTGATGTTAAGGCTGTTTTTAGATTGGCTTATTAGCAAAGTTAATCTGCATTTTAGAACTAATAGCTTCTATCATTTACACCAAAGAAATATTGAGAACATAATAAAGAGAACATGACGGGCTTGTGTTCTGGCTAAATAATACCTTGCCTAGGTTGGTCTGCGGATGCCCACCAGCACATGCAGAGTTTCTTCCGCGCCTCGGAAAGCACGTTAAACCGTTGGTCCCGGCTTTGTGCATTTGGTATTCAGCTGCAGCCGGTTAGACCGGAAGCAGACCCCAACATAGTTGGGAAAAGGCTAGGCAGATGATAAATAAAGTATTAAAAAATTCTCTTCTTTCTGGACTCACAATATACATGACTTTCAGCAGTGAATTTAAGATTTTTCTTTGAGTTAACACACACACAACCAGGTAATTGTAAGTTTATTAATCAAAAGAAAGAATACAGTTGTATACATAATCGGCACAAAAAACTGTCTGGTTAGAAACATGATATTTTGGTACTAAGGTAACAAAAGCGCTATGATTTTTTCTGAAAATTCGGCACCTGCCTGGAGAACATTGCGATGAGAAATTTATCGGACTTCGTGGTTCTAATTTTTTTGATAAGTCCTTATCTATGGTGAATGCTTCAAGGTAGTGACTTTCTTGAGTAATAGCATTCAAGGCAAGCATTTTTTCTTCTGATTACGCAACAAAAGGGACTTCTCTCTTTTTTTCAATACTTTACGATTTACGAACTAGTTTTCCAATTCAATGTCGGTTTCCGGACGGCCATAGCAGTTAGTCGCGGATGTGTTGAACTGCTTCATTGGATGCCGGCGTCCGGCCAAATGTCCGCACTCCGCACTAGCGACACGTAATACCATCGATCAATAACACTGTTACACTTCATGAGGGAAACACTAGGATTCTCTTATTGGATTGGTTTTGTGGAGCAAAAACGTGGGTTACAGCGGTTTTAAAAATTGTTGATAACAAAATTCAAGGCAATAACTGCCCCCGTCGGGCCTGCGGGTGGTTCGATAGAGATACCACGGCCTCGACGCATGGGGCTAAAAAGGAACATTCGTGATTTTTAGTCAGTAGAAGTCTGACACTCCCTACTGCTCTGCCTAGAGGAGTCATTTGATGATTTCGCACCTCATAAAAAGGCAATAACTGCCGTTATTTCCAAAAAACAAATGACACCAGCTTTTATCCTTGAATCGAAAGATCTGTAAGTCATAGAGAGACGCTTTTGCCACAGGCTGACAGTAACAGTCAACTAATTTAATTTGACGCTGCGTAAGTTGACCTACTTATTTTGACGCAATTCATATGAACTAGTTGACGATGTCCTATGCAGTCTGCAGGCAAGTTGCACCTTTAGGTCCGTTTGTTTAGAAATATAAGAGTGGATTATTATTACCATCACTAATAAAACGACGTTTAAGTTGAAATTCCAGTGTCACTGACAGTTTTGAACGCGGTTTAGATGTGTTTTCTGATCGCGTTTCGTTTCATTGGCGAAATGGGCACTAAAGGTACAAGTTGGTAGCCGACTTGCACGCAGTAGCAGCAGACGACGTGTCGCAGCTACTACTGCTTTCTACGTATTTCTATGAAATTGAATAATAATAATTTATTATTTTTTATGAAGCGACGACAATCGACATGTCGTCTGCTGCTGCTGCGTGCAGTCGGCTACCAACTTGTACCTTAGAGGTGTTTTGTGCTAACTGTAATTTAAAACGTTTATACTCATTTAATGATTTGTCGTGCAACCTTGCCTTTGTGTTCATTATATTTCTAAAATTATACATATCCAAACAAAAGAGAAAGTCGGCTAAAACATTCATAGTTTTATGACCGTTGTTGTTAGCCACGGATAGTGTTGCAATTGTCTGCCAAATGTGTCCGCGAGTGAGAGGATGTATCGGCTTACACAATCTAGTCTGGGCTATACTTTACGGATCATTGGTTTTATTTTAAAAGCTAAGATGAATTGACGGTTACGTGACACATTACCTATACGAAGCTTTTAAGACGTTTTGGTGCAAGTCACTGTTTACAAATAGGGCAACCTTTGAATGCTTTATTAATAAAATAACAGTTTCGTAATAAACTTGTATAACATCACGAAAACGTTAGTTTTTTATTGAATTACATTTCAATATAAAGGGTTTTTTTTGGCGAGTGCCCTTCAAGTGTTCGAGGTCGCATTGAGGCCCTAATTATACCGTGTCGTTTTTGTTACTGAAATCATAGTTTACATATTGTACAGAGTTCTTTATGAATGTTGTAGAATCATGAATTCATGACTTTCGACATTTTGATGATATTTTTATACAACGTAATCTCAAAGCATTTATTTTAATTAAACCATTTACAGACATTTTTAAATTTTCGGAGTCAGTCAGTATTCACATTCAGCATGTTGAAACTTTTGTCTGCGATTTAACTTCACAATGAACTTTATTTTGGATATATTTTTATCGTTGGTAAATTGGAAATTATAATCAACTAGCTGACCCGTGCCCACTTCGTTGGGCATAATTAGTCGAAAGTAAGCTAATTACGTTTTGAAAAATTCAATTTCGGGGACGTCCGCTGCGTAAGGAGCCGACCACGCGACTGAGCCGCGCGGGTACCTACCTCTCAGATCAGATGTAAAAGGCCACGCCCCTTTCTCCCGAAGCGGGCACGAACGCGAACCGAATTAAACCCGAAACCATCCCGCGCCCGCCGCTGCGTTGCTTTTTTCTCCGATTCACTTTGCAAAACGGACTACCACGTAAAAGCCTTTTTATTTTTCGGTTTTTTATATAGCCTATGACACTCAGCAATAATGTGGCTTTCTATTGGTGAAAGAATTTTTAAAATCGGTTCCGTAGATCCCGAGATTACCCCTTACAATTTAAGAAATATACACACAAACTTTACCTCTTTATAATATTAGTATAGATTAATTGTATGGGTGGCCATACAAAATGTTCACATAAATAAAAATGAAAGGTTAAAAATCTAAAATGTCATATTTGTTTGTGTTGAGAAGGTTAGAGAGATTTTAATTGTCCTCTAGGTACGAATAAATTAAAATAGCATTTGTTTGCTGTCAAAGGTGAAGTTAAAGTAAAAAGACTATGGGCACAGAATACATAATAGTACTACGTACAGAAGGGACACTCACTCCCTTCCCCGCGCTCATATTAAATACCGCACCTCACCCCGCACTTCGAGGTAGTCGTCGCCGACTATTGAGCAATGGCTCGCGCTCGTATTAGTCGTCGTTCGGTTTTCGCGACGCAGACCGTTGCACTTTCCCAACCCTACTAGAGTTTACGCACACATTTGCACGTGCACGTCGTGCACAAACGTTATTTGTTTATGTAATAGTAATAGGTAATTATTTTGCGGGCGTTGTATTGAGTGTCCGAGGTGTGCTATGGGCAAGTAATTTGAATTCATATCATACAGCGCGTTTACAATAATTATATTCGTTTATGTATTGTATTATTTAACGGGCTGGAATCCGTAGCTTCACGTGCGACGTCCGTGTCCCACGACCCACGACTCCACGTGTATGTTTTATGCAAAATCAAATAAATTTCCTGAAAAATTACTAGCCCTTTTCAATCGCCGTCTCAAGTGTACCGATAAAACTCCTCGGTATTCGCTGATATTTTAAAACTTGAATAAACGCCTGACTAGGTAAACGCGAGATTATCTGATATTGGATTTGCGGCATCGTTGCGGTCCGGATGCGGCGGGAAATTGTGCCGGATAGGTAACCGACGGTTTAACTGGGCAGCCGTTACCAAAGCCACTGAATTTGTATCCGATAAGGTGATGCGCAAACTGGGAATAAGAAAAATATGTTCCGCGATGCTGATATTCTAGTGGTTTTCTTATTTTTTGGTAGCATTTTACAAAATAAAACGAGGTGTTAAGTTGTCTTATATCCAGCTGTTTTCAGTAAGCGAAGATTAAATGAAAACCTTGGGCATAACGCTCAGTTCGAAGTTGAGACTTGAGAGGCGAAATCTCAAAATGATTTTATTATTATTTAAGTATTTATTTAGGTGTCGTCACATTGTGTTAGTGAAAACAGACTAGGGATTTATTGGGCGTAATAGATTGAAGGTTCATTCATGTAAGATGGGGACGACCATAGATGGGCTACCTACTCCTTGAAAACTAGCGTCGTCGTAAGAATATAAAAATTCTGTATTAAAATAAAAACACCATGAAATTCAGCGTGATTATTCCAAGAACGCTAGTTATTTAAGATTCAAGGGCTACAGTAATTTATACAAACGTATGTATCGCCATAAATTGTCGCTATTATACGTACAGGTACAGGCAGTGCTAAAGGTCAAATCATTACGTGTGGTGACAATGACTAATGACATATTCCGATGTTTATCCAAGGTTGAACTAGCATGGCATGTGTTTGTGTGCCGATATGGTCTATTTGCTGTTGTTTGTTCAAACATATTTATATTGTGATAGAGAAAACTTCTACTTTTTTCCAAATTTAGTTTGTACCGGTATCGCGTTATCAACATAACAGACCTAAACCCAAGTTATTGCAGAGTTAAAAGAAAAATAAATAATGAGTTAAAAGAAACATATTATTAACAATAAAAAATAATAAAAATAAAGTCACCTTTCGTCTATGCTCTCACAGAACAACCACAAGAAAAAGTTATGTTTCGTATGATAAAACAAGACTGTGACGTTGGTATTTTGGTCTTTGAAAAAAGGGCCTTGAGTCCGATCCCCCAGGTGGTGTAATCAAGATTTTTCTTTGATTTGTTCCTATCTAATAGGCTCGCCCTCATGATGAAACATAGGTACTGACACTGTGCACGTACTCAAAATTTCACTTAAACCTATCTATAAACTTATTAAATTAATATCAAAAGCTTGTTTCATGGTTTGCTTGTTTCCTATCGAAGAGAAACTCCACGAATATTCTACTACTGTTACTGTTAGCCTGTGTCATCCCACTGCAGGGCAAAGGCCTCCCCCCATGATTTCCAAATTTTGCGATCCAGGGCCAATGTGGACCACTGGTCGTTTGTTCTGTCAAGCTCGTCCCGCCATCTTCTTCGAGGTCTACCACGTCGCCTTTTGGCTGTGTCAGGGTTCCAGAACGTGGTTGTTTTGGCCCACAGCTCGTTGGGCATACGGCAGACATGGCCAGCCCAGTCCCACTTCAGCTTAGCGGCTTTTTGAGCAACGTCAGTGATTTGTGTTTTTAGTGGAGTGCCGTAAGACTTATACCTCGGAATCCAGGACCGGTCAATGAATTTTCATAAAAACTTTTGGAATGCATTGCTAAATGCTCAAACAAGAAAGTTAAAAAAAAAAAATTGCGCGCTCGTCATTTTTTTTTTAGTACCACAATGTACTGAAAAACTAGGTTGTGCCAGCGGCTTAACCCGCTACAACTCGAAAATTATCCCACGAAAAGATATAATCGGGATAAAAACTATCATTTGTGTTAATCCAGGTTATAAACTATCTGTATACCAAATTATATCCAAATCCGTTCAGTAGCTTTTGTGCATACACCCTCACAAACTTTAGTACTTTATAATATTAGTGTGACTGTGAAGTGTGATGTGATCAGGGCGCGCCACGACAGTGGCGGTAAATCCCCTCTTTGAGGAGTTGCTGGAAAGGACGCAGTCCTCACCGTACACGTTGCTTCAGGAGGTATGTGCACCAAATCAGGCGGGAGGAAACGACCGGATGTCGCCATTGTGAGGGTCGGCCGGAGGACACGGTGGAGCACACTGTGGAGGTCTGCCCCGCTTGGGCGGAGCCCCGCCGTGTCCTCGTAGCGGCGATCGGCGGCGGCGACCTCTCGCGTTCCGCCCTGGTGCAAGCCATGGTTCGAGGCGAGGAGTAATGGGACGCCGTCGCCTTCTTCTGCGAAGCAGTGATGCTAGCGAAGGAGGTGGCGGAATGTGTGAGGGAGAGAACATTTCGACCTAGCCGTCGTGGGAGACGCTCCGGGCTTCGGGGGCCACGAGACGGCTTCCAGCCACCGTAGATGCGGGCCTGTGGACGGTGAGTAATGGGCTAGCCCGCCGTCTGTCCGTCTTATGACGACGACATCAGGCCGTGTCGACGGCGCGTTCGTGTTACACGCGCGCCTCAAAGAGATGTCAGCAACATAGGAGGGGCCCGCCAGGGCTGCAAGTTGGACACAAAGATACCGCGGCCTCGACATAAAAGGCTAAGAAGGAACATGGGTGGTTTTTTGGGTTCTCTGCCTTTTCGCCGAAAATTGTTTCCCAAATTTTCACTTGCCAACCAACGTTTCGCAGAATTTTATTTCGCCGAATAATCATTTGCCAACTTATCATAATATATTTTTTTATTTCCCAACCTCACAGTTACCAACTGTACGTTTGGTTTGCTTTTCATTATGACACTTTTTAAAAGGCCAACTTTCAAGTAGCAGAATGTTTTACTTTGCGTAATATTCATTTAGTTGTTTATTGTTTACCAAAATTAGCACGGTATTAATTTTGCACCTAAAGTATGTGTGTTAGATTTCGAAAAAGCTGCAATACTGAGTCTGCGATCAAATTTTGAAGAAATTTATTTACAAGGATGCCATTTTCATTTGGGACAAATTATATACAGGTAGTTATTGTTATTATTTTTTTTTCTTTATCTTTAATGTGACCTAACCTAACTTAACGTTTCCTTTTACAAAAGCGATTCGCTTCTGGCACATCGCCGGCCGCTGCCGCGGCACGCTCGCTTCGCTCGCTCGGCTCGTGCGTTGTTTGTCATAACCTAACCTAACCTAACCTTTAATGTGACCTAACTTATCTTAACGTTTCCTTTTACAAAAGCAATTTGCTTCTGCCGTTGTTTGTTATAACCTAACCTAACCTATCGTAACCAAAGATTTCTCGAACACAAAACTACATATTCAGAGGAAAAACTATTGCTCTGCATTGCTGCCAATTTAAAAATTTAATGTTATTTTTGATATTCTTAAATAAAAAATGTATGAAAAAAGTCGTAATTTTTTTATCAATATAATATCAATGTATGAAAAGGAAACTGTAACACTGACAAAACGTCATTCGTCTAATAGTTGTATTGCCTAGTAAAATGTTTGCCAAATGATAAATGTCCCAAACGTTTTGTGTCTTTATAATAATCGGCTTTACAATAATTCTACCAAATGAAACGTTGTCAAACAAAAATTTGGTAATCGTTAGTTGTCAAAGTGAAACATCGGCGAAACGTTGGTTGGCAAGTGAAAATTTGGGAAACAATTTTCGGCGAATAGGCAGGACACCGGTTTTTTGTCAGTTTATTTATTTATTTTATTTTATTTATTTGGCTCACCAACAATTGAATACACTACATAAAGGAAAGAGATACATACATAATAGTCAAAGACAAGTGTACCAACCTCTTACAGGTAAGCACAACATGCACAACTTATTAGTCGTTGAGTGAAGTCAGTTGAAGTGTGACACTCCCTTTCGCTCTGCGCAAGAGCAGGAGGGGTTATTTGATCACTTTCCACCAACCCAAAAAACTAAAATTGTGTGATGTGATGAGAGGGACAAGAGAAAAAAATGTTTGAAGCTAATAAATAATATTTGCATAGTAACTTTAATGTTAATTTATTAATATTTCGCAAAAAATAACGAGTTATAACAAAAAAAAATGTTACAAAAATGCGAAAGTTTGTGTGTGAGTGTGTATGTTTGTTACTCTTTCACACAAAAACTACTGAACGGATTTGGATAAAATTTGGTGTACAGATAGTTCATAAACTGGATTAACACATAGGATAGTTTTTATCCCGATTTTATCTTTTTGTGGGATAATTTTCGAGTTGTAGCGGGTTAAACCGCTGGCACAAGCTAGTTTTTCAGTACATTGTGGTACTAAAAAAAAAAATGACGAGCGCGTAATTTTTTTTTTTTTAACTTTTTTATTTGGGCTTTTAGCATTACAGTCCAATAGTTTTTATGAAGATTCATTGACCGGTCCTGGATTCCGAGATTTTACAATATTTACGTCTTACGGCACTCCACTATTTGGAGCGCAGTGTGGTGTTGCGTATACGGTCTATTAGTTTGACGCTTAGGATACTACGCTCCATTGCACGTTGGCAAACCTTGAGCTTGGACTTTTGAATGTTTGTCAAAGACCAAGTCTGAGATCCATATGTCAAAATGGGAAGAATGCACATGTCCATGATTTTTCTCTTGAGTGACAGTGGAAGATCTCCTTTCATAAGCGAAATTTTCGAATATTCTAATCTAATGCAATATCTATCCTCTGTAGACCTATGGCTTACGTTTTTAAATACTTTAAGAATGTGATATCTAACTCTAGCTGCCTAGCTAGCTAGCTACATGCCCGGGTGCTAACAGAGACATAAGTAGAAACAATGCATGAAATAGTGCAGAACTTGCGAGTCTCTGGCTGGCTGCCCGGTTGCGCCATGCTATACTAATGGCTAATTTATATCGGGTTATATACGGACTATGTGTAGCGCGTGTATATGATAATGTGTGGGAACTCACTTGCCTTTGTGAGATATGGAAATCTTCATAATTTATTTGCGTACAACCTGAGTAAATTTAGAAAACAATATTGGCCTTAGTTGAAGTGCGCTAGAGTGTTGTTTTTAAATGAGTTTTTTTATTGTGAAACACCGTACAATGGAGGACTTAATGCTTTAGGCATTTTCTACCAGTTTACTTTAGGGTGATGTAGAGACAATACACAGTAGGTGCAAAACAGAATAGAAAACAAATTAGATAAAATATATGAAGATTATGTCATTGAAAAGTAGCAGCTTTGTCTTGATTGCCAATTAAAAACATTGTTTTCCTTCCTAATATAGCAACGCCATTCGTACAAATTTAAAGTAACAAGGATTGGAATGAAATAATCAATATTCTAAATATGCGGTCCACAATACTAAACCAACGATTCCCTCGCTTTGTTTTCACTACAAAACGTTAGTCTAAATGTCTAGTATGTAGTTCCACTAACCCGCCATTCTCATTACAGGCGACAAAGAAAACAACAAGAAGGCCTGCCTCATGATCCTGCAGAAGGTGGTAGACGACCCTCAGTCCGGTTCCTGCCCCAACGTGTCGTACGCCGACGTGGCGGGCCCGGTCGCTAACTACAACCCCACGGGCTCGCCGTACGCCGTGCCCACCGCTGAGGTGAAAGAGGTGACCTCTCGTACACGCTCCTATGTCGTGATGTGGCCCCAAGCTTGCGGGGGTGCTCCGCTCACGGGCTAAACTGGCTCTTATTTTATGGGGATTAAGGGCGAATTTCACCTAACAGCAGCTGTCAAGGCTGCTGAACGAGGTCAAAGTGCTGATCGTGTTCTGTTTGTTGGTGAAATTCGCATTTTGATGTTTGATGGTTGAATATGACTCGGTGTGTGTTGTAGTGATTTTCAGAAGAGTCAAGTATGATGCGTTCTTTGTCAGATGAGGCCTCTGATAGTAATAAGCAGCTATTATTATGATGGAATGGTTTTCGAGGAAAGTATGTAATATTTACAAGCAAAAGTAGTGCACTAATTCATAAAACAACAGCACAGCTATGCACTTGTGTTTGTCATGTAACGCTATAATTTTATGTGATACTGAATTGCACATTATTGAAGAATTCGTTCATTAAAAAGAGAAGTAATTCATGATTATTTCACTGGGCTACCAGCAGTACCGTATGTATAATATTTGGTAGCAGAAAACATTTTGGAACTGAAAAAAAGCTCAATATTTAGCTAACAAACAAAAATTACTGTAATTTGACCTGAGTGATATTTCTGAACGGCATGTAAAGCCAAGTTAGAGACCCATGGGCGACGAACTGTAATTCCATTACTCAGTCGTCACCTACATTAAGATGAGTTGATCTATAAGTGGAACCACAGCTCACACCGATGTCTTACTAATGTCGAGTAGGTGCGAGGTAGTGGAGCGCCCCCCTGTATGTGACACGCGAGCGTGTGCTAGTGGCTGCTCGCCGAGCTACTCGCTCCACACGCCGCACTGTGACGTCATGCACTAGCCCACTAGCCTAGACACAAGCGCGAGTTTACTCTCTTGAGTGAACGAAGCACAAACATTTGAAGTGACGATATTTCTTGAAAATTAATTTCTTAATTCATTTGCATACAATTTTCAAGAGAAGTTGGCTTATGTAGTGTCTTTTTTCTTTGTTTTCCAAATATCGATACCTCTGGGTTCAAAGGGCGTAAAGCACACTTTAGGTAATACATATTTAAAGTGTGATTTACGCCCTTTGAGCCCAGAAGTATCAATAATCTCACAATGAAATAGTTTAATAGCAACGTGACTGATGGGCCAGTGTATGGAGTACCCAGTGACACCATAACACTAATCGCTTACACTATGTGTACACTAGTTCTTGTACACTATACTAACTACTTGAACACTATTTTGGGTCGAGACGGGAATATTACAAATATTCTTTTTTGATATTTTTGTATTGTTTTACACAATATATAACACGAAAACATAAATGTATATTGTGGATTGTAAGTAATGTGTCTAATACCCAGCACATCAGTAGTATACACAATGGCTACTTGCAAGTTTATATCGACCGCTGATCTGCACAGTTTAATAATAATTGACAAAATGTCAATGGAATCATTAAGGTGTAGTCATTGTGTTTATGACTGGTAAATAGATACACCAATCCGGTGTGAGGAAGCAAGGCAAAAACTAACGATATTATTAATTCACTTCTGAAAGTACTGAAGAAAAACTTTGTGAGGAAAAAATAATATTTGACATTTATCAACCCGGACCACGCCCGCCTCGTGGGTTACTGCTAACAAATTAATAAGAATAAAGTTAATAGTACAGCCTGATTATGGTATAAGGTCTATAAGATTCATTCGGTCCTAGATTTTTTCTTAGCTTCCTCGCCCACTATTGTTGACTAAAAGTGCAAGTAAATTGCAGACGATTACTGAAACAATTCTCATTTTATTAGTTAGTGAAAATTATGCTGGCTAATTTAATTTGAACCATTATACAGTGACCTATTTTAAATCAATCAATATCGACTAGTCGACTTAGACCAACTGCAATTTAGATACACTGTTAGACCTAGTTGCACCACAAATATTGACCTTAAACTAAAAATATCTTTCTATTTATATCTATAGTTTGTAAATGACAGAGACAACGTGAATGTATTTATTCATTTGTGGTGCAAGCAGGCTTAAATAAAGGCGGAAACAGACCGCACCCCGGTCGCTATGACAGCAGGAACACGATTGATTTCTAAGTAATAATGAAAACGATTCCATAGTCGCTCTAAGTAAAATACTGGTATTCAGCTGCATCCGGTTAGACTGGAAGCCGACCCCAACATAGTTGGGAAAAGGCTATGCAGATGATGATGATGTTTTTGTCAGAAATCAGTCCTGTAGCAGTAAACAGCACCTTTAGAGTGTCATATAATGTAATGTTATTAACCTGCCTCATATTCCAGCACTTCACGAGCTCATATTCATCACCTCATTGCCTCCTGTCACAGGGCATGGACATGTTACAGAACCACGGGCTGGGCGGAGGCGTGGGCGGCGTGCTGGTGAACGGGGCCGTGGGTGCTGTGGGCGGAGGCATGGGCTCGCTCAACCTCAGCCTCAGCCTGGCGCCGCCCGGCAGTCAGCAGCCTGCCACCATCTCGCAGCACACGCTTGATCATATTAAGGTATACGAGAACAATCTTATTAACAAGTAATATCAAGGGTCAGAGTCGTCAGACAGTAGGTGCCTGAAGAAAGGTGTTGTCGCCGAGGGAGGCTGTCGAAAACGCTGACGTGCCGACTTAAAAGCGTTAGTGATAAATTGGATGAAGAAAACCGCAAAGAGAAGTGGAACGCTATGGGGGAAGCCTTTGTCTAGCACTGGCACAAAAAATGCTAAAAAAAACTCCGACGGCTTATATTGCGCTTGCAAAAGTAAATAGATGTCTTCTAAGCTTCCTCATCATTGTAGACCTCAGCTATCGCTTTCCATCAGACGAAATTAAGGTCAAAAACAGGTCTTCTAGAATGACTTCATGTATAATATTATGGAATGTAATAATAATGTGTATAATTATGAAGTTGGGGGTGTGTTATTTAGATTCGTATCCGAATAAGTCACAAAAATTTTAGGCATAAAGTTATTTTGCTTTAGAGTTGTGTCATTTAAAGTTTACTAGCGAGAGGGGTAGTAAAATTAATAAGTTGGTATTCGTCCTCGAATGTCAGAGGACGAAATGGATGTCTTTCTTGAGAATTGAAAAGAAGTTACACAGCATCGTGACTATTGGAAGTAATGAAGGGACGCCTTTACTCAGCATTGAGACAGTATAGACCAGCTGGCTTAGCATGACCACCGAAGAAACAGATTTTGTCGACGGAAGAATCGACAAAATGACAGATTGTAGCAAGGTTTCATGTCAAATTGTATGCAAAAATCTTTGTCTATTCTTGGTAGAATAGAGATAGAATCGCCATGCTACGGGGGCTGGTATATAATAATAATATTGTGTGCAGGCCGCGCTGCGCCAGGCGGGCTACAACGAGCCCAGCGTGAGCGAGATCGGCGCGGCGCTGGCGCTGCTGGTGAAGCACGGCGTGCTGGGGCTGGCCATGCCCGCAGCCCTACCTGCCCCGCCGCTGTCGGCCGCCTACTTCCCGCTGCCCGCGCAGGACCCGCCCGCCGTGTTCGGGCCCATCGGGCAGGTCCCGCTCGGTATGTACTCAGGTTCGGACACACATAGTATCTCTCTACACTAATTACCACCTAATTCTCTGTCCACTCTCTATCTGGGGTGACGCTTCATTCAGACTTTCTGCTAAACAGTAAAGAAATACATGATAAATTAGATTTGCTGACGAAACTCGACAGGCGAGATAGATATTGCTATCTAAACAGGACAAAATAATTAAGTCATAAGTCACATTATTTGATTTATTTCGGAACAATAATATAAATTGTGTAGACTAAAAAGTATAAAAAGTACTATTAAAACATTACAATCAAAAACATGTGTAAAATACTTAAAAAAAACAATATCTTGACTATAACAACTAGTTGATGGATTGGGTGGACATTGATACAAAAAGTATCACCAAATCATTTTTTATTTTATGGATTCTTGTTAGAATAGCGACGACCATCGCGTCTGTGGAGTTTCACAAGCTGTTTTAACTTAACCTTGTACCTATATAAAAAAACTACAAATTATACGTTTGTACATCAGCATGACTCTGAAACAAGCGTCAGACCACAGCGTCGTGACTGCGGCGCATTTATCGTTCAGTACCGCACTGCATACAAACGTTGATAACCTACTTTTTAAATTATATATCGATTTCAACATCTGACTGCTATATACCACGATAGACACGCCACAGTCACGACTCCCCAAGCTAACCTGCCAACGGCGTATAATCAAATAAAAAGCGTCGAACGATTTTTGAACTGAAACAATTTTAATGTGAAAATAGAACAAATCTTTCCTTTAACTATCTGAAATACAATAAAACTTCCTCTCAAACAAATAAGTACAAAAGTCCTTGTTATTCAAATATAGTAAACTACAATTCGTAATTATTAACTAAAGCAAGAATCATAAAACAATAAAATCTGGCAATCAGTGTTGGCAGTAGAACAATATGCTCTACTATTTAATATTACTATATTATTATGTATCTTGATAAGGCCAGTAATTATGTATCGTAATTACAATAATACTTAATTAGCTCGGTCTAACTATAGACCTTGGGAATAACTACTTGTTTACGGAAATATTATCATTTGAAGACTAATGTTACTGGTTTTATCAATGCTTTTTTATTCTGTGGAGATTATTGTTAGATTTTTTCCAGAAATTAATTTAAATTACTTGCTCTTTTAAATAAATCTTCTCCATAGAATAACTTGTAAATTATGACTTTTGATTCTGAACTTAATAATGATAGAAATGTACTGAAATCCGGTATTTTCATTTTCTCCAAAAGTGACGAGATTGCCACAATTTCAGTATATTTCTAGTCAAAATTCCAGTTAAAACATTTTGAGCAGTATAGTCGAACCGTACGTTTCCCTGTGTTGTGTTGTGTCCGGGCCCCGCCCGCACACGATATGGATCATGGTGCCCGCGGCTATGGTACCATTCCTCACACATCGCTTCTTCCAAATTCTAAATTTCACAACGCTTGTCATTCTGTCTTGGTATCTGATTGGCTATCGTGATAATAATAACTTTCAATTATGCTTATGTTCTCACTCTGCCGTGTTTTATTTCAAATGAGAAGATCAAACGTTTTCATTCATTTTTGTTTGTTGTTGTCTCAAAAACGGTTGTCTAGAGTAAACCTAGTTTGATTGAGCGCCGTACAAGTGCATGTGATCCAAATACTGAGGTGTCCGCATTCCGGGCTGAGACACAGCTGTCCGGAACATAGGAGTCTAATACGCAGACGTTTTTCAGGTGTGGATGTGATTTCAGATTACACACAGCAAATGATGTGGGCCTATAAGTGTTACCAAAAAGACTAAAACATATCAGGCATCTTGTAAAATCCAGTGGGGCGTGAATATAATGACTTTTGAAACGAAACACGGTTTATTACTAAGAAAAGACTATGTATACTATATCGTTATAATTGCATGCTTAGATATTTTTTATGGTGTTTCAAGTGTTGTATTGCTGATCCAAATAACACAATTGGCTTACAGTTTTATTTTTTGTTTATTTAATATCTATCTAAAGTTTTTTCCAAATTCTTGACCATCGCTTTACCATAGTACCATTCTGTCGGCAATACATAACATGAGCTTGTGTTGTGGACGGACCTTAGAATATCTATTTTATTACATTAGATTCATAACTAAATTATCGAAATTGATACCAAAGTTTCGAGTGAATTTTAGCAAAATACTATAATTAATTCGATAAAAAACTAATTAGTTTAATATTAAAATACATTGTTGCCTGGATTTTCTAATTGTGATTATTCAATAACATTGTATTTTCAATATGATTGCTTGCCTAACTTCAACTATTGAAGACAAGTCCGATCCATGACACAAATAATAGAAAGAACAACTTTAGAGTAAAATGTTCTAATACGAACAAAGTTCTGTAAACTGAAATGTATTTATTTAATATACGCTCTGTTAAAAGAATATTACACAATTTTATATAATATTTTATTAAATATAGTTTTGTCTAGATCTATAGCAAAATTGTAAGAAAACGAAATGTAAGTAAAGTTAAGTTTTTTCTATGAAACACCTAAAAATACGGTTAACGGTAAAGTTGTTCTTTTGTGTTGTATCATGTAATCTTCTGTCGCGACAGCGCTCGAGCGGCTGTAGTCGCACAGTCGCACAGTCGCAAGTCGCACAGTCACATGCCGCACTGCGCTAGTCGTTAGTCGCTGTCGCACTATCCGAAGCATGACCGTACAGTATACGTAGACTCACTTAGTCGCTAAACTTAGAAGCACTAATATTTCAGCGTGTGTACGAGTAGATGTACTCTCCATTGACAAGTCATTTCTTTGTGCACTAAATGGATTTAGCTTCTATTTTCTTAATCTTTACCCGAGAGCCAGCCAGCAAGGCATAGAAAGTACGAAGACGACAATTTTAAAGGGATCATTCCCACTAGTTCTACTGCACAGTTCTACGATAGAACTAGTGGGAACTTTTTTTAATTTTTTTTCCCACTAGTTCTACGATTCACAGTGGTACGAAATCGTAGAACTAATGGGAACGAAAAGTCAATGGATTTTTTCGTTCCCACTAGTTCTACGATAAAGGATGTTACAAAATCGTAAAACCAGTGGGACTCAAGTTTCTCATTCCTTCTATCACACAGTTTAGGATACAACTACGGCATAAACTACCAGGAGAATAGAAGTAGGCAGAAGGTCATGAAAACATTTTTTTTTGGAAATGTAAAAAAAAAGATGGAGGTAGTAAAGTCCCACAAACTACCAGGAGATCAGAAGTAGGAAGGAGGTATTGAATCTTTTTTTCTTCTTTTTTTTTCTTTATTTAAAAAAACTATTAAAGCAAATAATGTTATAGGAATAATTTAGATTTGATTAAACGATTCCAATACTTCCTTCCTACTTCTGTTCTCCTCGTAGTTTGTGGGACTTTACTACCTATCCTTTTTTTTCATCTCCAAAAAATATGTTTTAAATACCTCCTGCCTACTTCTATTCTCCTGGTACTTTGTCAGACTTTACTATCCTGGTTTACTATCTCCAAAAAAAAAAAAGTGCATGGTATTAGAAAGGAATAATTTAGATTTGATTCAAAGATTCCAATACCTCCTTCCTACTTCTATACTCCTGGTAGTTTGGACCGTAGTTGTACCCTAAATTGTGTGATAGAACGAATGAGAAACTTGAGTCCCGCTGGATATACGATTTTGTAACACCCGTATAGCGTAGAACTAGTGGGAACGAAAAAATTCATTGACTTTTCGTTCCCATTAGTTCTACGATTTCGTACCACCTTGAATCGTAGAACTAGTGGGAAAAATATTTAAAAAAAGTTCCCACTAGTTCTATCGTAGAACTGTGCAGTAGAACTAGTGGGAATGATCCTTTTAAAGATGCAATACATTAAGATACTTTTATTCCAAAATATATATAAGCTAAAATTGTACCTTTTTTCGTTCAAGTTATAAGTCCTTAGACGGTCCTTTTTGTTTTTGCAGAATTTATATTTTGTTTATTCTATTTTAATGATTGGCATAGCACGCTGAAATATGAAGTCCCTTATTTGTGTAAAAGTTTAGCTGGTAAATTATATCACGGCGCGGTAGTAAGTGTAGTGTAGTCACGCAAAGGACGACAAGTCACGGGACTCGCGTATCTCTCGCAGTAACCAGTAAGTCGACTAGGCTAGACGTCGACTATGGCTAGCGGTGCGGTGTGTCTGCGGGCGCTGTCCGGCTCTCGCTAACCGTGCTCCGGCAACAGCGCGAAACGTTCTAAAGTAGGGTCGCGTGGGTGCGTGGGCGCGTGGGTGCGTGGGTGGGCGGGTCGGACACTGTGTCGTGCTGCGCCTCGCGGGCCGGGCTGACGGTTGACGTCCGCAGGCGGCGCGCGCGGCGGCTCCTTAGAGCGTTTCGCGGAGGTTGCATTCGAGGCGCTTCGCCCCCCAGCCGTGGCGCCCATCTCGCTGTCGGCCGGCGTGGGCGGCGTGGCCGGCTTCCCCTCGGCCTCGCTGCTGCCGCTGTCCAAGAGCCCCACGCCTGCCGACGCGGGTGCCAAGGACTCCAAGAACGTGGAGATCGCCGAGGTCATCGTCGGCGCCATACTAGGTCAGTTACATGCCACGCAACTCCCGACGTGTGCCGGGGCTGCGGTACTCTTCCAGAGAGATACCGCGGCCCTGCCACACAAAGGGCTATAAAAGAACATGACCGGGTATTATCATTTGATGATTTTACATCAATGGTCAAAAAAAAAATGATCAGTTATAACCCGGTTCATTAAAGAAAGGAATCTAAAATGGCAACACATGGCATGTCCTCTCGCTCGCTCACTATAGTGTGCGAGCGTGAGGACATGATAAAAACCGCCATTTTAGATTCCTTTCTTTAATGAACCGGGTTATACCTCCTATGTTATGATTTGCTTTAAATGTTGTACTACCCATCCAAAAAATGTTGAAGTACCCACATAAACTATTAAGTGGGTACAGCAACAAAAAAAGAAGAAAAGGAGCACTTTGTTAACAAAGTTTAGTTTTCTAGGGTGTATGGGGTCGTTAGATCTTACTGCCCACACGATAAGAAGAAGACCTAAGTTTAGTTGTAGTTGAGGGGAGATTTATTAAAACCTACCCTCTTTAGAACATTTTTTCTCCGTATTAAAATACCTCACTACTGTTCTCTGAAATAGAAGTTTACTTATAGAGTTGTTAGACAATATTTTTGTAAAACAAATAATACATGATGTGCTAAGTAGTATGTCGCACATTGCAGGCCCCGGCGGGCGCAGCCTGGTGGAGATCCAGCAGATGTCGGGCGCCAACATCCAGATCTCCAAGAAGGGCACGTTCGCGCCCGGCACGCGCAACCGCATCGTCACCATCACGGGCACGCCCACCGCCATCTCCAACGCGCAGTACCTCATCGAGCAGAAGATCCAGGAGGAGGAGCTCAAGCGTACGCGCCACAACGCCATCTCTGGCCTCATGCAGTAACTGTACCGAGTACGTAGCGTATCTAGCGTAGTATCTAGTTCTAGTCAAACACTGTTGGAGCACGGGCCGTCGCAGACCTCAACTATTGGCGCGAGTTACCTGACTCTAGTTAAGAACATTTCTTTTGTTTTATCTGACGGAGGATATAATTTATGCAGCTCTCGATATGCGCCGCCCGACAGTCTGCACTGCGCGCGGCGCATATCGACACATAGTTACCTATTTACAATGATACTATTTTATGTATATTCATTTATTGCATGTAACATAGATTGTGTTGGCGTGGTGGCTCGCTAGCGGCTCGGGCAGCCCTACTCTAACGTGACACTGGTTGTTGCACATAATGATATAAAAGTACAATACTAGCGAGTTCGCCCGGCGTCGCCCCCCGCCACACTATATTATTATTTTACGTTCTTATCGTGATGACAAGTAATTATTTTGTTCTGCCTAGCAGACGGTTATTGTTGGTTAAGATATAATAATGAAATATTGTGATATCTCCTATCACGGAAATTCCTATTCCATACACATATTATTTTTGTATATTATTCACCACAGCATACATTTTTTTTTATTTACAAAGTTGATTTCATTGTAAATGTTACCATTGATAAGTTATTTTTCTTTAATTTATTAGGATTATTGATTTGGTTATTTTATAAATCTATCGATTCATTAACGTCTCACTGGGAGATGTTATCGATACCCTTCGCATCACTACGGGGGTTTAGGAGCTAATCCTACCAAAGTTGTTTTATTTACTGACATAATAATATATGACAAGCATCGACTTGGTTACGGCCCTTGTGCTATAGGTTCGTGTCTAAACAAGCCAGGATTTATTGGTATAGAAGAATTCGTCTGATTATGAACTTGAAATAATATGCTTATGTTAAGTTCATAATGAGTGTTGCCATGTTCCGCCTTGGTCAGATTCGAATGTGTTTTCATTCAGCTGGGATGCCTGTTCTTGCAATAGTTTCGTGTTGTTCGTTAAGACGAGGGTAGTCGTAGCGCCGCAATACACCTGAACGTTTCACTGCACGCCGTTCACTTAGTTGAAGTGTCACCCTTGTTTATATCTCCACATCTGGTTAGCGGAGTTCTTCATTCCTAAATTTCTCTCGGTAAAGATCTTTATTTTTTTATACATTTATAAACAAAATAACAATCATCTTATCGTTTTATTTTATTTTCTATTAGGAATGTTTCATAGTTATTCATTTTTGTCGTCGGTCTAAATTTGTCTTACGATATAAGTACAATTTAAATAATAATAAAAAATGCATGTCCAGACTAGTAGAGGAAGAATAATAAAAAAAAATATTTTAAACATTTTAAATGCAGATTTCTATATCGAGATGACAATATAAATGATATATTCTTATTTACTTACTATATGATTGAATGTTTTATTTTTTGCGCCGTCGTTTAACCAAGACGTTCTTTTAGTGTCCGCACGCCGACGACATTTAGTCGCACGACTCAGTCGCATCAGGGTCTGTGATTAATTTATATGACTAATGATAAACTTTGTCTTGCCTAGAAGTCGTTAGCGTGCGCTGTACGTTAGATTTACATAATATTATAAACTGTGATTGTTTTCGTCGACATTGTCAAGGTACTACGTGTCAGTCTCCACTTAGTGTAGAAGCCGTTCGGTACTTCGCCGGAGGGTAGTTATAAGTTGTGTTCGTTTACCTCAGAAGTGCCATCGTTCTACAGGATTAGTGAGGTGAGCCTCTATGGTAGGTTGCCTTTGATTGGGACTCGTTACAGCTAGGGGACATTATGTGGTAGCGCACGCGAACATTACAAGCAACCAACAGTCTACAATCAAACGTAACAACTACCCGCAATAAAATACTTTCGTGTAAAACTCCGGGCCCACGTTGGGCGCCAACGCAATACGGTTACAAGTACATACAGATACTAATGGGTGATAACTTACTACGAAGGCGGTGACTACTATCAAATGTGAATAAACGTATGAAGTACAAAAGAAAACGTAATCATAATAAAGATTATAATAATTAATTCGAAATCGGCTTAATGATTGAAATTAATGTACGATAGTGTTTAAGAAATCGGAATTGAGAGACAATTTCTCATCTAATTCATTCAACAATTACGCGAGTATAAATAATTAAATAAAAAGTATATAAATATTTTAAACTAATTAATTAATTCTTAGGGAAGTGAGCACACTCGATTCGCCATAACCTCGTACTTCCGAAAAGTGAAATAATAGTGAATATAACGTTGTTGTAAGTTTTCTTCGATCGAGGCCCCGCCCATTGCGCCCGCGCCGCGTGCGTCGACCTCACCAAGCTATATAGTGTCCCGCAACCTCCCCCACTCGCCACTACTCGGCAGTACGCCGGCCGCGAGAGCAGCGGGCGGACGCGTCCTACAAGTCGTGGATATTGTTAACTGATCTATTACATATATACGTGTGTTATGTAGTTAACATTGCGCAGTGTAGTGTGGCATTACTGTAGCTAGTTAATATATATTCAATCTTTAACGTGTATAGGTAACGCTGTTGGATAAATTTCCGGTGTTTTTCGAATTTTTCTCATCTAAACTATGTATATTGGGGGTAGGTACAGATATCGTCTTGTGTCAATTAATTAAAATGTCAGTTTGTGCGTTCGCGGTGGCTAAAGTATGGGAATAAGTTGAGAACTGAGTGGATACTTCGAAGTAAAAATGAAACGTTCGTTTCAGATTATGCATTATGTAATCGAGTAGAAATGATTAATGAACTGATTTTTAAGATGGATTGTGGAATGTGGTGTGTCTAGGTAATGGTACGAGTAGTGATACGCGATGGGGAGTAGTGAGTAGTGATGGGTGATGTGTGAGCTACGTACTCGTCTATAAGTGATCGCGAACACACAAGCGACGGTCGTGTCGGCCACAGCCTGAACGCGTATCGCCTGTCACGTCGATTTAACACGCTCAATTTTATCGGAACTAAATCTCGATTAGTCGATACGTATAAGTCAAAGCGTCAATTAAAAGAAATGTACGGTTTCCAAAGAAAGATATAATTTCACGGTCGGGCGAGCTCTGGGGGTAGACATAGTTTCCGTCTCGTTTCTTCACTCTTTCTCTCTTTCTAAGTTTCTTGCCTCTATTGTGTAGCTCGGGGCGGTGTCGCGTGTGTCGGACACATTCCGGCTAGAGTTAAGTGTTGCTCGTAGAGGGCGGTAGTGAGCGAGCGTCGCAATGTCTCGAACGAAGTGCTACGTCTGTGAAGACGGGCACCATGTTCGTACATATTATATTAGTCTGTAGCCTCGCTGGCTGTACCAAGCGTCTCACTCGACACATCGCGACCGCCGCGCCGACATTATGGTAGTTTTCAATGAAATTCTAGTTAGTTATAATTAACATATTTAAAAATCAATATAATGGGTATAATTAGATAATTTTTAAATTAAAATTACTGGGAAATGTTAATGTTGTTATACTGAAGTTGTTACAATATTTGAGAGTATATTAACGTGAATACAGAATAATAATTTTAGTGCGGTATTCATATCTGGATAAAGTTTATCGCGTGGAAGATAATAAATAGTGCAACGTCGTCCCGAATACTTGTAATAGTGCAGGGTCGTAGACACGTCCCCGTGCTACGGCCACGTCCACCGCTCCGGACTGTTCTGTGATAGTGAGTGCACGCATCCCCGCTGCCCGCTCGCTTGTAGCCGCGCCCGCACCCGCACCCGCACACACCCGCACGCACCGCACGCACTCTGTTACAGGTTGTGTCATATTATATACAGCTCACTTCAGTAGCGTAGTAGAAGTACCGCAGCGTACCACTCCCGCACTCTACGATCATTATGTAATGCTGTTACGATTAAGGAATTTCGATGTTGTAGGATAAGGTAGCTAGTTGTCATTCTTCATGGTACGGATCTATCGGAGAGGTTTCAGTTGGCACGGCGCCGGCATCGCCGCGCGTCTCATCTCCCATTTTAATTTTAATAGCTAAATGTTGTTGAATTTGTTGATAGAGTGGTTTATTGTAATTACTATAGGTAGTTTAGTGGGTATACACGCGAAGGTGGCAGCCGTTGGGTGCGCTAGGCTAGAGTAAGGTTCGATACTGTGTTTAGGAAAATGGCTGTGCGTTCAAGTCGAACTCAACATTAAGACATCACCATAACGCTTGTTTCTGATGGGCGCGAATCGCACACGACGCTCGCGCGTTCGCCGCTCGGAGCCGCTCGGGGCCGCTCGGCTCCGTCCGGCCCCGAAGCGACGGCGCGCGCTCCACTCACTATCTGTATATAATTGCATAACATTTTCATTTACGTTATTCTCCTTGCTCATTGTCATCAATTTATTAAAGACTGAGGAATCAACTCGCGCATATTGACATCGTCACGAACGCGTCCCAAACGGTAGGGATTAATTGTAATATATAATTGTTTATTAATCATTAAAATATAAATTTCGCTCGGTTTCATGTGGGCTCGCTCGCCAGGGCGCAGTCGTGTGCGATTCCCGCAGTACACTCGCGGTGTTTAACGTTTTGATTGTTACACGTCAGTTTGATTGTTAACGCCCAAGTTGAAGATTCCATAAGTAGGCCTGCTGCGAGTGTACGGTGTGAGCGCGCGCGGACGCTCCGTGCTCCGCCCGTGGCACGGAACGCGCGCGGACTCCGCGCGGCGCCGCGTACCGGCCTCCCGGCCTCGAGCGCCGATCAGTCGTTGTCTCATCAACCTTTACACATGTTGAGATTGATATGTTATACTAATTCTATTGAATTATAACTTGTTGCGTATTATAAGTATGTATAGAGCGAGCTCCGGCTCCGTACGTTATGTGTAAATGTCATACGTTGATAACATTTGTTGCTGTACAGTTCAGTGATGGAATTTTTATTTTATTTTTTATTATTAATATTTTTTGTTAACTTGGTTTACGATAAACGGGTCTGCAATGTTATGTAACGAGAATATAATTTTTAATTAAGTTGAATTAAAAACAAACAATGTTGAATAATAAATATGTTTTGAATTTAAAATTCATTATATTTTAGTCAATGTTTTATTATTGTTTAGTTAGTTGTACTGTCAGATTGATTTTCTAATGAAGTGTTATTTTGCAATGTTGTAAATGATAAGAGGAAAAATGGAAGGTTACAATGTCTTAGTGTTTAAAAGCTCGAAACCAATTGAAGGTACCTTGAACATTGTCTATATTATATTAACATTAATAAATGCAAAAACTAAATGTGTGGTTTAATTTATTATCCTTTATCCTATTTAGCTGCCAATGTATCTTATCAAATAATAGTGACTCACCTGAAAGGCATTCCCGTTTCCAACACACACACAAACACACACAACATACAGAAGAAGCTTATTTATCACTGATAAAATAAGCAGCTAATTGCGCAGTACCTATCTACTGAAAAATTAAATTATTACTTTATTAGAAACAGAGGACAAGAAATAACATGTGGTTCCTCTTGGAACCACATGTTATTTCTAAAGAAAAAACTATAGACTTTTCCACCATAACTGTAATCTAATTATACGAGTATATAACTCAAAGGTGACTGACTGAAATAGTGATCTATCAACGCACAGCCCAAACGACTGGACGGATCGGGCTGAAAGGTATGCGGTAGATGTTATTACATGAAATCATGAAATTCAATCCCTAAGGGGGTTAAATAGGGCATGAAAGTTTGTATGGAAAATCGTCATTTTCACGCGGGTGAAGCCGCTGGCAAAAGCTAGTCCCAAATAAAAGCCGTGTTAACTTGGTTTCGGCCCGCAACTGTAGCTGACAACCCAACCAGAGCTAATTTCAGAAAATAATAATTTATTAACCCGCTGGGGGTCTAAAATGGCCACTTTCGCAGATAATATTATGAATTGCGTTAAAATTCGTAAAATGGTCACAGACGCAGTTACTATTATGAATGGTCCATTATACGAAAATTTTAAAACGCAATTCATTATTATGATCTGCGAAAGTGGCTATTTTAGACCCCCGTTGGTAAATTGAAATGCAGATAAATGGTTGTACTACAGTGCTACTAAGACAACTATGTATGGACACTCCTTTGAGCGAACAAAGTCCAGTTCCTTTGTGTCCCTTCGTCCAGCATACTCACCATGGAATCCTGATATTTCATGAATGTCAAAAAACTGTTCTGAAATAGTGCTAAATAGTGCCCAAAGGAAAAAAATAGTGCTCTTGTACTTGCGAAGTTATAGCCATAGTTCGATGAGTATGCTGGACGAAGGTTTCGCCCAGCATACTCACCTCCGTCCGGAGAATCTGTATACGCTTCAAACATAATTCATACTTCAAAAAATAGTTCCCAAATAGTGCCAAACGGTGCCCAAAAAGAAAAAACAGTGCTCGAATAACTTCGGAGTTATAGGCTTCGTTCAGTGAGTATGCTGGGCGTAGGTTCTACGCCCAGCATACTCACCTCAGTGCGCGAATATCGAACGAGCTATAGGTACAATTTACGTCTCAAAAAATTGTGCTTGAAATAGTGCCCAATATCAGTCCAATTTTTGCTTGACTTTTGACTTAGAAAACCATTAAATTTTAATGTAAACTTCTACATACTAACGTAAAATGGGGTACAGTCGTCGACACATGTTTTTGGACAAAAATATTAAACTTTCTAATTGTAGACTTCATGTTATTGGAAATAATTATGGTATTTTCTCACATGTCAAAAACTTTCGATTAAATGCATTATTATATATTTTATAAATAATAATAAATGAATGAAACTTTAAGCGTAAATGAAGTCTATTACTTCATTGCATTGTGTGTTTGTCTGAATAAAAACAGTCATTTGCAGCCAATAAAATTAATATCTTGAAAAATTGTAAAAAGGAAATTATACAGTTTCTTTTTGTATATATGTTGCAGGCAAAACTTATAACCAGTCAAAACTAGTACTGTGACATAGTTATACAAATTTTTAAAACTCTTTCCAATAGTTTCATCAATGAAAGGTTTAGCAATAAAAAACATTTTTAATTACTTACGTTATTTATTACTATTTAAAGGGCCAAAGTAATCAGAATTCTAGTTAACTAGTTCACAGCTTTTGTTAACATTCATAATATAATCAATGTAAATAGAAAAAATTGTAGTTTTAATATTGTATTTGTATATAATATACATATAAAAAAATGTTTAGCCAAATATTGGTAAAACTTTCTAAAATATAACACGTAGGTACTTGTACTTAATTTAGTTAAATGCCACTATTATAAATTGAAATATACTTACTGATTTGGGTGCAGCTCCTATATTGATTACGTACTAGATACACAATTTTATATAGGTAAATAATGACATCACCAACACATTGTTTGGTTTTGCAACCCACTATGTAGTCAAACTCAAAAGCCGGCGTTATTATAATGATGTGCGACGAAGTAAACAAACAAAGAAACTGAGAAGCGCTTGTTCGTTTCGATTGCTTTGTGACACAAAATGGACCCTTATCACCTTCAAAATACAGATCAGTCTTGTCTAATAATCGTAAGATGTTAGGGCAGCGCCATCTAGTATTTAAACATAAACATATTCATTTGCGTCGCGGGCGCCGCGCGTCGCTTTGTGACACAAAATGGACCCTTATCACCTTCAAAATACAGATCAGTCTTGTCTAATAATCGTAAGATGTTAGGGCAGAGCGCCATCTAGTATTTAACACTCTCACCGCCATACGGTCCGCCGGCGGGACGTATCTTTTCGAGTAAGGTACCCCACCTACATGTTGCACTGAGTGAGATCAGCAGGCCGTACGGGCCGCCGGCGCACCGTATCTAGCGCGCCAAAATCGAACAAAGTTTACGTTATTACTTAAAATCATAACCGAGTCTGTCACGCCACATATAATAATCAATCAGTAGCCCGCCGGCCGCCCGCACGGCTTGCAACAGTCGCATTTTCGCGCGCTTTTTGAGGAATTTCGTTGCTTTCTTGTGCATTTCGTTACTTGTGCGAAGTTTCCATCATTATGTCGGACTCAGAGGATGACTCAGACTATTTATTATCAATAATAATTATTATTATTATTAGGTAATATTAATAATAATTATTATTATTATACTTTTATTTTATTAATAAAACTAAGGTTCTTTCATTTAAAACTACTTTTTCATTTCTGTAATTAACCCCCTAGTAATCCTGTAAATTTAAAGATACAGCATTTTTTTTTTTTTTAAGTTGTAGGTAAAGAAATAAACTTTGCATCTGGCAGCTTCATTTTTCTGTAGCAGCAGGCCACGCACTACAAATTGAATATGAAATTGCGAGGTCGTGGCGGACCGCATGGCTTGCTAGTAAAACCAAACAGTGAGCCCGCCGGCGGCCCGTACGGCCTGCCTCACTCGTTACAGATTTTTCACCGCGGCCTGCACGGGTAGGCAAAGTTGCGGCCGCAGGCAGACCGCATGGCCTGCTGCACTGAAAAATTCTATATATGGGTGGCGGTGAGAGTGTTAAACATAAACATATTCATTTGCGTCGCGGGCGCCGCGCGTCGTAAGCCCCATACCTATTGACCGTACGTGCATCCATTACTGCCACACTATATTGAACTTTATCACATGAGGAATACAGGTCAATTCCGTAAACGTTGTGGTACCGTCCTTGATCCGGAAAATGATTATTTTGAATAATTTTGTCAGTTGTAATGTAAGCATTAATAACAGCAACTTTATTTTTCATGCATGATTTACTTCATTTGATATCTTAATCCTTCAAGCGCCGTGATCTAGACAAAATATATAAAATCATTGTTCCTAGCTACCGGGGTCCCATGCGACGCGCGAAGGCTTAATCATATTATTATAAAGTATTATTAAAATAATGTGTAATTAATAATATTGCGATTCTAAAGTAAATACTCCCTTACATAGACAATTAATAATTTACACAAGACAAAAATTGTTAGAAAGAAAGTTAATAATATTGTATTCGACTGTACTCAATGTAATGTATGTAGAAGTTTACAATCAAATTTAATGGTTTTCTAGGTCAAAAGTCAAGCAAAAATTGGACTGATATTGGGCACTATTTCAAGCACAATTTTTTGAGACGTAAATTGTACCTATAGCTCGTTCGATATTCGCGCACTGAGGTGAGTATGCTGGGCGTAGAACCTACGCCCAGCATACTCACTGAACGAAGCCTATAACTCCGAAGTTATTCGAGCACTGTTTTTTCTTTTTGGGCACCGTTTGGCACTATTTGGGAACTATTTTTTGAAGTATGAATTATGTTTGAAGCGTATACAGATTCTCCGGACGGAGGTGAGTATGCTGGGCGAAACCTTCGTCCAGCATACTCATCGAACTATGGCTATAACTTCGCAAGTACAAGAGCACTATTTTTTTCCTTTGGGCACTATTTAGCACTATTTCAGAACAGTTTTTTGACATTCATGAAATATCAGGATTCCATGGTGAGTATGCTGGACGAAGGGACACGTTCCTTTCACTGTCTACAATAATAGGTACATTAAAATGGCCTAGCCTAGAACTAGCATAATCTAGACTACTGTTAGAAACATTGGCATTGTGCCTCATGAACATTTAAGTAGGCTATTATTTCTATGATTTAGGAAAAACGAAAATTTTATGGGCCTGGGGTAATTTAGGAACAGTCCCATGTCAATAATAATGGCCATGTCAACAGGGTTTTGAGGCTGAAAACTGTCTGTCTGAAGTCCCAATCTGGGCATCGAACAAAGTTCTTGGAAAATAATATTTGGGTTGACTGATAATAATAATAATACAGGGGTGCGCGCCTCCAGACAAGAAGAGAAGCATGAAAAAGTGCGACTGTGCTGATAGTCAGCTTTATCCGTTATTCTGTATAATTTCTATGTTGATGGCGAACGGTTTACTCTAGGAAAGGCGGGTAGGAAGATGGGACAAAAAAACAGATTATACGTTGGCTATCATTTTTATTATCAAAAATGCACTTGGCTACATAAAAATACAAGTTTGATTTAAGCAAAAATGAGATTTCGTACAAAAATACGAAGAAATGGACGGAATTCCTTATTTCAGATCACACAATAACTAAGTAAAAAAACTTAAATAAGTAACTAAAAATACACATTAACACGATTAAATAAAAAAAGGTTGTACCTAAATATGATAAAAATAACGTAAATGTTACAAAATTGATTCGCTGCCACAAGCTAAGTACAAACTTTAAAGAAGGTTATTATTTTAACAGTACATCTCTGCCATGCTCTTAGGCGTGAAGTTAAGTTATAATTATACACCTTTTCATCTAAATGCAGATACTACAGAGGCACGAGTGTTCAAGTGAAATCGAGTGGAATACATTGGATGAACACGACCCTAAAATAAATTTATAGATTTAAATAGCTGCATTTTATATGTAAATATGCATCTTCAAAGGTGGATTATAAAAATGTGTTGAGTTGTGCATTTACGTTAATTATGCGTAGGCGCAGAGTAATTCATTCAATTTCATCGCCTTGCCCACCATAACTGCTTTTTGTGATCCGATTATAATAATTTCATTATACGATATTATGTTTTATAAGGGCAGTGACCACAGATAGCTTAATTAATAAATAATATCAATAAACACGATATAAAATAGATTTCTATCCAAAAAAAGTAGTATTCCATTGAGATTCTTCTTTCAATTAAACATTTAAAACAAATATACTTACAGATAATGTAGAACCTAACACTGAAATGGTTCAGCAGATCATGGAAATATATTGCTTGACTTATATACAATTATTTTATCTAAATTATATAAAAACTACATACTAAATATATATTCTATTGTTTCAAAACTACAATGGACTAACCGAAGAAAGCATAGCTAATCGTCATCACAATAAAAATCACGCGAATCTTGACGATTACTGATTCCATTTACCGCTTAATTCGCCATGATTTTTACAAGAATTCAAGTTGAAACTATTTTTAAGATTTTCAAGAATTAACAGGGGATAAGCATACCGAAATAAATAGGGGATATTTTATAGATTCCTTCAGTTCCATGTAGTTTTAAAAGGAGCTTTAAAATGTTCGAGAAGTTTTTTCGTGTTCTAGTTGCTCATCAATCAGACAAAAGTGTCAATCATAAATTCATAATAAAAAGTAAATTCACCATCAGATAGTACAGCGCGTCAGGTACAGCTACTCGATCATTTCAAGTCTCCTTGTAGGCGCTTCTCTTATACAATATTGAAGTCTTCCATACAGTTTACTTACAACTAATACATAAAGTCTATGTTTACGAGAAAGGTAACATGTGTTCGAGGACAGTCACCTACTTACGTATAGCGTCAACTGAAATGAGCTATTATAAAGTCTACTTAAGTTAATACTTGGTTAGTATACGCAAACGAAGCAATACTTTACTGTACGGAGTTAAATAGTTAAAAGAATACTTTACATTTGCTACTTATAGAAAAGCTACTGAAAAATAAATGTCTAGAAATGCATTCCCTATAGGTAATCAAATCTATACAATTGGTACTCTGTGCCATAGTGTTAGTTTTTACATCGTATTTCCCTAGTTTAGCTGTCATTTAGTTAAAAGAGCTTTAACTATATAGAATCAGCCATTCACCATGAGCCAATGCTTATTATAGGAGTCGTGAGCGGTCGGCAGCGCGTGATCATTTGTTCCGCGTGACTACAACCGCTACTCGACCCGATCCTTAACATGCATAGAGAAGAGACAATACTTATACATATTAATAAAGAGGTCGAAAATAACATTGCGATTTTTATCCTAAATACCATTGCCGCTGACTTCGCCTCTAACATCCGAGTATAAAATATAACTCTTTGGATCCTAACCCTTTGGATTCATACGGCACAACATCTTGACTTTACCATCTATTTATATTTTCGAAATTGCGATATTTGTTAAATCAAATCCGAAATTATTTCCCCGCATGGCAGACCGGTTTCCCAGAAATAGACGTGATAACAGTAAACTCTGCCAACATCCGGCTCGGACTGCACTTATGCGCAAGAGTGTTTTTTGTATGGCTCCCATTATTTTCAATAAGCTCCCCAATGACTGGAAAGAGCTAAGCTTAGTAGCATTTAAGAGAAAACTTAAATCTTTTTTAGTTAGTAAAGCATATTATGATGTGAATGAATTTTTAAGTGAATCTATATGATATTGACATGCTTTATATATATCTGAAATGTAATATTTTTCCTGATAATGATGATTGTATTTAATAATTTTTAATCTAATTTATTTTGTATTTTAATTATTTTTGACTTACTGCTGACATTAATTGGTTTTTGTTTCTTTTTTTCTGATTATCAATGACTGATTATTGAATATTTTGACAATTTTTGTATGAGTTTGACAATTTCATCAATCATTTTAATAATTATAATTTATATATTTACGTCAGCTTTGTCCGTATTAATGATTGTAAACTTGTATTAATATTTGCACACCATGGAAATATGGTAAACATGTTAGCACAACTCCATGTACTTCTTATAACACCTTGCATGCATTTTTCTTCTTTTAATTGTATGTACACACATGTTTGAGCAAATAAAGTTATCTTATCTTATCTTATCTTATCTAATAACACTACATTTTGGTTAGTTTCCTAAATACTATGAAACGATTTCGTACTGCGGCACATGCGGTTCGAAGTCGAAACCATTATAATGAGTAAAGCTGAGACTCCTGTTGCCGGGAGCTTCGGCGAATGGCTTCAATTCCTGTACCAGGCTGGGGAAGGCTGGTCTCTCGTCAGGGTCAACCTGCCAGCACTGCAGGCACAGCTGGAAGAGTTCGTCGGCCGCGTATGACGGCTGCGACGGCCGCATGCCGCGCAAGATGCGCGCTGCCACGTCTTTATTAGCGCTATGGAAGTACGGAGTAGCACCTATCGTCAGCGCCTCCCACATGAGGATACCGAATGACCAAACATCAGCCTTAGGATTAAATCTAGTCTGTCGTAACATCTCGTGAGACGTCCACCTGGTGTAATCAGGAGTTTCATGCAAGGGTCTCATGTGGGATAACCCAAAACCGGAAACTTTCGCGACGCCGTTGTCTGCGAGCGCGATGTTACGACAACAGAGACGTTTGTGTAATATCTTCTTACTGTGCAAGTACTCCATGCCTCGAGCAATATCCACAAAGTACTGCAGCAATCTGTTTTCAGGAATAAGACAGAATTTGTTATTTTGAAGATCCCTGTGTCTGCTCTGTAGTAACATGTCTTTAAAACTGTGTTTATTATCTTCTAGAACCACAAATAGAGTTGTATTAGTTTCACAGAAACCAATGAGTGAGATCACATTTTCATGTTCACTGGACTTGATGAGCTGGTCCAGTTCCTGCAGCATCTGCTTCTTGTCAGGTCTCTCTAGCTCCCTGTCGGCCACAACCTGCACAAGTCCTGGGGTCTGTGCCCCATGCTGTTGAACTTTCCCTCTTGTAAACTTACCATAGCTGCCAACACCAACTATGCAGGAGATATCAATGTCTATTAGGTTTCTTGGTATGTTCCATAGCTTTCTTTTCAAGTTGCTGTAATAATCTACTCTTTCATCTTCTTCTTGAATGAAACTTGAGTTCTCAATCTCCATGCATGGTTCACTCATACTCAAAGGCATGGACTGGGATCCTCTCTGTGACCTCACAATGTGGACCCTTTTTCTTAAGACAATGACCAGGCCCACACCTATTAGCAGCAGTACCACACTAATAGCTATGGCTGCTCCAAGTGCTATCACCATGGGAGAAGTCTCTTCAGGCTCATTGATATTCAAGATTATTTTCTTAGCTGATTCAGCATATCTGATTCTTTTCACATGATTTTTTTCACTAACAATTCCTAATGACACCTCAATATCATTGGTCAATGGCAGGGGGGCATTGTAGAAACCATTGTAAGTATGACCGTCTCCTATGATGAAGTCATGTGCAATGTCGTCAGGATCTAACTCTGCAGCAATGTAGTAGGGGAGCCCATTGTGAGTTGCATAAGAGTGGTTCCCAAGGGTAGCAACAATAAACCCTTGCTGGTACAACTCTATAGACACTACAATCCTGTACATGGATACAGGTCCATTGACATTTTTAGCTTCAGGGATGTGTACCACCATCCTGTTTCCTTTCCTGTCCCTGATCTCTATGTCAGGAGGGCTGGGGTCCGGGGTGCCTATCACTGTGTCTACTGTAGTTGTGATGTTAGGGCCTTCAAAACCATTATTAACTGCAACAACTCCAATCTGGTACTTAGAACCTGGTTGTAGGTTTAATAGTTCAGTGTAAAGAGTTATGTTTGATACTCTCCATTCAAGATCTATGAGGGCAGCATCAGTGTAGGTCTCAACAACAATAGCTCTTATTATATAATAAGATAATCCTGAGAATGCATCTGGGGCGGTCCAGCGCACCCTCACCGTGGTCTCAGTTATGTTAGTGATATTGATTGATGCTGGAGGTCCTGGGGAGAGAACATCGGTGTCGTACACACTTGCGGCACTCTCTCCGCCGCATTTTTGAGTGTCATTCTTGGGACACGGAGTACCACAATCATCTTGAGGCAGTTGGAATTGCCCGGGCGCGTTACCGCAGAAACACGTCGACTCGCTACCCAGAATAGCGTACTTGTAGTAAACTTGCTCGCACGCCGACAAACAGACATCAACGGACTGTCCAGTGTGAGTGTTGAGCACATTCTCCACCATCAACTTGTAGCAGCCGATGTAGTCGCCTCGGTCGCCGCTGCACCCCCACAAACACAACAATAACAACACAAATATGTAACACTGTATCTCCATTGTGTTCCACTGTGTAATTGACTCATTCAAGCCCACTTGACGTTTTATACACGCCCGAAAGACAAATTCGTTTTTAAAACACCCGTTTTTGGAACTTGAAACTCACAGCTATTGAGTATTTATAGAACATGACGTACACCATTGTGTATCACTGGAACATAATAATTAATAAATAAACTTACGAAAAAATCGTACTTGAACCGCGTTGCTTGTTGGTTCGTTATTATTTTGACAGATGGCAAAAGGTGTTGCTACTAAAAATGAAATTAGTTTCTTGTTACTGTTTCTTGTTACTAAATATGGAATTAGTTTCTTATGACGCAAAGAAGAAAAATCGTAATGTGTTAATTGTAGTATTTTTCGTTCTAATATTCATTTCATACACTAACAAACATTAAAATAAAACGTTTTGTAGTTTATCTGGTGACACTTAAATAAATTGAGCTGATAACACTAATCGGTGGACAGTGTGGTCCAGAGGAGAAATATTTTGTGAAAATAAAAAAAAACGTTTTTACGTCTCCCGTAACACCACAGCACCACAGTGTATCATGCTGTTTACCCTTTTTCTATGTAATTGATCGCAGTATCTATATTGATATTATTATTTTAATGGAACATGTAGTAAAAAAACAAAATTGTGTTTTGACTGCACCAAAGAGTACAACATAAATAATAGACTAAAATGTGCTGTCTGTCAAAGCCGTCATGCGTCAACGTCAAACAAGCAAGTTTGAAATTTTGTAAACGGTAAACGGCCAAAAGTAGAATAATTTTTATGTGATGTAAACAGTGTGGATAAACATTGAAAATACTGTAATAATCACAAGATATTACTAAACATGTCGACCAGATCCGGAAAACGTAAGTTTTGTAAAATATTGGTTCATTTTATTTAACTGTATGAGAGTCGTTGAGTAACAGATTTTTTCCGCGGGTTTCAGGGATTCACACTTCTTTGCTGGAAGATACAGCTTCAACCGAGGTAGAGCCTGCTGCGAAGACAGAGAGGAAGACTCGGAGCAAGCGAGCGAAAGAGAATATAAACGAGCTGAGTGTCTCAATATTTAAAAACAAAAAACGGAACAATTATGTGAGTTACCCTATTGACGATGAACCACTCGGAGATACAGCGACAAAAAAGGAAGGCGAAGCTAAACAAAGCCGAGCTATACCTAAAAATGCTCTCAAAGAACAAAATACTGATGAAAATAGTGACCAATTAGAGTCACAGACTGAAGCGAAAAGTCTTACAAGAAAGTCGCGCCGTTTTAAGAGAGTTGAGGATGCTGAAGTGACTGAGAACCATGAAAATGTACCAGCTGAGGTCACGGAAGTGGCAAAATCAAAGAAAGGTAAGAAAAAGAAGAAGTTGGAGGAAATTGTTGACAATACCCCTATTGAAGAAAATCTTCAAGTTTCTGAAGATGTACCTGTTAAGAAGTCTAAAAAGAAAAAGAAGAAAGGGAAAAGAGCTAGCTCCACATTAGTTGAGGATGTCCCACAAAAGAATAATTCTATGAACAAAAGTATCACATCCATTGACTCATTCCATAGTGCTGCAGGCAGTCCTTTTAAAACTGAAAATGTTGACTCAGTACCAACCGATAAACTTATTAACACATTTCATTTTGAGAAAACTGAAGAAATTATCAAACCATCCAAAACTATCAAAAAAAAGAACAAGAAAATAAGTAACAACAACATTATTGACGATAATGATAAATCAGTCAATATGGAAGTTGATGATAATAAGAAACATAACAAAAGCACTAAAAAAAGAAAGCCTGTTTCTGAAGAGACTAGCTTAGAGCAATGTTTTGTCTCAGTGGCTAGAGACAATCTGGAGAAAGGCCTTGAAGATATTTTAAGTGTTTCAAATGTGTCCAACAAACATCTAAGAAGAAGAAAATCTAGCACAAGAGAAGCCACAGTTGATAAAAGTAATATTTCAACTAATCTTGAGAAAGATGTGGAAACTATGTCCGATGTTATCAATATGTCAAACAGGCAATCAAAGAGAAGAAAATCAAGCATAAAAGAACGGAATGAAGTATCGCTACCCGTTAACAAGTTGGAAGATGAAAATGATGTTAAAAATAATGAAACCTTGGACAAGGGACTGAAAAACAGAAATTCTTTTGTAAAAGATAGTACTTTTAATAAAAGTAATGCATCTATTGTGAAAGAAATAATTGATAGCAATGATGTTCTTGATGAATCCAATGTCTCCAAGTATCTTCTTAAAACCAGAAGATCTATGATAAAAGATAGCACTTTTGATAAAAGTAATACATCTATTGCAAATGAAATTGTTGAAAACACTGTTGAGGTTAATTCTGATGTTTCTAGCAAACATCTCAAAACCAGAAGATCTATGATTAAGGATAGCACATTTGATAAAAGTAATGCATCCATTGTAAAGGATTCTTTGGAAAACAGTGTTGTTGTTGATGATTCCAATATCTCCAAGAATCATCTTAAAACCAGAAAATCTGTGATAAAAGATAGCACATTTGATAAAAGTAGCAATTCCATTGTAAAAGAAATAGTTGAAAGCAATGCCGACGTTGAAGTGTCCAATATTTCCAACAATATACTTAAAACCAGAAGATCTTTTATAAAAGATAGCACATTTGATAAAAGTAATGCATCAATGGCTATAGAAGACCCAACTGAAGAAATTGATGTAAATACTGCTAGACTTTCCAAAGGTAGAAAATCAATTCTAAAAGATTCCACATTTGACAAAAGCAATGCATCCATAACAAATGGTAACATTGAAAAAGATTCAGAATCTGATTTGAATGTATCAAGTAAGCAGCTAAGGAGGAGGAAATCTTATGTAAAAGATACCACTTTTGAAAAAGCAGAAAGTGTACTCAACACTACATTTGAAAAAGAAGAAGAGAATGGGAAGGAAACTGTAAAAGATTCCACCTTTAACAAAAGTAACAGCAGACATCTCGATGCAACATATGAAAAAGATCTTGGAGCAGAAACATCAACTTCTAAAATAAAGGAAAAGAAATCCAGTGTAAACACAACTTTTGACAAAAATACTACATTTGAGAAAGATACTTCATCTTCATTTGATGCTTTCAAAAAAGGTGCAAATCACAGAAAATCCAGTATTAAAGATGCACCTTTTGATAAAAGCAACTTCTCTATTGCCAGCCTAACAAAGGAAGACTTTGAAAAAGACAATAATATCATATTAACCAGTTCTGCTACAAAAAGAAGGTCTATCAGACGTACACTTGATAATAATGATAAAATCTCAGAGAATGTCAATACAACTTATGAGAAAACTGAAAATACTGATCATGAACTGAAAAGAAAATCGCCAAGACAGTCTAAAACACCTGACATTCAGACTGTATTGAACACAACATTTGAGAAAGAAGACACTAACCTCGAGAAAGAAAATCTTATTTCTAGTTCAAAGTCTTCTCTAATCAGTTCAGACAACAGTAGTGTCATGAACAAGTCCGAAATATCCCGTATCAGTATAACAAGCGATGAATCTTCTGAAAATGTTGAGAACATAGTGAACACTACTCCATTACTCATAGAAAGTAGTATAGATGAGTCTCACGTCTCTATGACCAAACCAGAGAGTCCGAAACCACGTACTCCATTGAAACGTGAAGGGACGTTTACTAAAGAGGTTCCGGAACAGCCTGACGCTCAAGTAGAGACTCCTACTAAACGTAAATCGGTTCCAACAGCAGGTTGCACTCCTTTCCATGTCGGCAAGGGTTCTCAAAAGAAGACTATGTTAAATGTGACTCGGTCTATTGAGAAGGGTGCCCGTGCTTCAGTAGACCTGGCTCCACGGTTGACCAGGGTCATGTTCTGCAGCCCAGTGGATAACCCGGTGACATATACACAGGAGAAGAGGAAGGTCATCAAGTCCAATCTGAAGGGGTCTAACAAGAGTTTTGTTTTTGATGAAAATGGTGAGTCTATATTTTTTAGTAACACACACAACATTACGCCGGTAATCCCCACAGGGTCAGGCAGAGTTATCTAAAGATACCATAAAGGTAGTATAGTAATATGTACATGATTATATATATTTATTTTGGAAATCATAGTGGACTCATCAGAACTAATCCTTATGTAAATTAAGTATGTTTACTGTGACGTGTGTTTAAGTTAACAGGACAACCATCAGAATGTTCATAAGTCCTGATATTTAAAATGAATATGCCAATCAATCTATTTTCCAAACATACATAATGAGGGGTCTTTTTCCATATGATTATGAGTACTGATAAAACTGAGTAAGTTTCTTAGTGTGGTAATGTTTGAGAGCTCCTAGAAACAAGTTACCGTGATCGCAACTGAGTTTCGTAACCAGTTGCGAACCAAGAATTTTATTACTATTCTTTCAGAAAGCAAGATAGATTACTACTGACAGCCAGCACCAAGTGTTTCTATTGGATTGAGATGCTCTGTCTCATCATCTCATGTGGCTGTAAATGTTAAAAAAAAAACACTGGTGCGCTCCTCCGTACAAGTTAATCAGCATGAACGATTTTTTCCTGAATTCCCCGCAGTATTTGTTTGGTCAAAGCTTAATAAGCTTTATTTGTCTTTAACAATCACAATATACTTACACCACAATAACTTCGTTCTAGCTTCCATGTCGCGCCCTGCCCGCAAGCGCTCCTACACGCAGAACGATGCCGACGACTCCCGCGTGAAGCGCACACGCCTCACCGAGGACCTAAAGCATTCCGTGGACCGCCTGTCCAGACCCAGGACTGCCAGTGCTACAGGTAAACTGAAAATGTTCGGCACGTCGTTAACTCGATTTCCACCAAAGCGGAGACGAGTGCTTATTGATCAACCAGATGGTTGCAATCCAAATGATTGGTCTAATCTTATACGAATACGATGCCTAGCGTCGGGTGGAAACCGGGCCAGAAGAATTTAAGAGGACATACATATATATGTCGCAGTGATATGATGAAAACAGGGAATTGGTCAATTCCCTAAGGGATTTGATCAAACCACGGAGGAATATAAAATAACAACACGGTTTTATCATTTTCCTAAACAAATCTAGTGAATTGAACAAATCCCAGTATCCTTTATGGGCGGCATGGCACTTTGGGGACAGAAGATATTAGTGTTATAAAATATGCGAGCGAAGCGAGCGCGCGTCACGAAGTACTACTGGGATTTGTTCAATTCACTAGATTTGTTTAGGGAAATGATAAAACCGTGTTGTTATTTTATCTTCCTCCGTGGTTTGATCAAATCCCTTAGGAATTTGGTAAAATCCCTGTTTTTATCATATCCCTGCGACATATAAACTGACGCCTTTTTCCTATAGGGGTAGGCAGAAACCACAGAACGCCAACTGCTAAAGTCTATTTGCCTCGTCCTCGTTCATACACCCGGTCATACACATATACCCACGTCGGTAAGGCCAGAAAGGACAGGTGCGTTGGCTTCGTAATTCTACACGTACCTGTCCTTTCTGAAGAACATCACCAATAAGGTCAGTGTATGTCCTTCTAGGGCGTCCCCCCTTCCGGCTTTTCATCTCACATATGCTTTGTAAATAACTTTTGTTAGTCGCCGTTCTTAAGGCGCTGACAAGAGCCAAATAGGCTTGTATTGAACAATTTTTTAGCCAAATCTATACAGTTTGACACGGCGGAAAAAATATATGTTAATCTTGAACATATTTCTGATAATTTCGTTGTTTTCAAAACACGTTTTTGAAAAGTTTTCTCGATACAAAAAAATGGTAAACTAACCTCTTAAAATGATCTTCCAACAAAAATATCTGTATTACTGATGAACGTACGTTGTTAAAATTTATAACAATAACGTATCATATTTAAATACAAAATTTGGTTGTTTTTAATTTTTGATTATTTAATAAATTATTATTTTATAATTAATCATTATATGGTTTGTAAGAAGTTCGAGCGTTGCGTCATCGCGCTCTCTTTCTTACGTATGCAATCCGACAGTGAGCGCTTAGGCGCGGTGCTAGACGGACGTATGTCACTTTGCGCCCCACTGACAGCTATCCGTTCATCTATAAATTATTATTGACCGCGTCACAATGTTAGTCCAGGATCCACGGTACATTTTTTCACTTGATTACTATCAAGCTAATTTTCCGTGAGCCAACATTACCCTATACGAAAACTCTCGATTGTGGTAGGTAATAGGGGCAGCAGGGATAAAATATATATTGATTATATATTATTATAATTATTTATTTGATGATTTTCAAAAATCTATTACTAACTATTTTATTTTTATCTGATGATCATTATCTAAATCCAACATGTATTGATAACGAGCTAATCAAAAATTACTACGAACCAGCTGTTTTTTAGGGGTCCGTAGTCGAATGGCAAAAAACGGAACCCTTATATATTCGTCATGTCTGTTTGTCCGTCTGTCCACCCGTATGTCACAGCCACTTCATTCGGAAACTATTGAGACTACACAGTTGAAACTCTACAAAGTATTCTGTGAACCGCTTTACGATTTTTATACAAAAATAAAAAAAAGGATTTAGGGGGTCGCCCCATACCTACATGGAACTGAAACTATATTTTTTTTTTCATCAAACCTATACCTACGTGTGGGGTGTCTATAGACATTAGACAGGTCTTTAAAAATGACATTGAGGTTCCACAAACAATTTTTTCTCAAAGCCAATCGTTTGGAAGACAGACACTTCCAAATTTGTAAAATGGCGACCGGCCTCGCGGTCGCTTGCCTTCGGTATTGCCAACAATGACCAGCTTTTCAAGGCTGCTATCTCCTCTTTGCATTATGTGGCCGAAATAAGACAAAATACGCTGTAGGCAAACTGTTGACCATCGAGTCTTGATATCGAGTTGGTAAAGGATAGACACATTTGTGCGTTTGGCCGTCCATGGAATTCGGAGAATCCGCCTAAAACACCACATTTCGAATGCGTCTATCCTCTGTCTTACTCTTGTTTGGATTGTCCATGTCTTAACTTGTGGGGAAAAATGCTCCTTCCGAGAAGCCTGTGCCTGAAAAGGAACCGATCCAGGCTGATGATGGTTTCGTGACGGTGTTGAGGAGGAAGCGCCGTCAGCGAACCATCAAGAACCGCTGCGGCACGGCTCCATCGGAGCCCAATGTGCATATTCGTGCCGCAAAGCCGAACACTCCTTTGTACCTCTCCCGTCTACATTACACCACTACGACGGAGGACATCGTGGAGTATGTGCGCCAGAAGATCAAGTACGTGGCGAGAGTGCAGCTGCTCGAGTCGCGCCGCAACGTCAACTTTAAGGCGTTTGTGGTGCGAGTACCGGCATGCTACCTGCACCTCGTCTTGGAAGAGGACTTTTGGCCGCAGGGGGTGGTGTTTCGACGCTTCCGCGGGCAAGTGCCACATGATCGCACAGTGACGTAGTGCAACTGTAGTGATACTAATATAGTTTTAAGGTTTTGTTTACTAACACAAGCTGTCAATTATATTGTATGTATGTTAGTCTGTAAGGTATTTATCTATGGGCCAAAGTAGCCTGAAAATAAATAAATATTATTATTATTAACTCTATGGAGGAAAATCAGGAAAACTAGTGCTCTGACCAAACGGGCCTTCGTTTTAAAACTTATACCACGTTTTTCCCAGATGTTCCGGGGGCGTAATATAGCATCTTTAGCCATGGCTATCCGCCGTTTTATTTCTGTGACGCAGCTACCTTCATTACTTATATTGGAGCCCAGTTAATCGAAGCTGTCCACAGTATAGATGCCTTAGATGTTATAGGCGCCCGATAGGTTTCCCGCACGATCTACCACCATAAGCTTGGTTTTCTGCCTATTTATTGCAAACCCTACTTTGCCACTTTCCACTTCCAATCTGTGCCGTATCTCTTTCATGTTGCCAAATGTTGTAGCAAGGAGAACGGTGTCATCAGTGTACCTCAGATTGGAAATCCACTTTCCACCAACAGTAAACCCCTTGTCCCAGCCCTAAAGAGTCTTGAATGATATTACTCTTCGTACATATTGAAGAGCAGAGGTGAGAGGATGCATCCCTGCCTAACGCATTTGAACAGTCGGTGTCTATTTTGACGAAAGAGCGGTTGTTGATGTGTAGGTAGAGGCATCGGACTATGTCAATAAGATGTTGAGGCGTTCCCATGTCTTTAAGAACCCCCCACAGCTTGCCCCACTCCACGCAATCAAATGCTTTGGTATAATCTATGAAACATATCAATACAGGGCTGTTAAATTCCCGACTTTTCTCTATAATTTGGCGAACGTTCAGGATTTGTTCCCGCGTGTCTTTGCCTTTAACAAAACCTGCTTGCTCTTCTGGAATTTGTGGCTCCAGAAAGTGTATTAGCCTGTTGTTTATGATGTACAGTACAGGAGTATTGATGGTGCGTGGAGTAAGTGCCAAACACTTAATATAATTTTTAGAATCTTGTAGGCAACTTGTAAAGAGTGTGTTTAATAGAAAATATTCAATCCCCAAAACCCAGTTAGTAAGTAATCATTTTTAATGACTTCGTTACCGATACATATTGGAAGGAAGGAAGGGGACTCTTTGATCAAACCATACATTTTGTAGGACAAATATTTTTTCAAATAATTTAGATAATTATCATCAGATTTAACAAAAAAAACCCAGCTGATGATTCTCAAAAGTGTTTGTACTTAACACTTTTGAGAATCATCAAACCAACATATTTTATCCCTGCTACCCCTATTACTTACCACAATCGAGAATTCGAGAGTTTCGTGCAGGAAATTGTTGGGCGTCTCGCCGTCTCATCAAAATTAGCTTGATAGTAATCAAGTGCAAAAATGGACCGCGGATCCTGGACTATTTGTTTCTTACTTGGTAGTATGGCGCTAGGGTATCGGAAAAATTGTGGGCGTGTCCAAAAATACTGAAACATCAGAAGTCAATAGCTATTGTCATCGTCTTAAAGGGACATAATAATATAGATCTCTTAAATTGCACACTAACTAGCTAGCGAACTTGATCGCCCATCGGTTGACGGTTACTTACTCAAGTCTGTCTGCAACTACCTATCGTTGCTTCATCTTGTACTATTATTGCAGCAGCCACTGAGCTCTTCTCGTGGTTTCTCTTCTCTTATCATTTCACCAATTCTTAAGCTCTCCCAGTTATTTGACTAGACCCGCCTACGCGCCTACACTAAGTCGCCAAGCAAGATTCCATTCAGCCGTTCATTCAGGAGTAATTTTGTTGGGTGAATTAACAGTCTCTTTGCTCTAGAAGTATTTACGAGTATAGTTTCGGTCGTGTCTCCACAGCGGCTGGCCTGACCTGGTACCTACCTATACAGGTATGAGAATCAGGCTGATGTACCTCTTCCATAGAAAAGGCAGACGCAGAAGAGCATACGGTGTTGTGTCTAGTGGGCTAGTATTGCCTGACGGCTGTTGTCGGAGCATTTAATTTACGATAACCTCCCGGATAACTTGCGCGTTGCAGGAATTTGCATGACAACAAGATGTTGACTTACTGTCCTATGTCCCCTAGCTGGGGCAGGGGGCCTCCATAGATGTCCTCATCAAGGCAAGATGTTGCATGGTTCTTATTTGACGTTGTCGACATATTTTAAATGTAACATCTATTTTATAAAGAACTAGCTGCTGCCCGCGGCTTCACTCGCGTGGATATCGATCAAATTATATAGATACTAAAACCTTCCTCGACAACAACTGTACCCATTGGTGAAAACAACATGAAAATAGGTGTAAGTAGTAGTTTTTGGGTTGACTCGGCGGAGGACTTGGTTTTATGTATAGTGATAGGTCTTAGACATAGGTAAATATGTTTTGCTGTGGTTTTCAAGTGATTGAATATTTTGCCTAGCTGGCAATGTATCGTAGTAGTTCGATTAGTCACATCAGATAACACGTAGACGTTACCGCTACGTGGGCTCTTATCACTCGCCACCGCGCCAGCTCCGCTACTTAGTTGATAACACTCGTAATTACCTGATTTATTGTTATACCTTTGTAAATATTTCATAGTTTTATGGCTGAGAATTTTATTTGTAACACCGCATTTATTAGCATACCTAAAAGCACCTCATCATCATCATCCTGCCTGACTTACCCACAGCTGGGTATAGGCCACTCTTTGTTGGTACCAAGCTCCACGCTCTTGTGCCAGCATCATTCAGGGCAACAATATCGTCTGCTCATCTCGTCGGCTACTTCTTATTACTGCTACGGTGATCTAGTGCAACTGTGCAAGACTACTCCAGACCCGCGGGCCGCTGCTACAACGCTTTTGGAGTGGCTCTCCTACTGCGGTCAGTTGACTCCCAGTCTTTTGAAAACGCATTTCGAACAAGTGCGTGATTAGGTTTTATAAGATTAAACTAAGTATGCGAAACTTGTAAGATTTGTTTAATGTTCAAGTTTTATTATTGGCCTGCCGGTTGCCACGGAATTAAATTTTTGGCCCTCCTTCAAAAAAGTTGAGTAACCTTGGCTAGTAATCGCAATCCCTACTGCAAAGCAGGCAAAGTGTTATTGGGTTTTTCATAAGAAATTTCTCAACAGCAGCTCGGAGTTTTGCTTTGTGCTCGAAAGATTGCAATAAGTCGGAATTTCATAACTGGGCGAAATGTGGGTGTACTATATAAGTCTTATAAGGGTCGAAATGTGGGTACCTACATCTCTGCCTAATCATTCGGGGATTACCAGTATGATGTTATGTTTTTGCTACGACCACAATGGGCTATAACTGTAAGACTCAATATGTTGCCTGGATACCTACGCCTACGGTTACTAGATCATTTTTTACGGCAGAATCGTTTATTCGTAAACATAGTTACCTGTAATACGAATATGCGCTATGTTTGGTACCTATGTAATTTAATTACATTACAAGTCGTTATGAATTTATCTTCAACTTTCTAAAGAATTATACAATTGTTAGTTACTCATTTTCAAGCCACTATGGTATTCAGTTTCCATTTATGCATTAATATGTACTCACTATTTGATTTTAATTTTATTATTTACCTTAATAGAATTGGCATGACTAACACAGTCAATAACCAACCTAATACACTTACCTAGTCAGAAATAAATGAATTTCATTTTAATTTATTAACCCAACTCAATCTTCACAGCCAAACTCGCAGTGACCCCCAAGAAGCCGACGACCCCATCCAAACCGAAGTCTGAAGGCAAGCCGTCGCGCACCAAGCTGCCCAACTTCGCTGCCATGCATCAGAAGCAGTTCGACAAGATGGAGTCGCTGGACGAGTGCCAGGAGAGAAGGGCCAAGAGGGCTAAGCAGTTGCTGACACCGACGGCACCACCTGGCTTGCTGGACAGGATCAGTCCCAAGAGTAAGACAGTTTTACTTTATTATGGGTTCCATTAGGTAAACTATGTATGGAACAGTGCCAGGAGAGGAGGGCCAAGAGAGCCAAGCAGTTGCTGACACCGACGGCACCGCCAGGTCTGCTGGACAGGATCAGTCCCAAGAGTAAGACAGTTTTACTTTATTATGGGTTACATTAGGTATACTGTGTATGGAGTAGAGTAGATCAGTAGAGTAGGGACTCCGTTTTCCGCACTTAGACTCTTGATCGGTCCGTTGTGCGTAGGTGTCCTGGCTAAGATAGCCAGCCTAGCTCCGCCCAGAAGCACAGAAGTTTCCTGGGAGCTTCACAGGCTTCGCGGAGCGACCTCACCGTTCCGAGGATTTGTCTGCGTTGAGTAGCCACGACCTCGCATTCCAGGATGACGTGGGCGGCTGATTCTTCAGCATCAAAGCAGCCCCTGCAGAGTGGGCTGTCCGTGGCGCCTATGGTAAAAAGATGTTTATTGAGGGGGCAATGGCCCGTTATTGTCCCTATTATTATTCTAAGGTTATTTTTACTTAGGGTAAGCAGTCGTTTTGTTAGCCGCGGATGTAGACTTGGCATCGCCATTTTTGACTGTCTGCAGTCTGTAGACCGTGACCATTTGCTGTTATGGAGTTCAGTTGTTCAGGAACAGTGCCAGGAGAGGAGGGCCAGGAGCCAAGCAGTTGCTGACACCGACGGCACCGCCAGGTCTGCTGGACAGGATCAGTCCCAAGAGTAAGACCGTTTTACTTTATTATGGGTTACATTAGGTATACTGTGTATGGAACAGTGCCAGGAGAGGAGGGCCAGGAGCCAAGCAGTTGCTGACACCGACGGCACCGCCAGGTCTGCTGGACAGGATCAGTCCCAAGAGTAAGACAGTTTTACTTTATTATGGGTTACATTAGGTATACTATGTATGGAACAGTGCCAGGAGAGGAGGGCCAAGAGAGCCAAGCAGTTGCTGACCCGGACCGTAACCCCAGGGCTGGGCGGAGAAACTAAGAAAAATTAACCTATAGGATTGCATACTGGGACCTGAGCGAAGATTTTATGCAGTCCTATAGATTAATTTTCTCAGTTTCTCCGCTCCGCTGCCCGCAGCCTCGCTCCGCTTTAGTGGATAAGCAGCCTTACTCTTGGAACTAGTCCTCTCCAGCAGCCCAAGCTAAGGCGGTTTTACTTTATGCTTTCTAGCTTCTAGATATTTTATGCTTATGGATTCGTGCCCTGTGTGCAATAAAAGTTTGTGCGTCGTATCTCCTGCCCTTATCTTAATTCATTTGGTATCAGCGCAGCATGCCTTCTTCAATACTTCCATACTCGTCATCACATCATAGTGTGTATAGCGTTAATTAAAATAAGATAGTAAAGATTAGGTACCTGTACCTGTACGTCCGGCGGCGAGATGGGCAGACGACATAATTACCATCGGGGGCAAAACCTGGATGAGGCTAGCACAGGACCGTGGAGAATGGCACAAGAGAAGAGAGGCCTATACCCAGCAGTGGGTGAGTTCGGGCTGTGGATGATGATGATGATGAGGTACCTGTTGACAGTGGCGTGCGCTCTATTAAGGCTCTTAGGCTTAGCCTACCTTACCAACTGAGCATTTCTTATAACTAATTAACCATGTAATAAAATAACACCATGTACAAAATAATAATAAAAAAGTTCAAACTCCTGTTAAAATACTTAGAGCAATTTTTCGCGTACGAATCTTATATTTACAGGCTTGCTTAGGCTAGCAATCGAGTAGCCTAAAACCCATTCATAATTTTACGCACACAGCGTCACATCAGTGAATGATCGGTGCATATTTTCGTGTATATGAACCGCACACATGCATGTCAACTCCTGCCAGTGGAGCTGGCCTGTGATTGGCTGCAACAACACAAGGCTACGATTGGATGCGTCATGCGTGCCATCTTCAGCCCGCGAACCCCGGCGCGAAGTTCAAATTTGTTTTTTTTTTACGTTTTTTGCAATTTGCAGGCCAGTGCTAGCTTGAATACAGACTACATACGTCTTACAGCCGCGAATCATATTTTATTAATCAACATACAACCTAGCACTGGCCTGCAAATTGCAAAAATGTAAGGAAATTAAGAAATTTGAATTTCGCGCGTTTGCGGTCTTCGCTCTTCCGTCCACAGATAGAGTGCAGCACTGACAACACATTTCATTGATTGATTTCGTACCTATAATCCTGCAAAATTTTGTTGACCGCTGTTGTGAACAAACTCGATATGAAAATGATGCAATTTTATTTGGTAGTATTTTTCTATCGGCAAATTAGAAATTATATTTTACGTCTATGGAAGCCATTATTGTTTCATTGTTTGTTGTGACAAGCAATTTAAAGCGCGATTTGTTTTGAAACCGAAAACGTACAGATAGTGTCAGGTATTAGATACCATTATTAACAGTAGTGTAAATATTAGCTTTGTTGTGTATTATTTGTTTATTCCCATAGCAAATAATAACAATGGTAGGTATTTACTTGTGAAGTTTGTGCTAATAATGTGACGTTTGCTAGATGTTAAAGGTAATAAGTTGGTCAGTGGGTCGTCTTAGGGGCGCATGAGTTGAACCTTGAATAATGTGGTGAGTTTTTGAATTGTATTTAGGTACTTATAACTTTTACAGGCTTATTTTCAAATGTTATAAATGTGACAATGTTTTTTTTGCTGTCAATATTTCGTGGCCTACCCACCGTGGCGGACCACTGCACGCCACTGCCTGTTGACCTTTCAGTATGAATTACTTCCGTATAAAATAGTGTGTATAATTATTTTATGGTGTTTCTATCAGAGTTAACCCCAAACACGTTATATTACAGTTTTTTTTTTTGTTTACTTGACTCAAGAAACTGTCAATATAGATCTTTAACGGTCGTTAACTCGTTACAGATAGTGGCTTGAAAGTCTGACAATCAGTCTTACCACGGGGTATCGTGTTACCCAGTATTTGGTTTGTGGAGGTCAGTTAGGCTCCATGTAAAGTACTGGTATTCAGCTGCATCCATTTAGACTGGAATTTGACCCCAAGATAGTTGGGAAAACGCTAGGCAGATAAGAGGATGAGAGTCAAACAACGAACGTTTCATTTTATCAAATACATGAGAAATTTATGAAAATCCAGTCCAGTAATCCTATTCATAATACTTTCCGTTATCATATTGATTACGAACGGTGCGTCATCGGCTGCAATCGAGATACTCACTATCTATATGGGCTCCCTATTAGCTGAGCCTATCTTATCACCTACCTAACATGTGGGTAGGTAGTGTCCTATGAAAGCCGCGTCTCCATTTCATGTTATTTATGCTAAAAAAAATATCGACTTTGTGATACAGAGAATTAAGTTGAAATTACAGTAGCTAGAAAAGTTTTAGTGTAATTAAAACTGAACTCTATGAGAAGGCTTTAAGGTGGTTTTTCCTAAAACTCGGATTTGTTTATACTTTTGGAAACATAGTTGCGAATACAGCTTACAGTCGACACGTGTTCCGTATCTCTACGTAGTTTGGCAGGAAAAACACATAATATTAGTGTTTTTCAGTGAAATTGCATTGAGTCACCGAAATGTTATGTCATGTAGAAAAGTAGTGAAATATTTGATTTTGTGGAATATGGTCTTGCAGCATGCAGCAAACTACTTTTATGTTTAGTGCCTCGGTTAGAGCCATTTCTATTCAGACCATAGATTTTGTATTACCTTGCTACTTAAGCATTTCATACAAAAAGAACCCGTGATTTCCGATAATTCCTTCGTAATCGTAAGTAGGTACCTAATATGGTCCAAAACTGACTTTTCATGCCAATAACAAACCTTTTAAACGAATATTTTCATTATTACCCATCTTGATAAGGTTCATTTTCAAACGCTTTCTTCACTCACCCTGTCTATCGGTAACCTAGTACCTAATTCGCTTAGTGCATCCACAGGATGTATCATGAAAGTTCATAATAACTATTTTAAACTACAAAGTAACTTATGGAGGGTACAAAATAACTCAATAATAAGTCATTCGCGTGTAATGCCATCCCTCACATAAACAGGATGTCACAGGGGGGACTTCCGGTGTAGTTAATTAAGAGCAAGAACCAATAATATTAACCTGTCACTCCGAGTTAGCAAGTTTGAAATTGTTGAATTACTTGTATATCTGTTTATTCTGGACGTTCAATATTTTTATTTAAAAGAGTGTCTATGAAGTTTCTTGTCCATTCTTCTTGAGATCCGCTTTGGAGAGCAACTACAGCCCTGTCATATGACATTCAATAGTGCCTAATATACCCATGCCTACAAAAGTGTATAATTGAAAGAAATGCTTTGAGTTTCACTGGGTAAGACAACACCTCTTAGTGAAACTGGTTGTAAAATTTCTTCTCTTCGGGTCTTCAGTCTGACTACCCGTAACGGCTGTCGACTACGACTGACACCCGGAAGCAACGGTTTGACGTGCTTTCTGAAGCACGGCGGCTTCTCGGTATGTACTGGATCATACCGTGACCGACTTCCGCAAACATCGCTTAGTCTTGAAGACTGATCAATGCTGCAGTGATTATTTAACCAGGAGAATTATTTATTTGGTGACTATCAAAGTTCTAAAATTGAAATAATTTGTGGTTGCTGGTGAAATGTTTTAATGTTGATATCAGGGACTGAAAGCGGTTACGGTTAAAGGTTAAGATACCTCAAAAATATACCGGTACCGGTTTAAAATAAAGGTTGAGCTATACCGGTACCTTTATAAATAAAGGTTGGGCTAAACCGTTATTTAACCCTTACACGATTTCGGTACCGAAATGCATGCGCGGCGCGCGTGTGTGCGGTGGAAGACGTTAGAACTTGCGTATGTAGTCTATATATATAAAAATGTTATGTTGGTTTGTGTACGCTTCAAAAACTCAAAAAGTTCTGCACCGATCAAGCTGAAATTTTAGAATGATATATAATCCGCATCAAGGATTGTTTTTACAGTATCCACGCGGGCGAAGCCGCGGGCATCAGCTAGTTTATAATATAATAATGTGCAACAATCGGCAAGTGAACGACAGACAGAGTGGCGAGGCGGTGCGTCAAAGCAAACCCCTATTTATTAAGGTTTAGGTACCGCTACCGATACATTTATAACGGTTACGGTACTTCTACCGAAATATACCGGTATACATTTCCATACTCAGAATTTCACTACCGGAAAAAATAACGGTATCGCAATATTTCGGTAACCCTTATTTAACGGTATGACGTCATACCGAAATTTAAAGGTACCGTAATTTTTGGGTAATTCAGTCCCTGGTTGATATAATGATTTTCGTCATTAGTACTTAGCACCAACGCAACGATACACTTTTGTCTGTAACGTTCATTCTTTCTTTTTATATCTTCTTTTTTTTTAAAAACGTTGCCCCGCACTAGGAATTTCTCCTGTAGCATGGGTGCGTTCACAAACTCATACACAAATACTCGAAACAATTATCTGCAGGCCATACAAATATTTGTTCCGTGCGGGGATCGATCCCGCGACACGCAGCGCAGCAGTCCAATCGCTCAGCCACTGCGCTAACCGTGCCGTCTGTTCATTTTTATTTGTGAACCTGGTGGGGTTTTTCTGCAATAAATTATTAAAATTTATTTAATGTAATCACAGTCATCTCAAAACAACCTGTACTAACAAAAAACTTTTCCATCAGTTATCAATGATCTACATCCTAAATTGCAACAGAGGCCATCATTATAAATATTTTGCAAAGGGCAATGTCCAGCGGCATTTATTGATGATCACCGTAATCAGTCGCTGGAACAAATAACATTAGATACTATCGACATTCATATTTTTGTGATTGGGACTGCTTGTATCATATTTTTTTTTAATGTTTTATACAACAATGTAATCCAAATAGTGCGTAACTAATCGTGGATTCGTTGCTCCGATTACTGCAATAAATTAATTTGTTTTGTAGTAATTAATATACCTAATACACAGAAATCAGCAACAAAATATAAGCAATATTTGAACGGTGTCACCCTATGAAAAACTAAAAGAAAATAACTGCATTACTGAAGACACGTAAACAAGCCACTTATTTTCACCAAACTACCCTAGATAACCCAGAAACTCTGTCACTGCCCTATAAAACTGACAGACTCGTTAGTATTCGATATCGATCGTCACGCCACAAATAGATAACACATATATCTGTGATATCACGATCGTGAGTCATCTCCCGAGATAAGCGGTTCCCAATCAAAACAAACCTCTTGCAATCTTAACCTAAATACCAGGATCCGAATGTACCAGTGACTGTCCCAATTTTATGCTAGTTAAAAATATTCGCATTGAATCGAAGTAGCTAGCTACGTACGAGTCTTACCAAGGGGTATCGATACCCAGTAACCGGGTTCTAGAACTGAGCACAACCATGTTGGGGTCGGCTTTCAGTATTACCGGCTGCATTTGAATACCAGCAACAAAACAATACAGCACAGGCTGCACAGGTAGCCGCTCTTTATGGGGTGGGTGGGAAATCTTCAAATAACCCCCCCGCTCTTGGGCAGAGCGAAAGGGAGTGTCGGATTTCTACTGACTAAAAACCGCCCATGTTCTTAGCCCTTTATGTCGAGGCCGCGATATCTTTGTGACCAACCCGCAGCCCCGAGGGAACAGGCAGCTGCTTTGTGTATGATTCTGATATTCACCCGCATCCAGCGGTTTGGCTGGAAACCTAAAAAAAAGGTCAACGGTTCAAATTCTGATGACCTAAGTAAGAGTCTCCATTAGCAAAGAAGTTGACCCAACAAAAACTTTTCCTGATCCATTATACCTGCATTAGTAGGGCAGTTCTATTAATGCAGGTATAATGAAGATCAGGCAAGGTAGACTAATTAATTTAGTTCAATCTGGTGAACATTGCCATCCAGCGATTTCCTGCAATATTCACCAGGTTGACTTTGCACCACAGGACTAGTCGTTTTAGGAGGACTATGTGCCTATGGCCTTCGGGAAAAATAATATTAAAATGATTACCAGCCATTTTAAGAAGACCAGTGATGCGAATGGTATCACGGTCTACTACATTACAGTGTAATGTGGAAATCGAATCCGCCCGACCTAGGACACGGGGCGGATGCTCCCATGTAGCTATGTAGGTCGGTAATAGTAACAGGTCATAACAATATACTTTAGTTTCAGCTCACTCTTACATAACAGCTGTGCCTGCGTTTATTCTTTCATATTTCAGAGTGAAAACTATGTGCTAAGTACTTCTCCAACCTGCAAAACATTTAATTAGTTTAAAACATACCTAATAGTAATAACCAGAAAAAATAAGTACTTAGTTTTGTTTTTCTTCATTAATTTTACAGATACTACAGAATCACCAAAAAAGAGCAAAGAGTCAGCCAAGCCAAAAGAGAAAACTGACACCCCTACAAAGAAATTCGACACCCCTACAAAGAAATTCGGCACCCCTACGAAGAAGTTACCCACATTAGAATCCCTACGACCAGGTTTCACCAGATTTGGATTCAAATTGAACCTGGACGTGAACCCGTTCAGCATACCGAGCAAGACGGCTGAGAAACCAAAAGATAAACCAAAACCAGTTGAAAAACCCAACGGAATACTTCCAAGACAGGTATTATTACCATCTCTGGCTGGAGCTACGTCCGTCAGGCGTGAAGTTGCGAAGCTTGCAGTCATGAGAGAAAAGTCATTCACAGAGAGACGGAATGTGACGAGAAATGAGAATAGAACCGTCATTAAAGGTGTTAGGACTAACAGAAGGTTCGAATTGCAGATGAAGATGAGAAATATAGATTAGAACGGATTTCTGCGAGATTCTGAACACGATTAGACATATAAATCGCGTTGAAGAGTGCCAGTGTATAAGTTATACAGCAATGATGAGATTGACAGCTCTAAAACGCAGTTTGAATGGGCTGATCGCGTTCAGTTTTTTGGTAGAATTCACCCTAAGTAGGGTAGTTGTAGAATAGTTCCCGTGAGGAAGGTGAGTTGAATGATATTATACTTTTAAGCCCCAAAAGAAATAAAGAGAAAAAAAAAAAAAAAAGCCTTATTTTAGGGGGCGTAAACAATAATGGTAGTTCTTAAGTTAGCTTTAGCTCACTCTGACGAAATTGCTAATTTTCATGTAAAAATCTGGTTATTTTTGCATGTTTTAGCCAAATTTGTATTACAGTTTAAACGTTACGAGTCTGGACTTGGTCATAAATAAACTGTTGACAGTAAAAATGTTAATTTTTCATCGTAGGGTCGTATTTGGTTTTGTAATGTACTTTTTTTGATAAGTGCCCCATAGTTTTACATACGGTGCCATATTTAATTCTCTCTTTTTATATCTATACAAAAGGATTATTCCACACTGTCCCCAGTTGACGTTCCACTTAATCCCTCTGTTGGGACAAACAAATGGGCCAGAGTGGAATATTCCAATGTTTTACTACCTCTTTCTATAAAAGATTAACCCCTTTGTTCTAACTGAGAGACGTAAAGCGGCGCGCGTAGAATCCGCACGATTTTTGTAGTGCGTGGGAAGATGGGTGGGGGTCGGGGGATGCTACTCATTTTGATGACGTCTGCTCTACGCCCACTCACTCCATAGCGACTGTTCATTTGTGACGCTCTCCCGAGGCACGGGTCGCACTGCTGGCAATTAGCGAGAAGCGAGTAAAGCAACTAATAACCAGTTGTGTTGAATGCAACAGAAACTACATTTATTTGCTCATAACATGAACGGATCGTAAGAAAGCAGGAAATAATTTGAATAATTTATAGGGGGACTAAGGGGAAAATGCGCGTCATGTCTTTGTAAAACGGTCAAGGCTTTGCATAATGCTGTGTCACCGTTCGAGTCAGCACTGGTTTCCTGAGACGACGGGGTTTTCGTGATGACGTCAACCGGCGCAACATAGTTTGTCTGACAGATAGGCCGTATACAGAAAGATCGGCTTATCGGCGCTGGTAGTTCGGCGTCTTTCTTGTACGTGTTGTCGTACTTTTTCATTAATTTAAAATGGCGCGTGGCGCCAGTGCTGACCGGCGCGTGTCAGATTTTCGGAACTTGTCGGAGACGTTATTAGGCGCCCATATCGGCGTTGGTCATATAAATGCCTGCGCCGCCGGTTAACTGCATGGACCGGTTCTTATAAGCGCTGGTAGATGGACGCCGGCTACCAGCTTTCTTTCTGTATACGGCCGGCTTTATCGTCTGCTGTGTGAACATTCGGCGATCTACTGTTCATAAATGTACCCCTTTTACTAACATGGGGTACATACACTATACAATCTTGTTTGCTTTTCTTGAAAATTAGTTGGTAACCAGTTGCTTCTACGGTGGGACCCGTACCTTACCCGTGCCACTTTACTAACTTAGACAAAACATAACAGTATTAACAATAGAACCTTTATTTTGACGTAGTTTTAATTTGATTGTTACTTTAGAGAATATTGTTAACTGTTTATTAGGCGCGCGATAGTGCCATCGTAATCATGTAGGTACTGATGTTGTGTTCTCTAGCTATCTAACAGATTAAACGTTTCCACTTTATGTGTTGTGGTTTTATTGAAAATCGCGCAGCCCGCAGCCGCAACCGTATCGCAGAGTTGAGTGCTACTCCATCTGTGTGCTTCTGGGCTTTTATGCACCTAGTTGTAAATATTTATCACCCACCGTATTTTAGAATGAAACTGAATTACAAAATGTTCACACAACAGCCTCAAATTAAACCAACTAGCGAAATTGTGCAAAAGTAATGGGATATGCTTTGCTATTTGATTATAACTATGTGTTATATTATGTCATTCCACTACCTGCGGTCTTCAAACAAGGATTTATTTTTTCGTTTTTATTAATCAATAAATTACTTTTGCAGTTTCGCTAGCTAGTTTTAATTGACCCTGCATGGACCGATATCGAGTGGAATACGTAGAAGTCTATACAACGCTATTACGTGTTGTTAACCTTTTGATACTTATTCGCATAATACCTCATAATATTTCTGAAAATTTTACAAGGAGATTTTAAATTATTTGGCAATCTCCAATTAATAAATGACTTTGTCAGAACTGTAAGCTACTTACAGCAGATGGCAGCTGCCACATAATAAATCACATATTTAGGAACAAGTCAAAGTAGTAAAGTATGCATGGCCCGCCAAGTTGTGACATCTAATGAGAAGTAGGTTAGTAGGTATGGTGCTGTGGAGCTTGAAACAATGTAGAAGGAACCTAGACTATTGCACATCTAGGTATTATGTTGTAATCCTAGTCTGATATTATATTATGTGTATTACTAGGTAGCTTTAAACTGATGTGGGAAAGCTATGGTTTTGTATGTTCGTTGTTGAAATTATGTGTGTGTTTATGGGGGTGGAAAATCGATTTAGATAGGTCTAGCTGGCATAACTGGAAAAATTCGTTTTGTCTATTTTCACCCGAGCAGAGGTCGGTCGGCCAAGAACAGTGTATTACATTCATTAGCCGACTTCCCAAAAAAGAGGAGGTTCTCAATTCGATTGGTATGTTTTTTTTTGTATCCAATCCAATATGTTTTGTTAGGACTAAACTTAGGGCTTATACCAAACTACTGAACCCAAAAAAAGATATTCGAAAGTAAAAAGACCTACTATAATTAAAAGGAAGTAGTTACCTAGGTACCTGGAACTTGTAGACATTTTTCTTTTCAGAATCCTTTTATGTATTAGCGTGCTGAACTGCTGACTTTTAACAAACTTTTAAAACATTATATATTTATTGTGTGGTTCTGGCCAGTGACTAACTGATGTCAAGAGTTGCATGCCGCCCATCGGCCTCTGACTTGGCTTAACATGTCAAAGAAATATCTCAGACATGCTGGTATTCTCACATGATGTTTTCCTTCTCCGAAGCAAGCTCATTTATACAATACCTACGTAGTAAGTTCCTTAGCTTCCATTGTAAAGATATGATCCTCATTCCTTCGACTATCTATAGGTGTTGTGCAGAGTTAAGTAACGGCGACGAGGAGGCGTTTTGCGAGATTTCGAGCGCATTTCGTTGTAAGTCGCCACAAAGTCTCGTGTCACCCCCATGGGACTGTGCCAGGTCCGCTCTTGTCCATTGTTACTTATTAATTGAAACAAACCTATTGTTATGCAGATTCGTTGGCAATGCAGCTGTGATTTTATCATAGCAAATAATAAGGACTGCAAGAGCCGAGGTCACTACAAGGATTTAAAAACAGCATCTGTTGTTTACCCACCGTTGATTTATTGTTGTTACCAGGATCGATTTAATTGTCTTAGGTAGATCCCGACGACCCGCGACGCAATAACTTAGAAAACGAGCTAAGGTACGATTAGGTACCCCCACTATTATTTGAATGTTTTGGGCATTGAACCCATGACCCATAACGCGAACCGCGAACGGGCGCCCACACCACAACTAGCAAAGGTCACAAACACCGGACACAATTTGAACTCGAACCCGTGACCCGTAGCACTGAAAGCAATTAGGATAGGTACTAGGTAGTTACTTACTCTAACTGAGACACTAGCTGCGCTAAACCGACTTTTCCAGTTCGGGATTATTATTATTATAAGAAAATCCAATACTTAGCTGCTGCAGCTGTCGCATTGCAGGTAGCAGCAACAATGGACTCGGGGGGCCATAATATGGCCCCCGAGTCCATCAAACTGCGGCTAAAAAGCTGGGCGTCCTAAACAAGGTTAAGCGGTATTTCAAGCCTGGACAGCTTTCAGTACTATTATACAAAGCTCAAGTCCGGTCCGGCATGGAGTATTGCTGTCACCTTTGGGATGGCTCAGCCAAATACCAACTTGCCACACTTGACTCTGTAGAGCGCAGAGCCAGGAGGCTAATTGGTGACGATAGGCTGGCTGTCAAGCTACATAGCCTGGCCCACCGTCGCAAAGTCGCATGTCTGCATGTCGGTCTTCTACAGACTGTACTTCGGAGTGTGCGCAGGAGCTCCACGAGTTGATTCCACCATCTCCCTTCTTCCATCGGGAGAATAGACGTACTGCAGGTTATCACCGATACCTAGTCGACGTTCCACACATTCTAACGAAGCGCTTTGCCAAGTCCTTTATTATGCGCACAGCCAAGGACTGGAATTCCCTGCCTGCATGCGTCGGTTTTTCCGAGTTCATATAGCCCCGATCTATTTAAGTCGCGAGTAAACAGGCTTCTTCTGGGTAAGCTCGTTCCATCGTCGACATCATCTCTGCCCTTAGGGCAAGATTGAGGTCAAGAGCAAGCCCATTTATATATTTTTTACCCACGACGGAACGGAGACGGTAGGTATATATTTTAAATATAAGGTCAATGTGGGCAAATCCGTCTACGGGGCTATTCCATACACATTCATTTACTATTCATTCCAGAATAGTTACGCTGTTACTGGTTCGGTCGATAAAACAGGGTCAGTTTTTAGTTCTAACTATGATTCGTAGATGGAGCAAGGTTGTCTACAATTGTCAAAAAATGCATTTGAAGTTTAATTGTGCTACGAACTCGAAACTCAAGTGTGGCGTGCCGCCGTTTCTTATAAGATAAATATTAAATTTTACAAGTTACGATTTTCTGAGTATGCATAACATGTAGTTTAATAAGTGTTTCAACGGATTTTTCTATTTGTTTTGAGTATAAACCAGTAGATACAGAAAGAATTGTTAAAAAAAATACGTAACCTCAGAATGTTCAAGTGGGAAAATCCGTCTAATTTCGAAGGGGCTAAATCGTCATATACAGGAATTACCCCATTGCAGATGTCGTCAACCTTTTCATCCTTCCTATTTTTAGTTTATACTTTGAAAGTCCACTGGTAACTAACAATTGGGTGTTTGAACTATTATTTTTTTTGTAATTATTTTTACAAAAACAGTTTCACAACATAAAGGAATTTACCAATTAATGAATTAATAATACTTATAAATCAAGGCGTTTTACAGTTTTCGTCACAAAAGTATTCTGAAACACTAAAGTCATGTGCTTTATGAACGAGACACTACTCCTCCGGGGCAGCGACTGTGTCGTTATTAGGAAGAAGAAACTGACTCCTGAAATACAGATATTTAATATCTAGCTCTGGAGCAAATATTGTAAAATGTTTTGCAAATAAAGAATTTATTATTATTACTATTATACCTAACCGAATTCATTAAAAATAACCCTGTTTATTTAAGTTAATACCATAAATACCATTGTCATAATAAGATAGGATTGTTTCAATGTACCTGAAAAATTAAACTGATAAATAAAAATATTTAGTTTTCAAACTTTTTAGAAAGGTTTAAAGTCCCTGGTTCTAAAAATAGGCCGGAATAGCCCCCAAAAAAGATTTTAGGGTGTAAAACGTAAAATAAACCTTATTTTTATGATGTTAAAAAACATTTTTCTTCATCATCTGCATTTACTTGTTTACAAATTGCATAGTTTGATAAAACGGCATAACTCGAGGCAAATTTGCTACTAGACGGATTTGCCCCCAATCGTCGGGAAAATCCGTCTAACGACAGACTTTTAAAAAAACCTTGTTAGTTACATGTGGATGGCTGTTATGTTGTTTAAAATGGATGGTATACAAGAGAATAAAATTTTGTATCGCTTACAACCATCAAATTTATAATAAAGTAGTAAGTGTACCAGATTTAGTTAACCAAATTCGACTTTCAAAAAAGTATGACGGATTTGCCCACATTGACCTTATGTCGCATCATGGGTGGCCGAGATGCGAAACATCGGGTCTTCTTCGTGATCCGACATAGTTTTAGTTAGGTGTGGGCACTGTTGTGGGTAGGTACTCGAACGAAACAGAATTTAAATCAAGTAACTTTTTATTTAAATGGACTAAACGGTTTTACAAGAAACAAACACGTGCGTTGGTACACACGGCTACACATCAAGCTATACATTTCCAGTTTACGCTGATCTCGCACTGTACGGAAATCCTATACAATGCGAGACCAGCTTATACTGGAAATGTATAGCTTAATGTGTAGCCGTGCTGCCGTGTGTACTACTGAGCATCTGCCAAGACTGTCGGAGTTCAAGTGCGCTAACACTCCGTCCTTTCGCCAGTCCTCGCTGCATCTACCGACGATATCGTGTCCAAGCGGCAGTGTTGCCAGACGTTTTGAATGGGCGATCGTACGATGGGTTAATAAAAAATCGTATTCCCTAAGAAGGCTACAAAAAAAAAATAGTACGTTTTCAAAACCTTTGTTTTATTATATTAGTAAAGCAAATAATCAATTTAAACACACACTTTTAAGTCTTTATTTATCCCCGTAAAGGGTTTTACTATTCATGTTATTTAACATTTCTCGTGTTTGAGAAAAATCCACACAACACCCATAACGCTTTATAAGCTGTTTGGCTAAAAGTGTGCCATTTATTGTTTCATTGCTCAGCCTGTTTCGGATCTCTGTTTTTATAAGATTGACTGAAGCAGCGTTCACAATCTGCGTTAGAGTGCGGAAGGCATAATAAGTCCAGCAGAGCAAATTTTGCTATATTTTTAAAATCAATCAATCAAATATTGATATTAGTACTTTGGTTGTATGAAATCTAAAAAAGTCGTATGTTTACGTACGATTTCTGCCCTTGGATCGTACATGCAAAATAAATGTAAAAAATCGTATGAATACGACTTAAATCGTACATCTGGCAACACTGCCAAGCGGTAGTTGCGTTTCCGGTAAACATTTATTTAGTTCCAAATTGACTTATTAGATGGCGCTGCCTGTCGGTTGCACTATGGCGCCATCAATCCACGACATATTATATAAAAAAATAGAATCCTTTTACCAATGTTACAATTAAGGATCCTTTCTGTTCTGTGGTGCCAAAGGATAACATCATCATTAAAAAACGATAACATCATTAAAAAAGTAACAAAAATAAAGACGGTAGCTAATGCTACCGTCTTTATTTTTGTTAAACAATACATTCAGAACTAATGTTCTGAATGCAGCCACGCTTTAAAAGATCCCTGTGAAGCTAAGTGTCAGAGTTTACTGCCGCACTCAGAGAGTTAATGATTACTTAGGCCATCACTAAGTAAAGGTTTTGACAGTTTTGTATGGATGGCTTATGTAATCATGAAAGCTCTCTGAGTGCGGCAGATAAGTACTATTATGATAATCATAGACAGGGGATGTATAAAAGAAACACATAATTATGTATGACTACAATCAGATTTATTTAATGTTCTCAACATAGAAGCACAGCATGGTAGGTATTACAGAACACCTGTCGAGTGTCCACTGTCCAGGGCACACCGCGCGTCTCCACGTGGCGTTGCTGCACACTGCTCTTACAATATAATTTACATTCATCGTTCAGTCATTACGCAGGCAGTGTAGAAACAAAAACTACAGAAATCTCTATGGTATTTTTTTTTCTTAGCGTGTCTATGGCAATCTAAATGTCTATGGTAAGGGATATTACAGCTTAAGGTGGATGTTCACGGTAGCCCGCGAAATTCAAATTTTCTTACGTTTTTAGCGATTTGCAGGCAAGTGCTAGGTTGTATGTTAGTGAAAATATGATTTGCGGCTGTAAGACATATGTAGTTACAGAATTATAATCATCAAAATCATTAATACTACTCTCCGAGCTCATACAGGTTCCGGAATGACTTTTTACGGTAAAAAGTCGTAGCACTGGCCTGCAAATCGCTAAAAACGTAAGAAAATTTGAATTTCGCGGGCTACCGTGAACATCCACCTTAAAACAAGATTATTCAATGATGACGAATAACTCTTGTAGGTATGAATAATTAAAGTTGCTAAGTAGTCACCAGATTTACAACATCAAGATCGTGAAAAACTTATCTAATTCACTGTTATTTACACAATATTTTATTTCACGTAAGAATTCTTAATGTATGCATCCTGATAAAATAAGCAGACTAATACCCGACACATTCTGCCAGATCTCCACCTACGTAATGACTGGACAATTTTCATTATAAAATTACCCCTTGTGCACTTCACAATCTCACTTTTTGGAAATCAAACATTCACAATAAACACTTGTACTGTTATTCTATTAAAATACAATTTAAATACATTGTTAGGGAAAATAAATACCTCACTCTAGTGGAAATGCTTAGCTTTCATTGTACAGTATATAAAATATTTGTTTTTTCCATTCTTTAGCGTTGCGTTACCTTTACTGTGGGTTGCGCTTGCGTCAGGCTCACAAAGTCACAAGAAGCCTGTGTAAATAAGTTTATCTGGATCTGGTAACAATTAACCTTATCAAGCCATACTTTTGTTTTACTCAAAGTGAGGAGACACACGAGAAACCAATTAGAACTTACGACAAAGTTACTCATTCGTTAATTTCAAGCAAATAGGTACTGAATTAACTCTGAATAGAGAAGTTCTCCCGTTGGGATGTACCTACCTATACAAATAGGTACTTAGTGAAATAAAAACCTATTCCATCTTTATGAATTCCCAAAACGAATTATCCAAATTACTTAGAACTAAGGATTACATAGCTACTCCCAAAACAAAAGTAAAAAACTCAATGACCTTATAACTTAATTAGGTCCCAATTAAGTAGAGAGAGGGAGAGAATATTAAAACACTTTCCTACCGTCTGTGTTTCATGATCTTTTTTGTGTTCGACATAAAACTTATGATTATATTTAATAAGATAGGCTTAAGTAAGGCTCAGGATATTTATTAGTTACTGTACTATGTCATGTTCTTGAAATCCTGACATAATATTAGTATGATTTAATACCGCGTCGTCCTCATTCGGTCTAGCTAGTTGTAATAGGGGATCGGACAGGGTCAAAATAATATGATTCTGTTTAGTCCGTAAGTTCTAGATTATCGAAAAATATTGAATACCTACCTACGTGTTTTTTGTTTTATCAAATCAATAAAAAATTGACGAAGATAAAACGCCTCAAAGATCTTGGAGTGGGGCTTGAAACGTCACTTGTGTCGTCAAAATGTACTATCATATGACGTCACACGAGTTTTCGAAGCACTTTATCGTCTTCATTTTAAGTTTACGTGAAAAAAGAAAAAATACGTGTCCAATAATTTTTGGAAATCTATCTGACGGACTAATTAGTTTTTTTTTGTCCGATCCCCTATTGTAAGTCAACCGAACGCTAGTGAGTAAGTAATAAGTCCTAGAGATGCCAGTGACGAAGTAATCTTGTGGAACTTTTATTCGCGGACCAAATCAACTTTAGTTTTATGTCTACAATAAAAACGAATATTTCAGGAGGTCTACTTGATTCGTTCCGAACTTTATATCCATTGGGTGAATTGGGTAGTGGCATTAGTCGAAGTAACCTTATGTAACACGGGTTTATATGTTATTAAGGAGAATCTAGGATAAAATACAAAAGCGTAATAGCCATTAGCCCAGACAGGCTATTGTCTATGAATACCAATAAGATCAAACAATACTTAGATATTTATTCTGCGAATTATTTTTTAGTACGAAAACGGTTATCTAATAAAATAAATGTGAGTATTGAAGCCATATGTATGAAATAATAACAACAAAAAAATATGGAATAATAAAAACTAAGTTTTACTTTCGCTTTACAAATTACATGGCGCCAAAACCCGCCATCTTGGAACAATTTTGGCGGGTCAACGTTCTCGCGCAACGACCATACAGTCACCTCGCGTGACGTGATTAATATTTATATATTCTTCAAAAATATAATTATCTAATAGCTCAACCTTGAACTGTTACTGCTGTGGTTTTTGCTGAGTCCCCTAGCGTGTGGCTGCCAAGTTCAATACTTTCCAAATTAGCGACTATTGTACTGTACGTATAACACTCAAGGGTAAACACAATTATGTTACCATTATTGAATTTGATGAATAGGTAACTAGTACATGTTCGTCGTCAAGGATAACAAAAAAAAAACACCACAACAAAATACATACATACCAAAGTAAGCAATTAAGCATATTAGTTTTCTGCAGAACGATAGACTGCAGTGGCCTTTCAGGTTTAGAAAACACGTTTAAGCAATTTAATCATGAAAAGGCTTATCCCAATTTGACAAGGCTCGTGCTCTGACAAACTCTACTTTCCCAAATATTAGTTTGCGACATTGTAGGGCTGTGAGATTGGTTGTAAGACTTTGCGTAAAGACAATTTTATTACTACCCACATTATCTTATAAATACGGAAGGTAGGAGATAAGAAGTACCAAACTGAAGTTTGAGTGCCAGTGAGAGATGTAAAGCAAAATTGGTGGAGATCCTGTTTTTTTTATTGATATAAGAATCTTTTTTAACAATAAGGGAAAAGAACACGAGGGAGCTTCGTCAAGCACCTATTGATGAAGAGAATACGTAATAATTGGACTGCGCGGAGTTGAGGACTCGAGGGCCATCTTAGCAGAAGGTTTGTCTCAAGAATTGTTTTCTCGGGACACTAGAACACTCATAGATTCTTGTCTTAACCTTTATTATAAATATAATATGTTTTTTCGTTCATCTTGCGGAATATGAATTCAAGTTTTTCCTGCTATGAAAGAAAATACGACCTCAGTCTAAATGTTTGGTGGTGGTGTTTTGCGTTTCGCGAATTGAAAGGCGTAATAACTTTCTCATTTGCAAGCGCTAAGTAGGTAATGGAAAGTGCCTGATTATGTCGCATTGTCAGTAATACTGCCATCAAATCGATTCGGTACTGAAGTTATATCAGGTACCTACTGGTAGTATATAAACTGAAAAAATATTCGAAGCTTTGCTTTTAAAAAAATATCATCGCGTTCTATTTTTTTTAATTCAAGCACGAATTCGAACCATTGATGATCGAACTGCCAAACAGTCTTTGATAACAAAAGATATTAAAAAGTAAATATCAAATAAACTGCGAATACAGGGCACGTTTTACATTGACCGACACGTGATTTTCAATGTCGGTAGGTATCTCATCAGTTCATATTTTATGTTGTAAACTCGATCGATACCGATACTATTGGAATTTGTACCTTTTAAAGATTTCAGATTATTGCTATTGCCTCAATAAAAATTATAAGTAATAGCATAAACATAACTTCACGCCTATAATCCATGAAGAGTTCGACAGATAATATATACCTAAGTACCTACACATTTTTCCTGTTATAAGTAGCTATATAAGGTCAGATGTAAATGGGAGCGAGCCTACTGCGATCAACCACGCAAAAATTAAGATTCTGGACTTCTAAAAGTAAAGTAGGTACAGCTATTAAACCTATGCCCAAAAAGAAAAAAAAGAGTTACAGTTTCAAACAATGCTTCTAAGCGAAAATGAATGTAAATGTACATATTGAATTATTTTGTGTCGATTTCATTACAGCTCTTGCCAAACCACACCTGCGTCCATAAATGAGTCTAGAAAGACGAATAGTAATTTACACAATAAAATCTTGCCGAGTACTTTACCTTCCTAAGGGAAAAACACTCGCCCAGAGAGACGTTTTAGTACTATACGGGCGCGTCATATTATCGCTAAATGACGTCACAGAAATATTTGCCGAGTGAGTGAACAGCTCTCGTGCCGTGTCACGTAAAAGGTCACATGGACGATATTATGCAGAATGCAGGCTGTGCTCGCTTTCAAGAGTTTAATAGTCGTTAACTGAGTCGCTTATTACCTTTATGAGTTTCTCCCCTGACTTGCTGTAGGTAGTACCTACCTATGCAGTTATAGCCTGTTGGATCTTTGACAATAAATCTAAACATGACGTTGTAAGACTACTGTTTTAGCACAAAATTACGTTATTGATAAACATGTGCATGGCCACTATGGCCACAATCAGATTTCACCGCCATCTTGTAACAATTATTGTCTAAAACAAAATGGCCGCATTGACGTGCTCTATGACCATGTGCCGAATGAACCATCTATCACTCGGTTATACTTTTGCTTTACATCTCAACCGCCTAGTACCTACCCTACTTTTAGAAGAAAAAAATACTGTATTGACTTCTGCAACCAGGGACTGATTGATCTCATATTTGAATTTGATGCTGACGATATACCTTAGGTCATTAAATTTGTCAAAACAATCCAATTAGGACGCCTGTGTTGCATTTCATATGGAGTGTAAGTGATTTTAAACAAAAATATTCAGACTAAAGAATATTATATCGAATGAAAGCTTCACAAATACTAAGCTACTGAAATATGGCCGCCAACTAGATATTCTAGGCACGTCTAAATAGCTATCACCATTTCACAGCAGTTGAAAGCTGAAAAGCTAGTGTTAGCTGAACTTGCTTTGTAAAACCTGAGCTCTTTGTGACATTCAACAATACTTTATTGGCCCTGCATGAAAAGCGTTTGGCATAAAAGGAGAAGACATTTATTGAAAGGCAAAAATATGTAGGTAGGTAGGCAATAAAGTTTGCATAAATAGCTCATTTTACACAATTTCGCCAACGCAACCCACAGTAATGGCGGATGGTCATCGGTTGCCCATTTTTGTGCCTCAATGGAGTTAATTGACCATATCATACAGTCCTTTATGATACTGAAATGGCTACATATATAATACTTTCTATTATTTATAGGTAATTAATTAATTACACTAGGTTTACTACAGTTTGGCATTTTATAAAAAAGAAACAAATAAAAATACTAAGCATTTTAAGTAAACTTATGAGAACAAAAGAAAATTCAGTACAACTAAAACCCCAGCAGAGGGGTTGTGAAACCATAAACAATACAATTTTTTTTCATAAGTCACCTTGATGAATAAAACTATTACATACCTAAGTATTGTAATCGAGTTGTTGCAGCGATATCGAAAAATATTAAGATTTCTTTAATATGAATAAGTCTGCTGAGTTTAAATTAAATAGAATTATGCCAACGTTAGATAAGAACATGAGATGAGTTAACCAGATAAGTTGGGAAATACGGTTCTATTTACAAAGGAACCTCTCTCAAAACGACGAAGCGTAAGTAGAGCAAAGGAAATATCGTTTGTTTAAAATTACCATTAATTTGTCGTTATGACGTAAAGTGATGCGGCACAGCTCATTACGTACCTAGCGCAGAGGGACAGTTTACCAAACACTGCGGAATTTATGACGTCTAAAATCTTTTTATTTTCTGTTCCAAGGTAGAATCTGTCGTAGAAATGCCGTAAAAGGCTTTAAAATATGTATAGTATCCTGTTATCTGTGCAGTAGCGAGAATATCGGCTTGCACAGTTCAGGGTTGCACGCTAATGTATGGTCATCACGTCGTGTTACTAAGGTCGCGGTCGGGGAAGCAAGGCGGTGCAAGTTTGCTTCCAGTTTATACTTTCCGACATGACTCGCGTGGCTTGCGGCTTCAGAGGCTATCAAGCCACACGCCATTTGCTCTTTTTATTTGTTTTCCTTTAAGGTTAAGTTTGTTGTTGAGCATCGTTTGTCATTATATTCCAGCTTTTTAATATTTTTTCCGAAGAAAAATGAGAAGCGCTAATATGAATTTCAAATATTGAACGCGGGGTCATATATTAGGCGGTAGAAGATTGAGAGTAGATTATTTCTTATTTTGTTGAGATGCCTGCCTTTTCCAACAGTGAGGAAGTTCTCGTCAATAATCTTGAGGGTAACAGTCAATTTTGGATATCGCCGCAAAAATTCGAGTGCAAAAAGTTTTTTAAAACAGTAAAAAAATTAAATTGCTGTAGTAAAAGATAAATTTTTTGCTGTATTGGTTGAAAGCCAGAGAAGCTTTCAATTAAAGGTCGGTTCCATAGATATGTCCAGCATTATACACAATAACAAAAATAAGTTTAGTGATCAAAATAAAGCTTTGGATCAAGCGGCCGATTTTCTATTAGACAAAAGAAAATTCTAGATTATTATAGCGATGACATAATATCAATTTGACTCCCAATTCCCCAACTACGTTGATTATGACTCAGTTCTTCATAGCCAATACAAATTGTTACGCAGCCTCGATAGTTTAACTCGGCCGGCGCATCAAGTGGGCTTGTTAGGATTAATCTAGAAAAAAATCCAATCTTCGTTGCTTTCGCAGTCGTCTGCCGCTCAATCCAAACCCCTACTACTATTATATACATTTAATATTAAAAATAATTCTACATACATTTTTATCTCACTATGTATATGTTACAGTTCAATATAAATTATTTATGCTCAGGCACCTAATTAGCTATAAGTAATAGGATCTTAACTACAGAGCACAAGAAGATGAATAATAATTGTGGTGTCCACTCATTTGTGATAATACGAACGTCTATGTTGAGCTGTTTGACATTAGAAACTGTCAATGTCAGAAAATGACAGATGTAACAATCGTTTAGTACCTAAGCCTAATTTAGTACAGTCACAAATAAGTACCTACGCACCTTTTGTTAAACACTCCCAACTTTACTCGGTTTTTTTTTAACACAATTAAAATGTGAATGTTTTCAACACTTATCCTAAAGGAAACAAAGTTATCTTACATAGGTACATTAATTTATTTACACAAAAATATTACACATTTTACATCCTTGTTATAGCTTTTGTAAGCTCACCCTGCATTAAGGGACCACATTTAAGCAGTTTATTCTTTTGGGCACTTTATCGAGGCTAATAAATAACATGGCGAGCCAATTTTGCCATAAAACAGGAAACATTATTAATTGTCAACGATAAATACGCACTTTTAGCCATGTCCCGTATTATAAATTAATTCAAAGTCAATTTGTCATCACCTTGTTGATCAGTAAGTAGACCAAACACAGATACATTGATGATAATTATACTCGTTTATTCACTTGCACTTGACGCTGGCTGTAGCTGACGCCACAAATAATTCACACATACGGCTCACAAACAGGTTTCCACTGTCAATGTCATGAGAATTACCCGTTCATCGTACTTGATTAGAAGTAGAAATATTAAGTCACACACACTTAATGAGACAGAAACATTACATAAAAGGAAGTCGATATAAAATGCGTGTTCCCTGCAATGCATAGTTATTAAGAATTCTAACAGTCATTGTAAAAAAGCTAATTTCACAAATATTTAAAATTAGGTATAAATAGTAGAAGCTTAAAACAACACGCAAATTGTAGAACAACTCATTAACGAAAAAAAGGAACGAAGATGCTTAAGCATCTTCGTTCCTTTTTAAAAAACGAACTAAAAATTCAACCTCCTTAGATCACACATGACAGTTTCTCATCTTTACAGAGAAGCTCAAAGGAGGTCAATGTTCTAAAATAAACACGAAATACAACCATCAAAATAACGTAGATTAAAATAACAGACAAAGCAGAGTTTACATCACACAAAATATCGAATCACTCGACGATTCAGAAACCATTTTATAAAAAGATTTTACGAAGCGACGCTATGTTGATCAAACCTTGTTTTTATTTAAATTAGTTCCAATATTTAAAATGGACTCGTTCAAGATCACTGGTCCAGTATATCATTAACATAATATTACAATGTAGAAGGCTTCAAATGATACGGGAGATATTTTTAGGCCCAGCAACATAATATGTAAAGGGTCTTTTATGAGGTAGGTCGGAAGAGGACATCCACCTAAAGTTTACCGTTATAATTTGTAAATCTGAGAGTCGAAATCTTTTCATAAACGAAATGTTTCAATTAATAAATGTCTTGAAATCTTTAGACATAAATCTCGGGCCCTATCATTAATTACAGCGGTGGAATGTGATCCCTTTATCCTGATTGATAATAAATTGTATTTCTATTGAGGTGACGGGCTGCTTTCAAGGTTCGTGACAAATTCACTAGTAGCTTGAAATAATTAGTCTGCGTTTTTGGAATCACGATAAATAATTTGTCTTTTTTTCTCATCACTGTACAGGAATTATTTAATCTAATAGGTACTGAATACACAAGCTTAACATTTGTCAAAGAATGGCGGCCAAAATAGGCACACAATTTCTCTGTTACGGGGCACTAGCTAGGCTGGGCGGCTACGCCAGATAAGCTTGATACTGATTGATTTTTGTCTAAAAATAAGTCGGATATATTATGTAATTAACGTCCCAACCAGTAGCCCAGTTTTAGTAGTTTTGTGCCACCCTGCAGAAGTGACCGTTGGAATTATTGCAGTAAAACCTTTGGGAAACATTTGCAATCCTCACACGATTTATACATTTTTACGCTGCAACGCCGCAAGGCGTCTATAGTAGACAATCCGGATTTACTTATCGACCGGTTTCGTTATTTTTGACTTTTGCTTTTTTACGGAGTATCTCAGAGCTTTATGAGTATATGAGCCACCCTCGAGGACTAAGTTATTGGGCTAAGGTTTAAAGTTAAACGAAGGTTAAGTTTTGAAGGTAGAATTCAGTTATGATTTAAATAAAATCATTTCTATACAAGGTCTTAGTTTAGTACTAAGCATGTGCAAGGATTTTAGGAGAGAGAAAGAATCGATGGTTTGAATCAACGAGTTTGAATTGAATCGGATATCGCCTACTTTGAATGAGAACACTGGTAGTAGCCTAGTAGGTAACACTTTGGGAGAGAAAAATTATTCAAAAAAAAAAAAATACAAGTTAAAAACGAACGAGAACGTTTCCAGAATTCGGACCCTGTTGATATTAGTATTTTACTCTTTGATGCGAACTTCAGTAAATTGTTTGGTTTTAATGAATGTAAAAAAAAAAAACCTATAACTGTATTCGAGTTTTATGTTCCTACGTTTAATGCATCCACGAATCCGCCTACCCTACACTACACCATCGAAATCATTTCGATAGGTCGTTGTGAACTCGACGTACCCTAGGCGCTTGGTATTGGGTAATTAGCCCGTGATGACATCATGTGATCAGGCATAGTCTGGACTGCTATTAAGCTACTGCCACTTAACCCCTGACGAGATCGAGAAAGCACTCTGGCTTTGGCTTACAATAACACTGACGTAGCAATATGTTGATCAAGTATAGATTTATACTGAAACTGAGTATCTTGCTAAAATCAAAGTGATATTTTATTGTTGTGGCTTTATGGCAGGTGTTGGATTGCAACCACTGACAAACTTGTCAAGAGGACAGTGATTTGTATATTTGTTTGTTTACCAAGCAACAGTCAGACGTAAAATATCCGTGGATAGACTGTACCTACCTGCATTTCGAACTAAATAGCTATATAATAGGTAATTGATTTGTCATATTCATTTAAGTATACGTTTAGTAGTTTTGCGTTAATTAAATCTAATTATATCCAGTTGAGATAGTGTAGTTGCGCTAATAAGTAATAAAGTTGTTATTATCCTTTCCTTTTTATATGTATAGGTACAGTGTTCTATTTCCTGTTCGGGGCTTTTCAAAATCAATAAACATTCCCGATTTAAAACAGCTCTAATGTGCAAGATTAGTGTTCCACAATTTCGCTATTAATAACATAAAATGAATTAACTTTGTAATAATGTCATAGCCGGGTAATAAATCGCTTGTGGAGTCATTTTAAATTAATTCTTGGCCTGTAATTGCCGTCCTTGAAATGTTACCGATCAATGCCGTGAGGTTGGTAACTGACCATAAATAAGTAGAATTGAGTCTGTGACAGAATTTAGTGCTTCATTCATACATTAGCTATAATGTTCCACAAGTGATTTTTTAAATGAGGTTTTTTGCTATGTTTTAAAAATACAACACGTTGACTCACACGTATTTCAGGAATTTAGACAGACAATATATTATCACTATTAGTGAAACTTGAAGTAAATAAGTAGCCTAGTAGTTGCGATAGTTAATTTATTTATCGCTAGTTTATTTCTGTGGCCATTGTAGTAATTAGTGAACTTGTAAAAGAACCGATATCTATTGGTGTACCGGATCTTATCGTGTTGACGATAATCTAACAAAGGCATGCGAAAATCTTGAAATTACCTACGCTTAAAATGTCGCATAATGAGAACTCGGCGTTACTTTCTGTTTATTGAAAATCCAATATGGAGGGTATTTAGCTACGGTAGCTTGGTTATTGTAATTTATAACAAGGCGTATTGGTTTTTTAGTCAGTAGGTATTTGAATATTAATAAAGAAATGGCGGGTTAGCAAACATTACAAGTTTACAACTGCCACAGCTGCCTAGAGTTCAATCACATTTAATTGATGAGAACGAACATCGTGTGAGACGTAGTTTTCACTTTATACTCGTAAAAGCCAAGTAAGTTCTTTCCAGTAAACTTAATCATACCATCAATAACTAAATCAGACTGGAAGCAAATAAGTACAGCACGCGTCTCAGTTATTCACAAATCACAATTACAAGCAAGAGAAACTTGACCAAAACACCTTAGCACAATGCATTACAACGCTAGAATAAGGGACTAATAAATTGATTGGTATCGCCATTAAAGAACAACGCAAAACATTTTGTTACGTTTAATGGCGCTGTAGTAGCCAACAAGGCAACACCAAAGGCGTTAAAATTTCAGCGAGTTTTTCCACATGTTCCGATTATTTACGACCTACTGTGCCGGCGTAGTGATAAATTCTTAAACGCGCTTCGACGGTATTCCGTTCAACAACTTTTATAGGCTTTGACTTTCCCATTGCCCTTTTTATTAACACCGAAAAACAGCACAGTAAATAAGTAAAAGCTTGGCTCCCTCTCGCCCAAAACTAAAACTGACAAACGTCTCTTGCATGATGTACTTTTTACATTTTTGGATCTTTCCATGGATAAACCCGAATTACTAGCTAGCGTATCCGCCCGAAATACCCAAATTATTCACATGCCAGTCGACTCTGTTCATAAAATGATTTGCTTGCGTTGCGCGTCGCGTCTATAATTCACGGTCAAGTTGACAGGTGGCTCTACTTGCTCCCATTCTCAGGACAACATGAGACTTTGTTATGAACCAGTTTTATAGGGAAACTACTAATGCAAGGTTTTTTATTACGAGGTTGGTACCTACCTTGGAAGTTCTACAGTGTGTATTGTCTATTGTTGCTACGTCCAGGGATTTATTACCGTAGACAATATAGCGGCCATTTTGACTTTAATGCGTTAAAGAAGTATTTGGGGAAGAATAGTCTTATTGAATTTTCTATTATTTTTTATTATTTCTATTTTTTTGTCTGTAGACATTTAGGAACAGTTTTATGTAATGGGTAAAAGCGTAGATTTAGATTTAATGTTCCCAATTCCCTTCTGTTTCCTACTGAAAATGCGATCAGTTTGGGCGGGAAATTGTGGCGCCTATTTGAAAAAGCTGTCTTATGTTAGGTATCGGTTTGCTCATATTGGTTTTCCTTCTAGTATACGTAAAGTTAGTTATAGGTAGAACCAGGCTACTTAGATCTAACAGCTTCGTTGGAAAGTAGATAATAACGTCAAATAGTGATGTTTAGTTCGGGTACCTTTTCCTTTCCTAGAAATCCGTATACTTTGCTTCAAAGAATTCATTGAACTGTTTATTTTTCCAAACACTAACTTCAGTAGTAACTCGAATTTTATTTATTTATTGCAACAACAAATGCAAGCTGTTTTCAAATAATCCGCAGGATGTAACTGATGTACCAAAGCAGTTTTTTTTATTTTCGATGCTAACCGTAATTTTGCCAATGCTTCCGCTGTCAGTGCCGCTATTGCTAATGTATAGAATAAAATTGAAGTTGTAATAAAACGCACCTATTTATATTGACATAGCAACCACGGAATAAAATCATTCTGAAAAGAGATAATAATTTTATGTTGAGCAACAAACCCTAAAGTACCGACACGATTTTTTTTTGTACTACTTTGCCACGTCGTGCGTCACTTTTAGGGAAATTCATTAAAAAAAACCCTAAATGGTTGCTTGCTACCCTAGGAAGGAAATAGCGCTAGGTAATACAAATACTTCCTTCCTAAACCTACGTATGTATTATATTTTTTAATAAGATTATTTTGCGGATTTGCTTTACTTTATTGAATCTAGTAGGTAGAAGGTATCGTGTTAAATATGTTGTAGGCAAACTGTATGGTAAGTGGTAACGCTAACGACAATGAGGAAATAATAGAATGGGATTTGTCTGTGGGAAACCATCTGGTATCCACATTGTTTCCTTGTCCAACACATGTTATCAAACTAATAAACGATTCAATTAAAACCTGCGCTACTTGTTTTGTTCAAATGTAGTAAGTAGCTAGTTCAGAAACTTTAGCTGTGCAAAAACACGATCCACCATTAATTTTATCTTCAGAATATTACACAACTTTAGTAGTGGAGAATAATTCTCCACCGCCAGATCTTTTACCGCGTGACCATAATCAAAATTAACGGCGCCATCTTGTTTTTTAAATTCCCATAGACAATTTCCCCATTATTTATACAACAGGGGCCTCTCCTGTCAATGTTGTTCAATCGGCAAAAGAACCACGGAGCACTGTACCAACTCAAGTTATCTAACTTAAACTGGTAATGATAATCTATGCAAATGCAACGCATCGGCCGCGGTGGCCGGTGACCGTGGTCGGTGGAGTTACAATGCCAAGTTCAAAAAAAGTGGCCAATTATGTGCTCAGCGGTAGAAACAAAAGGTTTCGTAACTGAACTTGGACGATAAACGCATACAAACAAGCCTGCACACTACACACTACCTAGTTTAGCTTTCTTACCCATTGTTACAGGTGGCAACTCAGGTGGCAAAGGGAAAATAAGAGGTGGTATTTCTACTGCACTTGAAAAGGAGGCTATTACCATTTACCAGGAGGTATTGGACAATGTTTAAAAACTAAACGCTCACTCAAAACTGACCATCAAGGACATTATGAGACACGGAACAACAAAAACTAGTTGAACAACTACGCATAGCTAAATTACGAGTTACAATAACCAAGCTAAAATTGCAGACATTTTATTTTTGCCGAGACGACCCCAAAATATCTCGGTGAGTAAATTGGTATACAAAATACACGAACAAAACAAATAGTAGGAGAAGGGTGACACTTCAACCAAGGTAGGTATTTACATTGAATTTAGGCAGAAAGGTTCACCGAGTATTAGCATATTCGCGATTACGCAGCACCTGTGGTTTTGCGACGACGTTATTTACTTTAGTATGGAACCCTGAATGGCAGCGCTTCGCCGTCTTTACTACCAGAACAACTGTTTATCAACAACATTGCGGGTAAACAGGCTGTTGATTCCATTATTGTCTTTGGTTTAAGAGAGAGTATCGAATTTCATGTATTGTTCGCTGGATTGTGAGGCTCGTGGCTGAATCATATCATAACAGCCGCATCCGGTTAGACTGGAAGCCGTCTTTAGATAGTGGGGAAAGGCCAGTCAGAACTCGGATGATGACATAGGTAAGTCGTAATGAAAATAATAACTAGGACGACTACTGGTTTTTTTAAATAACCACCGCCATATTTAAAAAAAATACCAAATATTCAGATATTCTAATCAAATAGATTGTGCACCTTGTTTAATTGCTATGTGTTGATATACGGCGGGACGCAGTAGCAAATAAAAATCCCGGGAGGGGAGCCCTGCCTAGGACACACATTGACCTTATTGGTAATTTAATAGAGGTCCGTAAATCCCTAATTAAGTATCCTAAAGGTCAGGTGCGTAAATTACATGTCGAAACCGATGTATGTTAGCAAGAGCGTTAGATATGAATCTTACCTAAACCTAATATGTAGTCTACTTAGATAGGGGCTATCAAAGTAGAGTTTTTGAATAAAAATGAGTTTTCTATCTTTTTCCGACTAAACTTTTTACAAGTTTTCCTTATTTTCTAAATTCTCTATGATTTTTGAGATTGACATTTGTATTGTCAAGACTAAACATGGCGTTCGATAATACATTTTACAGAATTAACAGCGAAGGTACCAAAAAAAAAAACCAAAAAACCAAAATAATAAGTTTATTATTCAATTGGAAACAATAAGTGTAACTCTTTATGCTCAAATAAACGCTTACGGTTTTTATAATTAAATGTCAAAATGACAAGGAAGATCTTTTTGTATTTTGTTTAACCTGTCCATGCTAAATCCATAGAGTTAACCTCTTTGATTTTTTTACTAGTTTTCTTTTCTTCTTTTATGAAAGTGCCAAGGTAGTCCGCGAAATTCACATTTTGTTCAACAAACAGCCTAACACTGACCGGCAAATTGCAAAGAACTTAAGATTTTTTGTGGGTTGAGAGTTTCTCCCATAATGTTCTCTCAGATAAAAATGCGGTAATATACCACAAGGTTACCCAGTATTGTCTGTGTTTGCGCATACGGGAGCGGGAAAATTCGCACAAAGAGCTTAGTCATAAAGTCAATATGGCGACAAAATAAATGATTGTATTTCCGTGCTCCAATTACCTAATATGAAGGACCATTGAATCAATGAGCCATGGTTAGGTCATGGTAACTGGAATTGTAGAATAACAGCTAATGATTTGATCAAGACGACTTAATCCATCTAGGTCTTCTCCCACAGGCATAATGCATCAGGCGTACCACTAAACGATCCTCAGCCTTAGGCTAGCTTAGGCTATAAAATAATAACTAGATTTATTGCCTGATTAAAATAAAGCCCGAAGCTTATTTGCACGCCTTTTTGGAAGAATATGACGAATGGGGATAATAAAATGAGTTGCATAAATATTTCGAAGAAAGTTTCCTCGGCAAATAGATGACATCATCATCCTGTTAGTTAACAAATAATAAACTTCCTCAGTTATTCTCTGAAAAAGGAAAAGCTCTAACATTCAATTTCATTCTCGAATAACCGTAGAAATACTAAGTTCTACCAGCAAGTTGGCACAAACAGTTTTTTTTTTACATCAAGGCAAAAGCGAGCAGGCAAGCGTATTGGATACAGTCTTGAAAGCATTGTGTTGTATAGTTTCTTTGCAAATGAATTCAATTCGTCTCACAGACTCCTACAGTGGGAAAAACAGACAATTGTTTCGTTGCTTACTAGATGTTATAGAGGAGGTTAAACGTATAAAAGACTTCGTATTTTCGTCCCACGAATATGTTTGGAAGTGAATTACTCTGGCAAGAAAAAATATATTACCTATATTAACTCTACACAGCTGTGCAAAGATGGCAGCCTTCTAAAGGCCACGGTTTGATCTACGTAGATAGGTACAGGTTAATTGAGATGTAAAGTTACGATCGATACTGTATTTCAGGACTAATAAAAATGATGCTCACAACAAACTAACAATGCCATTTAACGTTCTGTGGCCTTCGCTTAGCCGTCTAACTATAAGTTAACGAACGCTGAAGAACCCCATTTGTTGGGGCTCGTTGGCTTGTTCTAGAAGCCTTAGTAAGAGAGAAGATTGGCAAAAGCTTTGCGAGGGTCATCTTTATCACTGTTGTTTTGTTGTCTACAGATGTGAACACTATAGTCTATACCTTTATGTGAAGCCAAGACAGAAGCCCAAACTCTACCATAACTAAACCGTATGATAAAGAAAAGAAGAACACTACCAAAACATAAATGGAAAACTCTAGTCAACATTTTTTGGCTCGTTTTAATTTAGATTTGTTAGATTTACATATTAACAAGATTCGAATCAGTATTCGTACTTCGCTCCATCTCCAAAATAAACGATGATTTGCCAAAGTCAAGGTTGAATTGAACAAAAGTGAATCTGAGTTTAAATAGCGTCGTCTGTCATCATGGTGTTAACTTGTCGTGCCCTGCCGGTAGGTAGAGAAACGTGACGTCTAACGTAATCACATTGCAATATTTGTTGAATTTTGTAATAAAAGATAACACGATAATGTATACAAATAGAGTGGTTATTAGTGTTACGAAAATATACGCCTTCATGTAAGATTTTTAGATGTTGAAGCATAGAATATTAGACGCTTTACAGTGCTCAGCTACAAGATCATTTTGGCGCTCGAATGATGTCAACATTGACAGTTAGAAAAAAACAAAATGGCGGCATTAGTAGTATCGATATTGGCCACGAATTCCATGTGCACCTATTTGATTTTAATTTATTCTATGTGTTTATTACGTTATTCATTTTGTGCCTACGATTAAATACTAAATAGGTTAGACGTGACATGACCTATGATAAATGTGTACGAGTGGATGTCAAGATAGTTTGTTTATTATGCAGAGTGGTCCTCCTCTCATCGTATTCGTAGCGTGACTCACACCATATTGCTCCTCGTTTGTTTTGTTATTGCGAAACTGCTGGTAGTAAAATCCATTCCATAACACTGGTTAAAAACTAGGGTTGTTAATAAGTGATTTTGGAGTGCTAGCGGCCATCAAAAGAAGTAAAAAAAATTCTAGTTGTAAATTGCAATTATTGACAAAATTACAAATGTCTGTTAATTTAAAAATCTACCCAGTAAAATTAAATAACGAGTCAGGAACTTCATTTCACAATAAACAACGCTTACGACTGTCAATTATTGTCATCGCAGTGCGAAACTAACGACCTTTCACTTAACCGTAACCCCTCTGTTAGCATTGGCCACTCGGCACCCACATAAACACTCGAATGAACGCTTCGATAAGTAGCTACAGTGTTGCAAGGATCTTTTGGCACCTGGATGATGTTGCCACGTTGCCAGGTCAATTTTTGGAAAAGTGTCTTCTTGCAATCATGTTTAGAAAACAAGATGGCGAAGTTTGTTCCTGGATCCTTGGTTTACCTTTGTTATAGTGCCAGATGTCAGACTGAATTTTGTGGATAGCCAATTAGCCACCATTTCCTCACAACCACGAACTAAAGTGTAAATTAATTTACCGTTTAAAAACTCATATAATTGATGACTGAAATGTATGATTTGTCTATTGGGAATCTAACGAGTTTGGTTCTTTTAGTTATGCTCATTAATATCTACCTCAATTTATTCGGCTGTTCTCAAGCTAACACGTTACAAATTGAACCGCGGTTGCTTAGTTAATTACCTTTTAGTTTTGTCTACTGAAGAAATAATCATCATCATCATTCTCTTGTCCTTATCCTAAATCATTTGGGTGAATAAGATTTGGAAGAAATAATCAATCAGAAATAATAACAGTTAGCAAACCAAATAACGCAGAAAGTCCAGATGGCAATAAAAAACCCTATAAGTAATGGAGGATGACTAATTATTACTTTTGCCGTTTTGCGTAATCGATGAGATGCCTATTATGACGCCACCCCACGCCGTGACGTAGGCGGCAGCACTGAATACCGAGGGAGGTAAAGACAGCATTCAATACATGTAGGTCACAATTGAGACAAGCCGGCGCCAATAATAGGTACTAACAATGGACTTAGTTTAGGTAATGGAAAGTTTTTTAGCAAAAAGGTTTCATAAAGAAAATGAAATAAGACTGAACTTCGCTCTGTTTTTTTTTACTTCAGCATATTGAAGTAAAGATAAACAGTCTATTTACTTTCCGTCGACAGATGGGTCGAGATCGTAACGGGCTGTCTAAAAGGATTCAGCTGTTCTTTTTGTAAAGTTAAATTAAAATGAAAATATCTTATCATTTGTACCTATTCTTTTGATAAAATTATTAAAAGCGTTTATTTGATTTGTAAGCAAAAGGCTCAAGATCGTTAATTGTCAACAATGGTCATAAAGATATCGAAAGATTCTTAATTAGAAAGGAAAGTCTAAGTTAAACTGGAACTAAATACAAGGAGGGACAGTGTTTTGCAAGATCAGTAAACTCCATGTGGGCAAAGTGAAATTATATCGGATTGACGTCACAAAATTGGTTATTATCGCATTATGTTCTGTTGTTATAGGTACCATTGAACAAGACTTTCAAGGGCAGAAAAATGTTGATCTGAAGTAAACATAATATTTCAATTAGGCGCACAAAGAATATTTAAATCATGCTGGACTACTATTATCTGGCGTATGGCGAAGTTTTGGGCGGGTGAGGAGTGAGGATAAGTCATAAAATACTTAAAATCCTGACTCATCTAGATCATAGTCATACTTGCCACGTGCTGCAAGCAAATGCGCGATAAATTGTCGGGCTTGGTTGTCATGACGAAATCTATGATTGAGTCAATGGTAATCGTTACTAGCAGGCAGCAGCAAAAATGTCGAACGAATTGACAAACTTGGGATACGCCTCAGTGCTTGTTGTTTAGATCATATTTTCGTGCAAAAAATGCTATGTTATGTGTGCCCACACCTACCTATAAATTATTTGGAGTGACTTGACTGACGATAAATTTAAGAATTCTTCTCTGATACAGTTCAACTTTTAGTTATTGTTTGAAATCAGGAAAAATAAAATAAATACTTGCAAAGCATCACGTTTCCTTACTAGTAACACCCGGAAAATAATGTAGGTAACGATAGACTAATCGAAACACAAACAATTATAAATTCTATCAAAGTCACAGTAAACGGGGTTTTTCATTAAAAACGAGCAGTTTGGTAACGTAATTCTTATCAGGCTGATAATTAGAGCATTTCTTAGATTTTTCGGCTGATTGAACACTTTGTTTTAACATTTCATAATGCTAGTCCATAATGTTCCATTATACAAGAAACTAATTTTTTTGAGGGTCAATTCAAATATGATTCAAATAGTACAGCTCGTAGTGTGATGGAATCCAGAAAGACATTGACAGGACAGCCATTCTAATAAATAAAACAAGATGGCGGGTACCTATTACCGAAAATGGCCACGCTTCAACAGATTTTTCAACAATAAAATTATCCTCAAAATTATTACATTTGGGTAGGACGTAGCAAGACTCTGTGCTGATACTGTCGCCTGGAAATTGCCAGAAATGTTCATATGAATTTTACATCTTTAGCCAACTCAAGGAAAAGTTTTTAATTTATTATTTAGCAAGCTGCCTAACCCTTCGGGGATACCAGGAGTGATTTTATGTATGTGTTTAAATATGTAAGGCAGTAATAAGTCTCTTTTTAACCGACTTCCAAAAAGGAGGCGGTTTTCAATTCCTGTGTATTTTTTTATTTATATTCACCAATATCTGCGTAAATTGTGGACCGATTTACATAATTCTTTAAGTGTTCGAAAGTGTTAATGTTATTGATCGTCAGTCTTTGAGCCTAAGATTCTGTCTCGAGTTAAGTTTGTCCAATGGGAAGATTTTTTAACATTTTATTTAAAGATTTTATTTATCAATATCGTTGATACAGTAATATGCGGGCAAATTGATTGTAAAACGATTAGATACAAAGTGAAATCATTTGAATGGCGGGATTTCCAGTTTCTAGCACTTTTTCTTTGCTAAATATTATACATTATCTTCGATACGAGCGAAATTAAATTCTACTGATAATTACGACTATCTCAAAATCATTTTTAGCAAGATATTCGTAGCTATTATCAAAATATTGACATATTTTAACATTAATTAATTGATTAAGGATCATCGATGGGACAACTACCTGCCTCTGTAAATCCTAACCTTTGTTATCAGCAATAGAAATTAGGAAGTGCTAACACTTTTGACAATAATGATAAAATCTAGCGACCATTATTATTATCGTTGCTTGTATCGACAATAGTATCACTTCCAATGTCGCCGGAGACACTGTAAAAGTGTAAAACTTCTGTTAGCGCTAATCAAATAAGTAGGTCTGTCTTTACAGAAACAAGTGCTGGCGCATTAGTCACTGATAACACAGGCTTATCGGTCGCGCTACCTCGGCCATTGAGTTGGCAACTTGGCAGTAAAAATCAATAATTGATGTCTTCGCTACATACGTCACATTAAAAAAGTGCTTTTGCACGCTTACTAAAACATAAAGAAGAGAATACGATATGTCAGCGACTCATCGTTGCTCCCGCCTTTAGGTCCCCCGCCATCGTAAACCAGACTGAGCAAACGGGTTGTCGACCTATTATAAAGGCTATTATTGGTGATAACCTGTCACTGTATTGTAAATCCACATTTGAACCCCTGGCTTTAGCAGTTCGCCTTTGGTATAAGTAAAGCCATTATTACAAGTGAAACGTGACTTGAAATTATCCGTTGGATCTCACATGCAGGATAAGTAGTTACCTACCTCTTTGTGATTAATGTGACTGAGTGATACGCGTGGCATTAGCAAATGTTATGCCCACATCGCAAACTGTAGCAAGAATAGTTATTTTGCCTCTTAGCGTACTTAAACTACTAATGAAATGCTGAAGTTTTCACGTATACTACCATCGAGGTCCGAAGAAGTCGCAAAAGCAGCAGGTGATGAAGCTCAGGAATACAGGGCCGAAACTCGGCGTAAAGCAGACACGGCCTTATTAATAAAAAAAAGTTAAGCCTGCTTAAACTTACGCTTGGTTTATCTCGCATGCCGTCTCACTTCAAAAATATTCAAAAGAAAGGGACAGCATGCGAGATAAACCAAGCGTAAGTTTAAGCAGGCTTAACTTTTTTTTATTAATAAGGGGGACAGGGTTTAAGCTCGGCAGGAGATGAAAGAAGGCTGAAAAGGAAGAGGTGTCCTACTCTACAGAGTCAACTTCCAGTCTATCTAACCAAAATACTGCGTAGTCTACTACTAAGCATGCAAAGCATAGAGCACTAGGTACTCCAAAATAAATGAAGGTAGTTTAAAGTTAATTTACACGTAGCTATTAGTCCACATCCACATAGTCTAGTTATATGATAGCATATTTCAACACATCTATGTTCGTTAGTAAGTTTATAATTAGTTCCAGTCTAGACTAGCTAGACTGCTAGACCATCCAGTTTTCAAATAATTTATTATTTTGCCGTGACCTCCAGTTTGATGGCATATTTTGGTGGTCAATCCCTAGTATCTAATAACTTAAGTGCGTTATTTATTGTTGTTTCGTGTTTTTGGGTGACTTTGTGACCGTTTTCGCTTTTATTACTTAAATTGATCAATAATTGTAAAGGCTCGCAATGATGCTGCTCATAATCAAGAGATGTGATTGTTAAAGATTTAGATCATTTATTAAACAGCTAAGGATGGGATATAGTCTCCATCTAATGAAAATCCCAGACTCCAAAGTGGCAACGGAGCTTACCGCTCTCTACAAGCCAAGTTTATTTGAAAACTTTACCAACTTGTTTCATAATAATCTGGCTGGAGGGATAAAAATAATAAATACGGGCCAAGTTTAGCAGTATTATATTTTGAGTTGTTTTATCCCAAATTAGAAAGATGACCCTGTTCTTTTGAAAGAGCGAGGATAAGAGTTTGTCAAAGACTTTTTCCAGCTTAGATTTCGGGATGTAAGCTGGTTAATAATTTAATTTTTGTATAAAATAAGGGCACAGAAGATAAAAGGTAGTGAAAATTACAGCAATAACTACTAAATACTTCTAATTTAACATACTCAGTAGCTGGTGAAACCCAGCTCCATTGACACGAGCTCGTAAACAATGTTTTGATTCATATTCTGTGCAACCGACCCTGCTTAAGAGATAGAACAATGGAGCGCGCGCCGTGAATTCAATCGTCACGTTTAGCTGGATTGGATTGGTTCAGGAAACAAATCATTGTGATTATTGTTTTCAAGTATTTCGTGCAGCTGCACGTTCGGATTCAATTATTTTATGATTACGTGAGAAAGCTGGCAATGCTGCGGGGCGAGCACGGGCGTACCCAAGACGTTGGTGACAAGACGTTATAAATTATGTCATGTCTTAGAATTTGTCTTAAATGCTAGCACGGGTACCACATGTGATATAATTTAAGACGCGACTTGTCTTTCTTGTTGCTGACTTCATAGTGTGACCTAGTAGATTAAAAAAATAAAAATGTCTATGACCATCTGAATAGGCGACCAAATAAAATAATACGTATAAAAGAGCACAGTTCATACAGTTAAACAACTTTTTAATTTTCTTGGGTACTAATTCATTTTTGACGTACGCGGCACGTCTTTCATTTTCTTTTTTTATTTATTATTTGATAACTTGCTACTAACTAAAAGTTCTGTTTTTCTTTTAAAAGTTTGATGTGATTTGTTTTGAAATATATTGTGAAAGTTTTGAAGTGAAATAAGAGTAATGGAACGAAATTGATGTGAACGGGTAAACCATGCACCTGATTTAGAGGCTGCAAGTCCACGCGCAGTTCTTCACATAAATAAACCACTATAGGCTTTGTCAGGCGGAAAATCCGTTGGAACTCCCTGTCTGGCAACTCGAACGGATTAGAGGAGTTCCGAATGTTTCTTCGGAATATTTTCCTACTTTGGACCTCTTGCCTTCGGGCAAGAACATAATTATAATAATTTACTGCCATTTGATGCAGTAGTAAGCAGAAAAATATACTTATATTTTTAATTTACTTTTATCACCACCTCCGAACGAACGTGATATAAACGAGCATATTCATCTGTCAAAATGTGACATTTGTTACAAAATGGGTGCGCCCATATTAGCAAATAGGACATAGGAGTCCCAACTAGACGTCAAGAAGTTGTATCACATATCAAGAAATTATCTTACGCCGCCGTGCTAGCATTTAAGACAAAACGGTTTTATCGCCCAAACTGTGATAAAATGTGTGACTCATGCCATGTCACTGTAGGCCGTGCTCGCCGGGCTGGCATGCCTGGCATGTAGTAGAACCAAAAATTCAAAGCCGTGTTATATTTACTGTACCACCCCGCACTGGGCCCGCGTGGTGGATTGCAGACCGCTCCCTCTATATGAAAGATGGCCTGTGTCCTTCAGTGTGTTTTCATGTTTATACATAATACGTATACATGTGTATTTCGAACTTTACACGTGAATAGGATCATTCATAGCAGAATAAAAAATATTAAATAAAATGTACCTACCTATAAACTTCGAAATTACTTTTCATAAACGAATTAGCATTACAATACAAGCAAATATGTATTTAATTTCAAACAAGGTTAAATCTTGATTAAATACGGAGAATTTGTGTTGAATTCTAAGAATTTCCTTTGCCTGGACAAGCAATGTTAAGATATTTTAATGAAATTAAAGATGTTATCCGCGCATAGTTGAATTTCGTGACTACTTTAGAAAATCCTGGTAACGATGTTATTTTATTTTGTGCTGTTTCATGCAATGATATTATAAATAAAAAGAGGTGTTTCATGAGTATTTTATACAACCTTAGAGGTTCTGTACATAGTATAATGGAGGCACGGAAGTACTTAAAAGCGGTGCCAAGAAATGGCGAACGAAATTAAGTAAATGATGTTCTTTTCTTTAGGAAATAGAAAAACAATCTAGAACATGAAATGCATTGATGCTATGGTTCATATTATTTTACTTTGAATGCTAAGCATCATTCAAATATGCATTCAGTTAAATAACATCCGAGCAAAAAAAAAGTAGTTAAAAAACTAAAAAACCCGACTGAAAAAACTGAAAAGCAAAAAACAAGCACATTTTAAATTAAACAAAACTTGGAAGCAGGCGGGGTCCATTCTATTTTCATTTTTTCTTTTCATAATTTAGTATTCAAATGAACCCCGCCTGCTTCCAAGTTTTGTTTAATTTAAAATGTGCTTGTTTTTTGCTTTTCAGTTTTTTCAGTCGGGTTTTTTAGTTTTTTAACTACTTTTTTTATTTCCAGCTTTTTAGTTCTTTTGTGTTTGTTCTTTCGTTGGTCGCGTAAAATTCTTCGCAGATGATTTAACTTTTGTGCTTGTTTATAGGATTTTCCACTTTGAATTTCTTTTAAACATATAAGTGTTATATATTTTTGTAATCTCCTTTTAAAACCCTTTACTTTGATACCCTACTCGATGGTATTGGAAAAAATATTTTTTTTGAACTCCGCGATTTGGCCCCCAAAATCAGCAATTTTGCTTTGTTTTTTAATTTTAATGTAGCCTATAACACTCGCGCCATCAAGACGAATCTAATGACGTATATTTCATTCAAATCGGTTCATCCGTTTATGAGTTATGATGGAACAAAGAAACAGACATACATACATACATACATACTTACATACATACACGTCAAACACATAACCCTCCTTTTGGGCTTCGCCGCAGTCGGGTAAAAAAAGATTCAACAAAGAATAAATCAAGGTCGCCATGCTGCTGAGCAATTACGTAATAATTGCTAGCGTGGCGCTCAAATGCGGTGTGGGAGGCTGCACTGGCAGGCCATTGGCGAAATAACGCTGCCAAGATACGTTCTGCCTGAATAAGCGACTAAAAATCGTCTAGAAACAAGAAAAAAAAATCGATCGAATTCAGAGACGTTTCGCTATTCAAACATTACCCGCCATTTTTGACGTTCTCTATTTTTTTCAAGAGGGTCCTCTATTGAATCAAGGCCTTGGAAGGAGGTCCGTTGTAAAAAAGATAACATAATAGAGGTTCTATGGTACTTCAGACTTTCAGAGTACAATACCGCAAGGAAATTGCGAGGGACGAAAAAGTGTTAAGAAATCTGGAATTTTTGGAGCTTTGTTGAACGCATAAAGATGATGAGATCATAAATCTTTGTAGTTAGATTACGACTATTTAGGTCACAAAAGATATTCTAACTTTTCAAACCGTTAAAGTAGCAGACCGAACAATCAGGAGTTATAATCCCGAATAAATTGTTTAATTTTGCTAAAGCGAAGGTTCGTGAACGCAGAGTAAGATATGCATCACTGAATTTCATGCAATCATACTGAGATTGGTGGCCATTGCAAGTTAAATACAAGTTACGTAATCGTTCAGTTAACTAAGTAATTGCTTCGTCAAATCAGAAATACCAGCAAACATTCAAAAATTAAACCCACTCATAACCACGATGAATGAACAGTGTTTGTATGATAGTGTAAAATGTTGCAAGTGCAAAGAGCATCTTTGTGGAGCATTGAGGTAGCATCGGATGGCAATGACACTGCAACGACGGAACTCACGTCACGGAAAATAACAGAGAACTTCTTATCTCTACATATATTTACCTGAGATCTAGAGAAGTTCATTATTTTCCTTTGTCGTCCCACAGAGAATACTGAGATTGAACATTTTGATTATAAACCTCGTTCGGTTGTAAAAAAAACTCCAAATAATCTCCGAAATTACTTAGGATTCTTATAATAAAATTACTTTTACAGAAATATAATCTCGAAACGTCTTTAGCTGAATGACAAAGCCTGACCTTTAACGTAGAATTTAATAATGGACCGGAATCCCTCTCGATATGTCAAGATCACGCTCTGATTATGGATTGCATAATGAAAGACATTCAAATCAAACTAAACTAATAAGAGAGATACAGGGTATACGTTTTAAGTGAACAATAAAACATGCAACTACAGGGCTCAAAAAACATAAGATATCAGAGACTCAATCGAGTCCGAGGCTTCAACAGTGCAGAAAATCAGTGTTGGAGTTAGAGTGCATCACTCAGATTTCAACGAAAACGATTATAGTGTTTTCATTTAGTGTTCTCACGTAGCAAGATTGAAATGATTTCAAGTTCGCCAAGTCACACCATCAAGCAAGCAATAATTGGAACTGTAACACCGAATATACAGATAGACATGCTTGTAGTTTTTTAGCCCAGACGTATTTAGAGATAAATTATTATAAGTTCTTTTATCTTTGTTTCTAACAAGTCTGGAGTTACCCGAATTTTGCCACTAGCGTGTGCGAAACAAACCTTGCGTGACCCCATATTCCCCACATATCAAATAAACCAAAGAGGCTCGACAGATTGGCTAGCACAACTTTCGCGGTTTCTATCAAGAACTTTATGGCCTCTTCCAACTTTAATGTCTTTGATATTTGTTCTTGAAACTTTTTATCAATTCTTTTATAGTTCTAACTGCCAATCGAAGCAGTTACTTTTTGGAAAAAGTGTGAAGGTTGAAAGAAATTCAGCTTTCTTTCAACCTTCACACTTCGTTTGTTTTTTTGGTTGGTTGAACGCGCTAATCGCTCAGGAACTACTGGTTGAAATTAATAAAAACCTTTTTGTGTTGAATAGTCCATTTATCGAGGAAGGCTTTAGGCTAAATTCCACGCGGACAAAATCGCGGGAAAAATCTATCAATATAAGTTATCTTGTTTCATAGATATTTGCAAACTAATCAACATTATTGCTTCGTTAGCCGCCCCATCAGTTTCGTAAGAGGTTATTGGGGAAATATATCGTTATGGCGAAGCGACAGCTATATCCGGACAGTGTCAACATCGCAGTCAACAATTAGTGCTGATAATTCTTGGGGAAGACCCCATTATTAACCTGACTAGCGTTTACATGTAATTTAACTGAAGCTTTAAATACAAGGATATTATGACATTAATCTAAACAGGAAAATAATAACAAGTCATATTACTTAGATTCATTTGTTGGAAGATGACGTAATTTCTTACTCGTGTTATTGTTGTGTCTAATGCTCGGACGAGTTTATAACCGCGATAATTTTATCTTGTTTGTTTAATTATTTTTAATTTTAAGTCGTTAGTTGGGATTTCAAGTTTAAGTTGCTTTTGGAAGTTAATGTGCTATATACTAGCAAACATTGCTATAGGGACATGGTCAGTGTCAGTTTAGAATTAGCGTTAAGAACTTATGTTTCATCTAGATTTTTAGAACAAGTTCTACTACTGACAAGGTATAAAATTTGGCGTTCGGGCAGAAATGCTTTGATTAATTACCGGTATTTTTATTGCTTTGCTCCGTATAGAGGTCATTGAAGAAAAAATTCAAAGCTAAGACATCTGGTACTCAACAGCAACCAATTTGAAGTTCCGCGTCGCTTCGTTTACGCGCCTAAACAAACACTTTGCCCTATTAAACGCAAGGTCATCGCACGAATTAGCGGAGCAGTTTATTAACAACACTCAAAAGTTAATAAGCTTCCTGAAAGACACATAGATAGTTTGACGACGCCATGAACTTAGTACGTAATAGTTCCATGGATTAAACAAGCATCATTCATGAAGATTAAAAAGTTAAAATGACACGCCATTGATGTCTAAGTTTTCGAACTACAAAAGGTAATTTCAAACCGCGATTACCGCGTTTCAATAACGGTTTCAGAGAGTAATGCGTGGTTGCAAGTTAATAATAATAATAATAATATTCCACAACTATCACACAACGCCATCTAGTCCCAAGCTAAGCAGAGCTTGTGTTATGGGTACTAGACAACTGATAAACATACTTATATATTTCTAAATACATACATATTATAGATAAATTACACCCAGACACAGAACAAATGATCGTGCTCATCACACAAACATTTGTCCTGGGTGGGAATCGAACCCACGACCTCCGGCATAGCAGTTAGGGTCACTAACCACTAGACCAACAGGCCAGTCAAAGTTGATAGTCTATTGTCTGTGAAATTGTAGGAACAGTCCGTCTGTAATGGCGATGGCGGCTGTGAAACTAATGACGCTAATAGATAACTGGTAACAAGCTTTGTCATTGGTTGAAAACCTGGTGATGTCATTAAATATTCCAAAATACCTTATCTTGATTAGTCTGATTGGGATCTAGCTATGGTCGCGCCATCTACAACAATGAGCTTCTAACGGTCTTGCTAGATGCACTTTGGAGATGTTGTTTGATTCCCAGAATAATAAATAGATCATTTTTAGGGATGTTTTAAGTAGTCTAGATATCGTCGAGAATTGGCACCTCAAACGTCTTGTAGATCTCTTCATTTAGCGAAAAATATAATTGTTTTTACGAGAGTTACATGCATGATTTTGAATGAACCCTTTTACAAGATTATATCCATGGATTTATGAAGTGTTGCTGATGCGCGCATTGACGTCATTCAACAACAGGACTGTAATGATTTGAAATTCTAAACATAACTGTATTTTCAGATTATCATTTTGCTCTGAAATTCGTTGACCCTTGCTAAACTGCGGGAATAAAAACCATAACCGAACGACAAATGTTACGTCTTTTATCGGCTGTTTTATGTTCACAAATATCGCATTTTGCCAGACCCAGTACAGTCGACTGCAGTATGCCATCGATTCTTTACTTTGTAAGATAGTATGCGAAATGTGACGTACAACATTGAACCAGACTAATAGATTTCATACATAATGATGGTGTATTTTTAATCTTACTAAGAGAATTACCTTAATTATAATAATCTCTATATTTCAGTTAATCAGAAATCCATAATCTTACGTATCTATATTTTAGGTATACTTTAGAAGTTATGAACTGAAAGTCAACTAGGCACCAAGGCGGCCAGAGGACGCGTACATTACCTACACCTTCAGTATATACCTATCATCATTTGAAACATTTCCAATTTACAGCTTTTACCTAAACTTCCATCCAGATGTTACTCTATTTATAAAACTTTTCTCGTTTTTTTATACAAAATATGTTTTTTTTTATGGACAAGAGACATCTTTGTAGATGATCGTTATCTTATTCATACCTATATCAATTGGCTAATGATTATTTACTTAACTATTGACCTTATCTACAAATGGAATATTATAATTTCGAGGCAAGTTATGACAACATCAACATCCCGACGCAATTATTATGACTGTAAAGTGTGACTCATCGGTATAATACGAAATGTAGCAGTTTACGCGACCTATTGTGTGATGTTCAGCTCGGAACATGAAAACATAGTATGTAACAACGATTTCATTGATTTATTCAGACAAATATGTACACACCCCAGCGGCGACTCCAAACCATATAAAAATATAATACAAAGCTTAATTAAAAACACGATGGTTAAGCTGTATCGACGCGGGAATGTATCGGTGTCGTCGGCATAACGTTAGGAATCACGGTCACTCACTCGAGTTAGCTTTGGTACCTCGTAAATGCACGGGTGGCTGTCGCTGAGCACAGCACTGCAGCACTGAGAGTCAAACGCTGGCCGCGCGGCCGGCCTTGCCCGCCAGCTAGAGCGCAGCAGACTCGGGCGCCATGAGCGGCGACAGCGGGCCCGCCACGCGCCGCCCGCGCTCCAGCTCGAAGCGCAGGTCGGGCGGCGTGCGCCGGCTCGCCGCGCCGTCCTCGGGCAGGAACGCGGCCACCAGCAGCGCGCAAATCACCAGCAGCGCGCCCAGCACGAAGGGCGGGCCGGGCACCATGCGCACGTACTTCTCCTGGGCCGGCTTGCCGTTCACTGCATGCTCCTCATTCAGGTCCACGTGGAACAGGTAGAAGATCACACCGAACATGGCGGGCCCCAGGCCGTTGCACAGCCCACGCACGCCTGTCACCATGCCCTGTACCACACCCTGCCGGTCTGCCCGGCTGTTCACTGACACGTACGCACTGATTGCTGGGTATGTCACCGAACCCAGGGCAGCCAGCACTCCGGCAGCCCACATCATCCACGTACGGCTTCCAAAGCCATACCACATGAGCTGCAGCATCTCAAACAGCAGTCCCATCATAATAGTGTGCTTGGCCCCAAGCACCCTCATCAAGAATCCGAGAACAACTTGTACAGCAATACTGAGCACTCCTACAATTGCAATAAATATTGCCACTTGGACTACACCGAAGCCCATCACTAACTTCAAGTACACAAATATGCACGAATACTGTCCGGCCTCCGGCAAGTACGAGAGGAACACTGCCACACACAACATAAGCACTGTACGTTCCGCACCAACTTTTCTCAATGCTGCAAAGGGGTCTGCTTGCTCCCAGCTGATAGCAGGGCCCCAGCCGCTGGGTCTGACCTTCTCTGGGAGGCTCTCAGGCACTGCAACCATGATGAAGAACACATCCAGGATAGCGACGGCGGTGGCGGCGGCGACCACGAGCGCCTCGCCATACAGGTCCATCAAATAGGCGCCCAGCGCTGGCGAGATCACCATGCTGGCTGCGAACGTGGCGGATACGAGCCCGTAGGCGCGAGAGCGCTCCGCTTCCGTCGTGACGTCGGCCACGTACGCGAACACTATGGAGAAGGTCACGGCGAACACTCCGCTGATGCTGATCATGGCGAAGAACCACCACGTGTTGATGGTCATGAGTGGGATGGGTGCGCACGTGAAGAACACCGTCACCAGCAGGAAGAATTTGCGGCCCCACACGTCGGACAGCGCGCCGATCAGAGGCGCAGACAGGAACGACAGGATGCCCTTGATACCCATTATTAAACCGTTCATCAAAAACGTGTGATCCGGGAACGTAACGTTCAGCACCGAGATGATCGGCATCGTGAGTAGTCCCCACGCGAAGAACTCCAGGAATATCACCACCAGAGCGTGGAACACAGAGGGCTCGCCGATTCCAGACATTGTCATAATCCCGTCTTTCATAACAGTTTTTCTATTCCGTATCACCATTTCTACTTCGGTTTTTGTGGTTTTCGTGGGCGTCATTTAAGGTTAATATGGTTTATTTTCCTACAGAACTACTTATTTTAAAGACATTATGAAAACCTAAGCACTACATGGAGGAAAACTTGATAAAAACGAGCAAGTAGTAGCAACGTCAAAAATCCACTGGAAAATTGAAAAACAATTCGATATTTGTGTTGCCATTGTAAAGTTTTAAAAGAAAACCATAAAATGAGGGTTTGGGTTATATTATATCAAAATAATGATCAAAAGTAGTAATTAAATGTGTTATTATGGGTGCTTTGTGCTATTCTGATCGTTTAAAAACAATTCATATAATTCTCGTAATCGCAGTTTTTGGGTACGGTTAAAAATTATACCACATTTGGCCATTGCTGAAAATATGGCAACACATATAAAAACCAGAGAGGTAAACGTTTTTCCATTGCAATATTTTGAACACAATGTTATTTTCAGTTTTTCCTTATGGTTATTTAATCGAATTTCAAATAAATATCAACATAAATTAATTTACTTTATTCTATAATATCAACAACAGTTTTTTAAAAACACACAACTTTTCAGGTCTGAACCTGGAACGTTCAATCAATATGTCGTCATAGACAACAAATAATTGTAATTTTGGGTGCGTTCCGAATTACGCTGTAATCGATTTGAGCGTCCATAAACCCGTACCGAATTACTGTGAGCGCGCTAACGATGTCCCTTGAATCGTCATAGATGACGTCATGACATGCATCATCTTGCGATTACACCGACCATGCCCCAAATAAATATCACCGTGAGCCATCCGTGAGCGCTGTCAAAATCAAAGTAAAAATGACAGATGTCTGATGCGTGTGTGAGTGTGTCTGGGTGGGTGTGTGTGTTCACAGCTGAGGTTCACTGGCTGGAGTCGCACAAATACATTCAATTAGTTCTTTGAAATCTCTTTGGAGTCTCATAACCATGAGTATTCAAGTAAATATACAAGACTAGCCTAACGGGCGACATATTTCTCTCGTGCAGGTTATGTTTTTGTTATCACGTGACGAGTGAGCACTGTAATCGCGATAACGAGCGTTCCGAATTGATGACAGGTCTTAGCTGTCATAATCGTGATATCTAATTCGGAACGCAAAATATCGACGTGAGCGCTGTGAGCGATTATTTTGTAATACGGAACGCGGCCTTTTTTATTGTCTGAGTTGTCAAAATTGAAGGAAAGAGGAGGCGTCGACGGCTAATATTTTACAAATTATATCATTTTTAATTTCATAATTACAAAATGGTAAGCATTTAAACTTTTTCTACTTCTCGCCTAGTACAATCTTCTCGAGCTGATGTTTCATTTGATGTGCATTATCCACAGATTCGCTTCATACTGATCCAAAACCGTGCGGGTAAAACTAGATTGGCAAAATGGTACATGAACTTCGATGATGATGAGAAACAGAAGCTTATAGAGGAGGTACACGCTGTAGTAACCGTCAGGGACGCTAAGCACACTAATTTCGTCGAGGTAGGTGACATTAAAACCCTTTAAGATGCACTAGGAGTAGTCGTACACTACCGTCATCCTGCCATGAAGATTTTATCCATACCTGGTATTGTTACAGTTCCGGAACTTCAAAATAGTATACAGACGGTACGCGGGGCTGTACTTCTGCATATGCGTGGACGTGAATGACAATAACCTGTGTTACTTGGAGGCTATTCACAATTTCGTTGAGGTCCTCAATGAATACTTCCACAATGTCTGTGAATTGGACCTGGTGTTCAATTTCTACAAGGTAAATAATGCTATAGTAACTAATCTGTAAATGATTATTAAAATGGCTCCTACAGCATATTTGTGTCATTCCTTGGCAAAAAAAATTGTAACATCCTGCCTGCCATTCATAACAATCTCTGAATATGAACACAATGATAATCCAATCAGATTTTAAGGACTCATTTGCCTGAACATTATCTAGTTTTACTACATAGTTCTAAATAACAATAAACCTAGTTTATACTTAACTAACCTTTGAGTTTATATTACTTGATTATTATATAATGGTTTAATACTAACATACTTATATAATTTTCCAGGTATACACAGTGGTAGATGAGATGTTCTTAGCAGGAGAAATCCGAGAGACATCGCAGACTAAAGTCCTGAAGCAGCTTCTCATGCTCAACTCCTTAGAGTAACTGTTCATAATCACGCAGCTGGAGACATAGCCAGGATTGGGTAAAAGACATGAAGGGTGATGTAGATAGTGGCATGTTAAGATGGTTTCTATGTAGGAATGGGCTTTCTGTCTAATACCCATTTTAATGTTCACTAGAAAACACTGAAATTCATCGTCTTCCTGTCCTTATCCCATGTTATTTGCGGTTGCCGCAACATAATATCTTTAAGAAAACACTGAAATTCAATGTTTAAATGTAATTTCACTGTTGGATTTTCAACTCTCAGCTACTGAAAATACAATTGTGTGATTTAATTAAAGGATTCATTTAGGGTTATATCGGGGAGTCCGTGTCTACTCAGTGAGACAGTGGTCAGGGGTGGGGCTGTTCTAAACCCACCCTTACTGGAAACGATATGCCATAAGTGAAAGCTATCGTAACTAAAGTGCAGCCGAGCCTGTTCTCCGAGATTTAGATGTTATCTAGGACTTTTACACATTTGTTGGCACAGCTAGCAGTAAAGTCAAATATATATGTAGTACTGGTTCTGAGTATGCTTTATTGTACAACAAATACTGCTTAATCCAAAGATCACAGAGGTGTGTACCATCCTAACCATATGCAGTTGAATTCCACCAGTATATTACATGGAATGACTGCCAATGTGACCTCCACAACCCAGTAATTTCTCAATAGAATGTCACTTTATTTCTGGAGATTATGTTATGGGAGTGTTTGATTAGAAAGAGTTTTTTATTACCAAGAAGAGGATGAGGATAGCTTTAACAAAACTAGAATGTTATAAAAAAGTATGATAGTTATTTACCAAATGGTATTTGCACTTGTATAGGCTGCCACTACCTCTTCTATATGAAATCTTGGCTATGTCTTCATTCAATGTAAGTTGTTTGTAATTTACTTATGAATACTGCAGTAATAGACGATACTGTATTATTAAAACCAGTAAGGCACACTCTTTATTACACGGGACTTATACAGAACTGGCAAGATGAGGGGTATTCTGTGGGAATGCTTCTGCTTGTCCCTTTAAGCATTGCAGGTGTGATGTTATGTGTGTTCTGAAACCAGTAAAAGTAGTATTCAACGGTAATCAGAAGCAAATACGATAAAAATATGAAAGATCTGAAAATTCTGGCTAAAATATTTGTAAATTACTGCAGTATTGATATAAACTATTTAAATATTAACTGTTACATCATATTATATTGTTATAACGTAAGTTTGTATAAAGAATACTCATTCATTCCATCTTAGAAGAATATTGTTCTACCAGGGGGCCTAAAATGACTACTTTAGCAGAATCATAAGTGGATACGAATATCAAGTTACAATTATTCATATAATAGTTACAAACGCAGTTAATATTATGAATTATCACTAAGTAACCGTTTTACGACAAAAAATATCTAATTAGTCCGTCAGATAGATTTCCAAAAAATATTAAATGTGACGTCACATATGGGGCCCACTCATCTTTGACGCGTTTTATCTTCGACAATTTTTATTATTTCGATCAAACAAAAAACACGTATCCAATATTTTCCGGTAATCTAACTAACGGACTGAACAGAATAATTTTTTTTTTGTCAGTCGACATCCCTATTGTAAGTGTTATTCTATAATGATTACTGCTAAAGCCGACATTTTAAGTCCCCAGCACTTCAGCAGTATAGCGCATCTAGAATTGAATACAACTTGTAGAAATGTTCACTGTGTGTGGAAGACGAAGAGAGTAGTATTATTTATTCATTTATCATTATTTTTTGTAAATTAATTATAGTAATGTAATGTTCTTGACAATATGGCCGTACAGGCTCTCGTCACTTTGAGTTTGCTCTCACAAAGTAATACTCAGTTGTAAATTCGATGATATTTATTAAAGGCAAATATAAAACTGCATAGAAGCTATACTTGTGTATAAGGATCAATATCTGTGCGCCGCTTGTGTGTACCGAGGACCTACTCGGCTAACCCGGGGGTCTTAAATGACTATTTTAGCAAATTATAATAAGATCATAATAATTATGAATTACGTTACGTACGTAAGAGCAGTGGTGGCGGCCCCGACTAACGAACAGTTGGTCGTGGGTTCGAACCCAGGCAGGCGCATTACTTTGTGTAATTTATTTCATCACCACTGCTCTCAAAACGGTGAAGGAAAACATCGTGAGGAAACCGGCATATCTTAGAACCAAAAATTCGAAGATATGCGACATCTACCAATCCGCACTCGCTCGGCCCGCGTGGTGGATTATAGCTCATTCCTCTCCTAGAGAGGAGGCCTGAGTCCCTGCAGTGGGAACATTATAGGCTGATGATGATGAATTACGTCAAAATTCGTAAAATGGACCACTCATTATGAATGGTCCATTTTGACGGTATTTGTCGGTAACTGCGTCTGTGAAAATTTCACGAATTTTAACGCAATTCGTATTATTTTCCTATTATGATCTGATAAAGGGGCCTTTTTAGACCCCCTGCAAAGCCTTTGCGTGCACATCCGTATCAGCACTGAAACTACGCCTTACGCCACTAAGGTTTTATTAACCTTATGCTGGTAAATCATTGTTAGCATTATGCTACAACATTATTCCTATATATTCTTTTCTTTAGTTACATATTTTCAATGCTCTGAAGCTGGATTAATTGTTTTAAAAGTATCTATATTCGAGTACCTTCATGAGATCATAATGTATATAAAGTGTAATTATAAGCATTGTTTATTGGTGTATATTAGATTAAATAAATTTATTGCTTATTTAGAAAATAAGGTTTTTTTTCCTATTTTGGTTTATTTTATGAAAGTGATTTTCGAAAGTCTCAGGTGGAGCGCTCAAAATGAAAAACTTCTGAGTTAGTTGACTCTAATCATCTAATGTATGATGTACATGCAACCATCCTGAATATTGGTACCGAATAATATGAAAAATAATTTAGAATAGGTAAGTACAGTGGTTTCGAAGATTACTTTGCTCATACACACAAAATTCGCCCTCTCTATTTTTAATATTAATACGGAAGTATGAATTTGACATAATAATATTAGTATGAATTTCAGGCGTTTGCTACAAAAAGACGGTTTATTAAAACATGATTTATTTACAAAACTCATGTATAAATACAAAACATATAAAACTCGACGATTATAAATTATACATCTTTACCTAATTACAATACTATTATACAGAGGAATTAAAATAAATTATTCTAACAGTCTTCAATACATCTCTATCATGGCGCCTATGAAGTGACCCTTATCTCGTGAGCCATAGGGTCGTGTTTACCCCCACTCCCAGTCGTGTAGTATCGGAGCGAAGATCCACTCGTCGGGTTGGCCTACATGCGATATCTGGGTCCCCATGTCGAAGTTACTCCATCTGAACAGAAAAATAATGAACTAATGATGTACATTCGCGACCAACTATGTATGCAAGTTGTAGAAGGAAGTTTATTCTACTGTGTTGAGTTTTCACCAACATAGCATTTTGGAAGCCAAACCCATACTATTCCGAAATAGGCCTAATCTCAAAATAGAAACCGTTACGTTCCCCAGAAAATTATTTTTGAACTCTGTCCAGTGTAAAATTATTTTTGCTCGTGAATACCACTCATACTACAACATGGCTATTCTAGATAAAAATGGTTTTTATAACTTCATTACGTGCACCCTAAACGATAAATAAATCAGAAAACGTGAGTGTACTGTATTAGGAGGGTTCGTGTCTGCATAATAAAATCCGTAGGGGTAGGTCGTCAAGGCTAAGCAACACTTGCCGAGGTCGGTACTTGACCTTCCATTAGATAAAGACCACTCCGTCTCTCGGAAAGCATGTTAAGGCGTTGGTGTTTCCTATCCTAAGAAGCTTGTAAGTCTCGAGGATACCAAAGGGATATCATAACATAACGCCTAAAATCCCTGAAGGGTTAGGCAGCGGTGTACCTCAGTTTAGTACACCCACATTTCCCATGTAAAAGAGGGCGACCCTATTGCCATCAACCGGGCACAAATGTCGACTCCGTGGCTGCTACTGCGGAATTCCTGATGAAAAAACTCAATAACACTTTGCCCGACCCGGGAATCAAACCCAGGACCTTATGTTTAGCAGTCGTGCTTGCAATTACTAGTCCAACGAAACAGTCCTAGTAAGGGATATCGTGTCACCAAGTTACTGCGTTGTGGAGATCAGACCGGCAGTCACTCCATTCTATTTATCTTCGGGGACGCCGGCAGACACCAGGCGGGCGATCATGCAGTCCTTTCGTTGTGGATTATTTCGCCCAGTTCCCCAAAGTCACTCCATGTAAGAGCTTCAAATTAGACTGGAAGCCTAGGATAAAGCCCTGTCGGGGCTGCAGGATGTTCGTAAGAGATACCCCGGCCTCGGCAGAAAGGGCTAAGAAGGAACATGGGTGGTTTTTTGTCAGTAGAAGTCTGACACTCCCTACCGCTCTACTCAGAGTGGGAGGAGTAAAAAAAAAGCCTACCCCAATGTAGGAAATCGCGAGGCAGATGATAGCTAGTGTAGTAACGATAAGAGTCTCACTTGAAGGGTGGTATGCCCCTGGAGATGTTGTAGGTGGGGCAGGAGGTGGCCAGGAACCGGTAGCTGGTGCGAAGGTACGCGCTCGTGATCTTCAGGTCTGTGGCGCCGTGGCTCCGGTGACCCAGCGCGCGAAACGGATATGTTCCTGGATATAAACAGGTTTATTTATCAAGTTTAGGATGAAATCTAAAACAGTTGTTTGATGTTATTTTTTTAGAAACTAGAAATGGTTCCTCAAAAAATGTATATAAAAAGTAATAGTACACACTAGTAGACACTATGAGGTCAAGGTCATGTAAACGTTACCGTTGGCCGGGTTGAGGTCGTTCCTCGCCGCGATGGCGTTGCAGGCGCTGTAGGGCGGGTTGCATTTCTCGCAGCGCGACAGAGGGTCGTGCTTGAAGTCCTGTATTGTGTACTAGACACTATGAGGTCAAGGTCATGTAAACGTTACCGTTGGCCGGGTTGAGGTCGTTCCGCGCCGCGATGTCGTTGCAGGCGCTGTAGGGCGGGTTGCATTTCTCGCAGCGCGACAGAGGGTCGTGCTTGAAGTCCTGTATTGTGTACTAGACACTATGAGGTCAAGGTCAAGGTCATGTAAACGTTACCGTTGGCCGGGTTGAGGTCGTTCCGCGCCGCGATGGCGTTGCAGGCGCTGTAGGGCGGGTTGCATTTCTCGCAGTGCGACAGAGGGTCGTGCTTGAAGTCCTGTATTGTGTACTAGACTGACTAGACACTATGAGGTCAAGGTCACGTAAACGTTACCGTTGGCCGGGTTGAGGTCGTTCCGCGCCGCGATGGCGTTGCAGGCGCTGTAGGGCGGGTTGCATTTCTCGCAGCGCGACAGAGGGTCGTGCTTGAAGTCCTGTATTGTGTACTAGACTGACTAGACACTATGAGGTCAAGGTCATGTAAACGTTACCGTTGGCCGGGTTGAGGTCGTTCCGCGCCGCGATGGCGTTGCAGGCACTGTAGGGCGGGTTGCATTGCTCGCAGCGCGACAAAGGGTCGTGCTTGAAGTCCTGTATTGTGTACTAGACTGACTAGACACTATGAGGTCAAGGTCATGTAAACGTTACCGTTGGCCGGGTTGAGGTCGTTCCGCGCCGCGATGGCGTTGCAGGCGCTGTAGGGCGGGTTGCATTGCTCGCAGCGCGACAGAGGGTCGTGCTTGAAGCCCTGTATTGTGTACTAGACACTACGAGGTCAAGGTCAAGGTCATTGTTACCGTTGGCCGGGTTGAGGTCGTTCCTCGCCGCGATGGCGTTGCAGGCGCTGTAGGGCGGGTTGCATTGCTCGCAGCGCGACAGAGGGTCATGCTTGAAGTCGTTGTAGCGCATCGTGTTGTACATGTCGCGGAGGTTGTGGATGTGATCCTGCAACGAGGTTTACGAGACGATGGGGGAATGTTGCGGACGGCATCATTCAGGACAGCCTTCAATTTAGCATTTTGCCTCAGATAAATTGATCTCTTTGTCCGATTTCGGGGGCGAGTTAGAATTTCAAGTTTCAGGATGACGAGAACGTAAGAGCGCCCGAAGCGAATTGAGCCTTGGATAGGTTACGCCCGAATACTCGAACGTCACTCAATTATAAGTAGCCCTCAAAACTCGTGCTATCTCTGTCACTCTGCTTTAAAGTAACAAAGACAGCACGAGATTTAAGTGCAACTTAAAATTGAGTGACGTTCGAGTATTCGGGCGTTAGGTTCTCAAAACAGAATCTTGTGATTCAGGCTTACACTTACAAGTTACAACTTAGTTGTTTGCCATCATGCAATGTATTTTTAACCGACTTCAAAAAAGGAGGTTACTATGTTCGTGTGTATGTATTTTTTTTTTTTTTTTATGTATGTTACCTGATTTCTCCCCCGTTTGTGGACCGATTCTCAAATTTTTTTGGTGAAGATCTGGTGCTGATCTTCGGAGATATACAATGGAACTCTTCAAAAATTGACGGCAAATCTGTCGTATTTTGTATTGTACTTTTGTAAGAAGCCAACTAGAGTATGCGTCTCAGATATGGAATCCACGGTATCATAAATATATTGACCGCATTGAAAACATCCAAAGACGTTTCATAAAATATCTTTGCTTCCATCAAAAGATTCAATATCAGTCAATTGATTACCTTAGACTCTGTAAGAAGTACCATCTACTACCGCTAGTAGATCGACGTAATATTGCTGACTGCTTATTCTTATTGAAAATTCTCAACAACAATATTGATAACCCTGAGTTATTGTCAAAATTTTATTTTAATGTGTCATGTAAAATATTTCGTTTTAACCCACCAATACGTGTACCTCATTCATCTTCAAATTATAGGCAGAATAGTTAGGTATGTTGTGCGTGCGGGCAGACATTTTAATGATATATGCAAGGAGTATGATTTGGATCCATTCACAACTAGTGTGAATTCGGCCAGAAGGTGCTTACCTAAGGCTCAAATTTTTTAAATAGCGTAAGGTTATTTTATTTGTTTTTATTTCTTTCTTCATATTTCAAATTGCAAACTTAGTTTTTACATTGTACCCATTTATTAATTTCAATAAGGCGATTTTGTTTTGTGCTCACACTATAAATAATTTTATTACATATCTATACGTGAGGATTTGTAATTGGCTCTCTGGTGACTATGGTTTCTTTTTTGTTTGTTTTTGTTAGCTGTAAGTCCTCCATGTACTAAATAAATAAATAAATAAATAAATTGCTGGAATCGCTTGGATGTTTATTGAATATACCATTATCATGACGTAACATCACGCCTGTATGCTCTGAGGGGGTATGCAGATGTGTACAATACACATTTTTTTTTTTAGTTGTTATATGAATTTCATAGACACGTATTACATGTTTCGTGCTTTTTCTGGCGCTATTCAAGTATTCGCATCTAGCAGTCATCACTTTTATTCATGTTGATGAGCTGATAATGGAAGGTATACTACTCCTCAACGGTTAAGAGTTGAAAGCAAAAATAGGGGAATTTTGAAGGTTAAGGGTTAGGTTTCTTAGTTGAATGTTAAATGCATAGTAAATATTTGTATAGGATATAATATAGGTACCTATTACAACTAAAAATGAAAAAATAAAAAAAACTTTTTTGCAAAAAAAAACAACCGACTTCAAAAACACCAAAAAGAGAAAAATAAACTTCAGAAGAAAAATCAGCTTCTGAAGTCGGTGGCAAAAAAATAAAATCAAACAAACAAATGTCACCGACTTCAGAAGCTGATTTTTCTTCTGAAGTTTATTTTTCTCTTTTTTTTGAAATTAATAATGTCAGAATAATTATCACTGTTGACCTAGACCCAGCCCAGGGTGGATGGTTATGACGCCCAAGACCCTCGATTCTTTCCTGATTCTACTCTTGGTACAGCTAATAGAATACAAGAGGGCCCCTGTATCACGGCGGCCCCATATCATTGATACGGCTGATACGGCGGTAGCCTCTGGTTATGACTCTCTTTATGATGTAGCTACTTAGCTACCTACCTGTTTCTGCTTCAGGATCTTGGCCCGAGGGTTGGTGTGATACCCGAACCAGTCTCCGAAGGTGGACACGCGCACGTTACCACCGCTCAGGTTGAAGATCTTCGGGAAGTATGGGATGTTGTAAGATGGGAAGTACGTCTGTTTCTTTAGTAACTCAGTCCTGTTGGTGTTAGGGAGAACTTTTCACTTTTACTTTTTTTGTCGAGACTTTTCTTAACTATGCTGGGCTCAGTTTCAGGGCTTTTTTTTATGAGATATGCCCGCCACACTGTTCCCAAACCACTGTAACTGATCCTGTGCGCCAGAATCAACAGTGGCGATCACAAGTAAAGCGCCGAGCCGAGACAATGAAGCTTGACGAAGTCCCAGAGAAACGATTTAACTGTCATGGATCGCGCAACGAAATTAATCAGATAGGTAATGATAGCGGAGGAGTAGAAAAACTTTTCAGTTTCAGGGTTAGAGCGACTGTCTATGCAACAGTTACCTACTAAGTAAAATAATACCACGTTTTTACAAACTGTCACAACTGTCTACTATCCCGGACCCCGGATTCCGGTTTCTATGCAAAGCCACAGGCAAAGCTAAAAAACTGTTTTGGACAGAAAAATCTGGAATTAAAGTACCTGCCGTATTTAACAAGGAGTGACTGTGAACTGTCTGAAAAATTCACGTTGGTAGTTTTCCGGATTAGAACCCACAGCCTCGTGCATGAGAGTCGAGGCCGTACCCTCTGACCTATCATGACATAAGATCTATGAAATCCTATTTGTCGTTAAATTGCAAATGCAGTATAGGCAGATGATGAAGTCTCACAGGTCACCGGATTCCGTGAATCCTGGGATCTGTTCCACTACCCAGAGAAGACCAGGTTTCACGCAGCCAGGAGTGCGCGACGTGCGGGGGCGGAACTTCTTGTAGTCCACGATGTACCTGCCAAAGACAATGTAGCCTCGGCATTATACAGCTCCTTAAGTAGTGTAGTGGATGAAGTACTACCTAACATTACTATATTTTAGAGTAATATCACAATTATTATCTTTCTATCCATCATTCTCCTGCCCTTATCCCAATTTATTTAGGGTCGGCGCAGCATGTCTTCTTCTTCCATACTTCTCTGTTTCTCTTCATCTCATGAGATACCTCCTTTTTTTACCCGACTACGGCAAAGCCAAAGGAGGGTTATGATTTTGACTGGCTATGTATGTACTAGCTTTTGCCCGCGACTTCGTTCGCGTGGAATAGTGACTTCCGGCAGATTTTTGGTTTATCTCGCGAAAAAAGATTTTCAGGAGAGAACAAAAAGAAAAGCCGTAGTCACACGGTATGAAAGTGTTTAGGTGACTACGACTTTTCTTTTTGTTCTATCCTGAAAATCTTGTTTCATACTTTTTCAGCGTCGTTTTATTTGTCGTAGTCGACACAGTCCATTCATTGTTTCTTTGGACTCTCTACCCCAATAGGTACTAATTTATATAGGTCATGATGAGCAGGATCTTTATACTCCATTGAAACCATTGTAGTCCAGTCAAATTAGCCAAAATTAGGTATAGGAATCTCGGAATTTGAGATACCCAGCTACAAACTCGTATAAAGTTGTATTTTGTGACATCCTAAACGTTGCCTCAAAAGTTACATATGGTAGGATGTCCGCATCTATTAAAAATCTAAGGTCAAAGGTCACAAAAATCGTTTTTAAACGGTTTTATTTAGCTCACCCCGTTTGTTTTATTCTTGGATCAAATTTAGTAATTCAAATTTCACCCTCTTCCTGTCAACCGATTAATCTGAAATTTTGTATACACTTTGGATTTTGGTGACAATACAATTATGTTTATTCATTATCATTATAAATTCAAGATGGCCGCCGCTACAAAATGGCGGATAATTTATGTTTTGTTAATCCCATCAATATGGGTATCAAATGAAAGGGCTCAACAAGCAGAATACAATATACAATATAAAATTAAAATCCAAGATGGCGGCTAAAAACTAGAAAATAAAAATAGGTAAAAAAACTTTTTAAGTTAAACGGTTTTATGTTAAAAATACATTGCAATGTTTAAGATAAATGTACTAAAAACCAAAAAATAATAAAATAGATACAGTCGTGGGAAAAAACCGTGGGGCACGTCAATTCGGAACTGTCGTGCTGCGGAAATTACAATTGACGTGCCCCACGGTTTTTTCCCACGACTGTATCTATTTTATTATTTTTTGGTTTTTAGTACATTTATTTTGCAAATATCTCGTTTCCTATGGGATTTTCGCTATTTGTGTTTATGATCAATACCTATTGTAGAGAATTAAATTCCTAAACAAAGACCTAATAGTACTGAGGTACTATTAGGTCTTTTTTCTCTATCAGCCAAAATTATAGCAGCTGAACGAAATATTGTACTTGTCACAGCACTCACCATTGATTATTGTAGGTGCCACTGTTGTGTTTGCTGAAGAGATCGACCCACTCCTTGCCGTTGCGCGCCAGGCGATTGGCGATCATCGCTCGAGCGTACTCCAACACCTGGGGATAGATACAGGTGCAGTACGATTTCCGCACTAAGTTCGACATGACGTATTGACCGCAATTTCTGATGCGGATCCGATACAGTACGCAATGTGCCACCAGCAGGCCATCCGCGTAGGTACGTGCCATAATTATACGCGGATGGCCCGATGGTGTCACTAACGTGAGTTTGAATCCAAATCAATCCAATACAATTAATTTTGTGATAAGTATTATAAAATTTTCGGGATTCATTTGAAAATTAAATTATGAAATGAAAATAGAATGGGCCTGCTTCCAAGTTTTGTTTAATTTAAAATGTGCTTGTTTTTTGCTTTTCAGTTTTTTCAGTCGGGTTTTTTAGTTTTTTAACTATTTTTTTTGTGTAGTTATTTTTCGGATTCCGCGTTTATAGACACAATAAAAAAGTGATTGTGTCTCGTGTAGATCTACGTTCCAGCAAACGAAGGGTTAAATGTATAAATTCCGTTTCTCCGTATAATAATTGAAATAACGCTTACCGTCCCCACAGGCGTGATGAGCTCGAAGAGCGAGCGGTTGCTGTTACCGATGGTTGTCTCACTGGTTGCCAACCCCGACGATATGATGTAGAAATCATCTGTGGACTGCCAAGCGCTGTCAACTTGTTGCCACTACAAAGGATCGTCTCACTTCACTTCGGTTTCACTTTTTTCATTTTCGTACTATATATACCTACGTAACTTATTTACGCAAAAAGATGGTTAAAATTAGTGCTAAATAAAATATGAAAGTTTCGACGCTCATAACTTCCAAACCAATATTTTTTTCCAATTCTGCTTCCATAGAGGCCTAGATAATGACAAGACCAGTTGATACAATTTTTAATTTTGAACCTACACCGTCAACCAGAGGAGTAATCACCATACTACGTTTGTATGGAAGAATGACTGGCTTGTGCAACTTTATGTGTGAGTGTGAGTAATGAACAAAGACCGGTTACGGTGCTTACGCTAATGAAGTTCCATACCTGATAGCTCTAATCAAGCAGTATACAACTTTATGTTACGTACTTACTGTTACCTACAAATGGAGTTTGCAGTTCTAATAACAAACAGTTCGTACTTGCACAAAAGCTGGGTATGACGTCAGGGACATCTTATACCCGGGTATCAATTCCTTGCTGCCGGGGAACACGTGCAGGTGCATTACATACATCTTGTGAAATCGCAGCATGGACTGGTAACTGGAATGGACCAATTAAATGAAGGAACACTGCAGAGGCTTCTCTGGGACTTCGTCGAGCTTCATTGTCTCGACGCTTTTCTTGTGGTCGCCACTGTTGATTCTGGCTAACAGGAGTTACAGTGGTTTGGGAATAGTGTGGCGGGCTGCAGAGGCCTGCAAGGGCCGACGCCTGTCCGGGTTTGCAGGTTGTTCGAAAGAGATACATAGGGCTAAGAAGGAACATGGGTGGTTTTTAGTCAGTAGAACTCTGACACTCCTTTCCGCTCCCCCCCGAGCGGGGAGTCATTTGACGATTTCCCTCCCTCCAAAAAGAAAAGGGGTCGTTCCTAGAGATGACAGCAACACAGAAGGTCGGGGGGCTGCGGGACTGTGAAGGAACATACGTGGTTTTTAGTCGATAGAAGTCTCCAATTCTCCACCCTGCCCAGAGCGAGAGGGGTTATTTGATGATTTCCTACCCACCAACAAAATACAAAAAAGGGTTAGTTCCTGACCTGTTCCATGTGACATGAGAGAAGTACAAGTTGCTGAGGTCCGGCAGTAGTTTGACGAGTCCAGTACAGCGGTCCCCGAACAACCTTCCGTCCGGTGTGGTCTTCGGCATACTCGTCGCAAACGCGATCTCGTCCAAGTCACCCAACATGTTTATCCAACTGTTTTACAATTGTCAAGTCGAAGTTGTTTTTTGTTATGGTACGAAGGTACTGATAAACTATTACTTTATCCCATTTTTGAGTTAAATTTATGTAGGTAGGTATGTATCTTAGAGCAGATATTTGTCATAAACGACACTTAATCATACCCCCGTCCCATTGCCACAGTTCTGTTCCAGGCGTACCTATCGTATTACGACTTTCATAGCTTCCGAAAAGTATAATGCAATGCAATAAGTATTTACTCATCATAGTTATTGCTGCAAGAAAGCCACTTTGTCGAATCCCTCAGGTATAAACTGTGTAGTAGAAACGAGTGTAGTACATACATGATATCTCTGGTGGAAAGCCATTGGTAGGGGTCCGTCGTAGCGTCGTTGTAACCAACCGCCAGGCCTTCTAACTGGATGTAGTACAGCTTCACCTGCATTTAATTGTTACACTATAAGCCTCTGCAACACAACTGACGAATTGCAGGTTGTGCCTAAAGCTGAGGAGTAGGTAGTTCTATTGCAGTAATTTTCAAGAAAAATTTATGAAATTTAAAACCCAGGGGCGCTTAAGTCCTGCTGGGGTTGCGAATCTGTTTGAAAGAGGATACCGCGGCCTCGACACAAAGGGCTAAGAAGGAACATAGGTGGTTTTCAGCCAGTAGAAGTCTGACACTCCCTACCCAGAGTCCAGAGTGGGAGAAATTTTTAGAGTTTAGAAGTACCTGATACCAATAGGGGTCCAAAGGGTAGTTATCCACCATCGTAGACATATACTCCTCATTCTTGTCGACATACTCCTCGATGAGGCCGCACACGTCCGTCTTGTTGTAGCAGTATCTGAAACAGGTTTCTCCTTCCAGCAACCATCGCTAATAACGGTATATTGAATCGACTCAACACTTTACTTACTACAGATACCGGCACGGTTCTTGAGCGCTCGGCGGAAGAGGGGATCGCTGTGCGCATCGTACACTTTATGACAAATAAAACGCACACCCGTTTATTATTTATTGGTCGTGAGGTAAGTGCAGCAGGAGTAAAGAACAAATCCCTTGTGACGGCTATGACGCGATGCGCTACGGGCCCATCACTGCACTTTCCCCGCCCCGCGTCTCACTTCATACCACCAAAGGGACCCAATAACTCACTTTTGCGTCAGCGCTCAAGAATCGTGCCGATGATAATACCTACCGAGTGTAGCGCCATCAATGCATTTAGCCGTTTAGCGTGTTAGGCTACGTTTTATTTTAGATACCTTCCATGTATTAAGTAGCGTAGCCGTGGCGCAAATATGAAGATCTCGTGGCTTAAAAATAATTGCCGCACGGGTCGATCTCTAGGTTAAGCCATGGTTGCTCCGAGGATGAGTAACAACCCATTACATAGGTACCGAATTTCCTCCATGCCTCGGAAAACACGGTAAGCCGTTGGTCCCAGCTGCCATGAATAGTCTTTGGTAGTCAGTGGCCAGACGCTGGACAGATCACGTAGCCGTTGCGTAAATGTGAAGCTGAGACCATATTATAGGTACTGTCCACGCGAAATGGACGATGTAAGTAAAAATGGAGCTAGGGGTAGATGATGCAACGTTAAGGCCTACGACGATAAGTGCTCATTTCAAAGACTCTGAATGTTGGCAGTTGGAAGTCTACCGTTGCTGCAGGTAACCGGTATAAGTCTGAGATCTCCGGACCGCCTAGGTTAAGTGTAGTGATCACTCTGCTCTTGCCTTCTCTTAGGGCTAGTTTTATTATCACATGTGACTGACCCTTTGAGCATGTTCTGCCAGTGGTACCAGATGAGGTCCCTGGTGAGGTATCCCTCCAGGTAGCCGGCCCCGTACGCTTGCTTCTCGTCCGGACAATCTGCTGATGTGTGCAGCTCCAGGAACGCCCAGCTGCAGCAGCACAGAGCAATACGGAACATTATTTTAGTTAGATAAACATTTCCATGCCACGGTAGCCCGCGAAATTTGAAAACAGCCCAGTTTCTAACAATTATATCAACTGCGACGGAATATGTATGAATAGTAAGAGGTACATTTCAGAAGTTAATAATTCCAGTGAGTTTATGTACCTATGTATTTAATTGAATAGAACAAAACGACAATGAAACAGCATAGAATTTAATACACTTTATCTAATGAACATTAGGTAGTTAAAGAAACTATACCCTGTATTATTGATTTCGTTGCTGTACGTAGCTCGAGCGACGTGTTTATCCGGTATATCGGCAAAGTAGTCAGTGGTCTTCACACTGATGTCATTCTCAGGCCACACCACGTACCCGTACTTACATTCACAAACTATTAACACACTAGTCATTACGAAAACACACCATTTTGAGTTCATCTTAAAACTGTTATCTAGAATGTGTTTTCTCCCTATGTTCCTTCGACCTGTTTGCATGCAAACATACGTTTTTGACGATGAATAACATTTATATCATTTAAAATATTAGGGCTAAAGATGTTTTTGAAAAATTCAGCAAAGCGTGTAACAACAACTTTTTTTTAAAATTGACGGCATTTGCATTGTATTTTGACGTTTGTTGTCATGAGCAAAGAAGTGTTGCCATAGAAGTAAGTACATACTTCTTTGTTTTGCAGCAAAAGTGTTTGTCACAAATAATTTTAACTATGATCTTATTGTTCTTTGAAAAGACTCAAATACACATGTAATAAAAAACCTTACAATTTTTTGTTATAGCAACAAATAAAATCCATCCATGGAATTATTAAGTACTTGCATGAGCGTTCTTTTTTATTTTTGACAGAACTTGTAAGCGCCAAGAAGTCCTGAGCAAAAAGTTTAGATTAAATTATTTAATCTTTTTGGTGATAACAATTTAGAGAAATATAGCACATAGGTTTCCGCTCTCCAAGAGAGCCTTCTCTCTTGGAGAGCGGAAACCCATAAAGGAAACCTAAAAAAAATGATTTACAGGCTCGTTTGACTGAGTAGCCAGTGTGTCTGTGTACCACTATTGAATTAATCTGTGACTGTATTAAAAAAAAATAAACAAAAAATTACTTTTCATACAAAAAGCAATATTTATTTCACAATCAATTTTCTATCCTCGTCAAGAGATCATTCAACATATAAAACTAAAACTAAGAGTATACGGGACATCCTGACAAACTTTTACCATGGATTGAACGCATGATTCTAGCTTGGTGTGATGGCGCTGTAGCGTCACTAGCATAAAAGTAAAACACCTTAGATCATTAAAACTCCAAGTCTATTCCCCAGTTCAACTGGCGGTCAGCTTCATCCCGATCTCCCCGCACTTGTAGCCCACTTCACGCAGTAGGTATGGCGTGCGTTCATGCGCAGGCGCCGCCAACCACTCACTCACGTTCACGGCAACCGCAACAAAGCCCTGCTCCTCCAGGATGTCCAGCACCAGGCGGAAGGTGCCTCGTAACCGGTTGCTGTTCATTGAAAAGCAGCCGGGTAAGAAGTTTAACACGCAAACCCTGAAAGAGAGGATTTTTTTTTATAAATGTTAAAGTTGTCAGTGAAATTTTGACTTTGTTGGCATTGAAATACAGTCGAATGTCGGATACATCAAAGTTGAGGATTAGTTTAGCAGTACTGGCGCAGTGGCCTAGCGATGGGCAGCTGCGCTGTGTCGCGGGTTCGATCGTCACCCGGAGCAGATATTTATATGAATGGCCTACAAGTAGTTGGTCTGGGTCTGCCTGTTTGTGATGAAATGAATTATGGTTTCGTCAGGCGATAGATACCACATTCTTGTCTGATTGTTCACAAGTTTTCACATGAAATCTATACGATGGAGCGGCCTTTACTTCAATGAGGTGTACCGATAACCATTTTTCAGTTATTTTTGAGGGTGGGAAATCATTAATGACACTGATGAGTGTCAGACTTGTACTGACTAAAAACCACCCATGTTCCTTTTTAGTCCTTTGTGTCCGGGGCCGCGGTATCTCTTCCGAACAACGCGCAGCCCCGGCAAGTGTCAGCTCTTGCAGGCCCCTGCAAGTGTACCGATAACCTGGAGAATCTGGATGCGAGAAGCACAGTACCCGTGACACTTGTGGTGGGGGAGGCCTATATCCGGCAGTGACCGTCTTTCGACTGAAATTGTGATGAAGCTGAAGCTCTTAAGGGCCTATACTACCTCAAAAGGGTTAGCATGATCCTACGTTACGCCTAAAATACTACAGCATTAATTTTGAAATAAATAAATACATATATGGTAAAGTTGAGTATTAATGCTAAGTCCCATGTATTTCAAAACACGATTCCATAAACTTTTCTCGATAGAAAAATAATCCAAAGTTACCTCCGAATCGAATAATAAACCGCTGTAATTCTCAAAAAGTATTCAAATTAGATCATGAAACTTTGCATACTAACTAAACTCTGAACTAACCATAAAGCAGGTCTTTTGTGTTTTATTTTTTTAGTTCAATCAATAGATTTTTTGAAAATCGCAAAAAATCACTCATTTCGCACTATTCGGCCGCAGGCAGTGACTGACGTTACAACCGCTTTGTAGTGCAAGCTGATTAGAACTTTATTCTAACAGTATTTCAAACGAAGTTTGAACCACCACAAATAGAGTTGCTAATTTGAGGTAGTATAGGCCCTGATTTATGAATAACTATTTATGTACTTACAGTACTGCTCCGGGCGGTATGTTGAGGAATTCGATGGGTACTCTCAGGTCACCCTTGGCTATCTCAAACTTCACTGGGTAGCCGCCTTTCAGACATATGAGGCAATCTGAAAGAGAACCATACCTATCTAAGTTTTTACAGCAAACTTTTTTGAACCAAGGCAGACGGCACGGTTGGCGCAGTGACTCAAGCAGGTGACAGCTGCGCTATGTGTCGCGAGTTCTATCCCCGCACGGAAAAAAGATATTTGTAAGACCTACAGATAGTTGTTTCGGGTCGGGGTATTTGTGTATGTGAATTAAAATGTTTGTGATCGCACACATGATACAGGAGAAATTCCTAGTCGGGGGCAAGGCTTTTAAAAAAACTATAAAACTAAAAACTATAGGCGCATTACTTTATGTAATTTATTTCATCAACCACTGCCGCAAAGCATCCGATAATGAAACCGGTATGTTGATGAACCAAGAAGCCATGTGATGTCTACCAAGCAATGTTTTATAGCCCACTCCCTATCATAGAGAGGACGCCTGTGTCTCAGCAGTGGGAACATTATAGACTGATACAATCATCGGCACGATTCTTGAGCGCTGACGCAAAAGTGAGTTATTGGGTCCCTTTGGTGGTATGAAGTGAGACGGGGGCGGGGAAAGTGCAGTGATTGGACGTAGCGCATCGCGTCATAGTCGTCATTCGGGATTTGTTCTTTACTCTTGCTGCACTTACCTCACGACCAATAAATAATAAACGGGTGTGTGTTTTATTTGTCATAAAGTGTACGATGCGCACAGCGATCCCCACTCTTCCGCCGAGTGCTCAAGAACCGTGCCGGTATCTGTATACATGCGTATATAAAGGGGCTTATCATATCACGGTGGTTCTGACCGTCTACTCACCAGCTATAAACCCATTGGGCAGCACCACATTCTTCATGACATACCCTGGCCCGCCCAGCCCAGCAGCCAGGTGTTCCTCCAGCAGGTCAGTCTTATGATGTACAGGATACACAGACTTTGCCTTGTCGAGGATCTCGCCAGGGAGCGTGTAGTGCTGGTCATGGAAACACCTCACCGCTTCATTGAGAGTCATGAGTTGAAGGTAGTCCAGCTGGTTTAGGTCTCTTTGAAGATTTTCTTTTGAGAATACCTGAGAATAAGAATAATTTCATACATGACATCATCATCATCATTTCAGCCAAAAGACGTCCACTGCTGGACATAGGCCTCCCCCAGGCGTCGCCACATTGACCAGTCTCGTGCGTCTTGCATCCAGCAGGTCCCTGAGCTTTCACCAGGTCATCGATCCACCTAGTGGGAGACCTTCAAACGGAACGTCTTCCGCCGTCTTCGCCACTCCAGAACTTTCCGGCAGTTGGTACACACGGCTACACATCAAGCTATACAAAACCAGTATAATCTGATCGTTCATTGTGCGAAAAGATCTAGTAAAGTGAGGCCAAGATTAACTGGTTTTGTATAGCTTGATGTGTAGCCGTGTGTACATTAAGACCTTATAAATGAGCATAGTTCTGTCAAAATGGACCAACCTCAAGCCACTTAAAAATTTATAAAGTTTCTGAAGTAATTTAAATGTTTTTGGATAGTTCAATCAACATTTACCTAAATAATTTTTATTTCTGTAATTTGGTTTTACGCAACACTTTTACACGTCACATCATGTAATTATTTAAAACTGCATGGGGCCGCCGGCCGGTGTTTCCTACTCTGAGAAGAAACAGCCGAAACAAACTGTTTTAAAGTCCAGTCATTGGTCAAGAGACGAACATGCAAATAAGTGTCTGAAATGGTATTTTGAACGAAGAACCACACAGATTTGAGTGGTAGTGAGTTGCCGCTGATATTCTAGTTTTAAATCTGTTTTAAGCAATGTTTTCTATATAAATGGGTAAGTATATTTGACTGGATATACATCTATTTATATAAATAAAAAGAGAAGTCCTGACTGACTGACTCATCAACGTCCAGCCCAAACCCTTGGACCTAGAAAGTTGAAATTTTGCACAGAGGTTCCCTTTATAATGTAAACAAGGAATAAGGAAGGATTTTGCGAAATTCAACCCCTAAGGGAGTTAAATAGGGGATGAAAGTTTGTATGGAAAATCGTCATTTTCACGCGCGCGAAGCCGCTGGCAAAAGCTAGTTATAACTAAAATTGCCGTCAGGGCAATAATAATAATAAGAGATTGTGGGTTGACGCATTTTGGCAGAACTAAGTACTGCTCTACATTTTTCGCATTGATTCGAATATTGGAAAATGTCAAACATACCTTGCTCAATAACTTATCATTATAAAGGCTCAAGGAAGCCATCTCCAGGCATATCTTGGTCCAGGGCAAGAACAGGTTATCATCAAGTAGTAACGGGTTGTCACCGATATGTCTCTGGATGTTGGTCCAGACTGCGGGGTCAGGAGTGAAGTTGTTGTTCGAGAGGCAGTTGATGAAGCTGAACAGTGTCTTCACGGTGCATTGTGAGAGGATCTTGGGGTCTTCAGCTGCTAGGTCGCAGAGGTAGCCTACTAAGCCGAAGTGGGTGTGCGCCTGGGGAATGACGAATTAACAATCAATTATGAAATTGGAGTTGGAATGTGCCAACGCACAACACACCTCCGAAAGTTGGCAATCCACCGATTGCCAACTTTCGGAGGTATTACGAACGTTCCATATCCAGTAGCGCGCTTTATTGCTTACGGCATGTTGTCTGATATTATAATAGACATAACAATATTTCAGGCAGCAGTAATTACTCAAATAGATTTGCAAGCCAGACAGAGAATCACTCTAATCTGGTTAGTTTACGAAGTAACATAATAAGACTGTCAGCCTCTTGAGCTTCTGTCTACTTATATGGATTTATTTTCTTTCATAAATGAGGGGGCTGAGTACAACAATTATACTTACGATTCTAGAAAACACCCGAGCAACTTGCAGTCCCTTATCGAAGCTAATTTGTCGAGCAACCAAAGAGTTAGCAATAGCATCCATCAGCTGCTCATGATAATACTCCGGGTGCTTCTCTATGATCCTGTTCTTGATCTTCGCAGTCGTCATCAGCAACTCATCATAAGACAGTAGATCAACACCCTGGGTCATGATGTCGTAACAGATGTGGAGAAGCTGCACCCTTATAGGAAATCTCTGTTCAGTACAGTTCACATGGCTAAGAGACCATATAATGGACTTGGCTACTTGAGGGTCAATCGTCTGGTCATGTAAAAGTAAGCAGGTGATTATCTCATCAATATGACGGTCAGGCAGGTCGTGTGCGCAACTGTAAGCTAACATATCCTTTAGTAATGGCATGTCCTTGTTGTCAATCTCCAATGGTAAGTGTATTTGGAAAGCCAAAGGTAAGGCAAGCTTTAAGGCATCAACCAAATGATCCTTGCTGTCGAATTTCCTCAATAAAAAATCTAAGAACATGATTTGTCTGCAATTAATCATGTTGATGTAGCATCTGAGGAGTTGCAGCATGGTCTGGACCACATTAGAGTCTGTAGGGACGTTCAGGTAGGATAGAATCTTTGTGGCTTCTAAAGCTTCATTCACATCCAGTGCTCGAGCATGCCTCTTGAATTTCTGGCAGAGAGCTCCGAATGTCGGGTTTGCTACTAATTTTTCTGGCACTACATCTGATCTAGAAGTAGAAAGATAAATTAAAAGTTATTTTGTTGTTTCTTTGAGCCATGCAGCCTGGGTGAAGGCAGGTATTCTCATTGCCAAAGATCAAATTATCTGCAAGAGTACCAACAGCAGACAGGATTTCATCATCATCAGCCTATAATATTCCCACTGCAAGGACTCAGGCCTACTCTCTAGGAGTGGGATGGGCTATAATACACCACGTGGGCCCAGTGCGTGTTGGTAGATGTCACATGACTTCGAATTTTTAGTTTCTAAGACATGCCAGTTTCCTCACGATGTTTTCCTTCACCATTTTGAGAGCAGTGGTGATGAAATAAATTACACAAAGTAATGCGCCTGCCTGAGTTCGAACCCACGACTCACTGTTCGTAAGTCGGGGCCGCCACCAGGCAACGTTCTTCTGCTAGACAGGAATTATTGACATTACCAATTATCATAAATTACCCTGATCTGTTACCTACTTAGTTGTAAGTTACATTGCTAACCAAATTGGTGTGCTGGCTATGACCCCCTATTCCAGCTCTTTCAAACCATGGCTGTTGTGTCCAACTAGTTGTTTCTTTGCAAAGCTCGTCCTGCAATTTTCTATGCAGTATGACGCTATACTTGAGTATATTCTACTGCAAAAAAAATAATTTAAAAGAGCAACTCCATACTGTCCCGACTTCTGCAGCTGAAAGAGGCAGTTCAAGGCCTGCAGCATGTGTTTGTGACCCATCTGGCCGATGTTGGTATGGACTGCATTCAGCACCTCTGTTGCAGTGGGAGCTGTCTTGATGGCTGCCATCAGAGCATCCGGAGGAGGGCCTCGGTTCACTTCTGTTGTGACTGAAAATATTTAAGCTTAGAGTAAATTTAAAGGACGGAAATAGACCTTAATAGAGAAATTTGAGCTGTAGTCTATGCCTCGGAAAGCATGTTATGCTGTTGATCCCGGCTGCCATATACAATAGATCTTTGGCAGTCATTAGAGGTGTCAGTGACAGTCAGACAGTTAGTCTTAAAAAAAGGTTATGGTATTACCCAGTATTAATTGGGTTCTGGAGGACAGATAAGCAGTTGTTGTACAATACTGATATTCAGCTACATCCGGTTAGACTGTAAGCCAACCCCAACAGTTGGGAAGAGGCTAGGCTGATGATGAGTCTTAAATGATGATAAAATTAAATGTTTATTCTGTAAACTGGTATTTATTTTTACATTTGCATGAGACTGGTGTGTTGTTGACTTGTTGGTAATATACACACTATCAGGTGCCTTGGTTTGCACCTAGATGTTTATTTTATTTCAGTACCCGCTAGGCTTTATGAGCTAAGCAAGGCACCTGTCAGTATATTCGTAGCCTGAACAAAACTGAGATGTCACAGTCTCTCTCAAATTATTTTTGTCTGACCATGAGGACTTCGTAGTTTTGTGTTTATGAAGGACTTTTGAAAGAAGAACCGCGGATGATGGTGATCACTGATGAAGGTGATAATTCTTTAACTTTGGACATTGTATTGACTTTTTTGAGGAAGTCTCTCAGATCTTCAGTCAATTTTGTAGCAGTAATAATAATAATAATAAAGCCATTTATTCCAACTTGTTAACTTATTTTACAATCCAAATGTCGTTAGTAATATTGTTAGTGGTCTTTTTATAGGCTAGTTGTTAGTAATGTTAGTCAAGTCAATCTTTAAGTTGGACCCCTCTTAGGGTGAAGGCCTCCACCAGCTTGTCCCATTTTCCTCTGTCCTTTGCCTTGAGCAGCCAGTCTTTCCCTGCTGTTTCAACTATGTCGTCCTTCCATCTCTTATACGGTCTTCCTACATTTCTTTTCCCTGTGGGACCTCTCCACCTGGTTGCTATTAGTGTCCATCTTTTATCATTGTAGCTAAGTGTAGCAGTACTAACTGATAAATGGATTAAAGTAATACTTACTGCTGGCAGCAAAAGCCCTATTCAGCACAGACTTGCACAGGGGCTTCAATGGCCTGCTTTTTATAGTCATACTTCGCCAAACGTTCTTTAGTAAAAGCGACATGATTACTGAAAACAAACAAAATAAATAAAAGTCACAATGCCTCATGGAGCACAACAATGCCTAGAACATGGCTTGATAGGTTATAATTAAGTGAATAAATTCTAATTTTAGGATTCACATTCACTAGATCTGTTAATTTGAGAAAAGCCTTTTATATGGAAGAATTAAAAATATTGTTTTTATTTTACTCACTTGAATAAACAAATTTTGCTTTAGATTATAACTTTAATTTAAAATATTTGCAACTATTCGGACAGTGGCTCGTCTTCTATAACGCCAATTACACACATTGTTTACTGTATCACCCAACGTAAGTTTTGGTTAAATCGCTATTGATGTCGATTTCAAAAACGGAGAGTAAAACGCAGAAGAAGAATTTTGAAAAACTCGGTCGCAATATTGACAACAGCTGACTATGACATTTCTTGTAGTGTGGCTAGAAACGATAATTCATTAAACATTTACACCATTTGTTTTGTTAATCAATACATTTGACAACGTTTCAATGAATTAAAGAATAAATTAGAATGAATAGCTGCTGGGACTATTGTTTTTATATAATTATAAAGGTTAGTAATATACAACATCTATGTATGTACCAATTTTTACCCATGTTTGCAAACTAATAAATGATTATGATTATACAAAATAGTAAAATCTATGAGGTTCGGACATTATCAATAATGAGACATCTTGTTTTGTGTTTATGAATAAATGATAAAATTATTTTACATCAAGCCACGCCATTAAATTTTTTATTATTGATATAAAGATGTAATTATGATGCACTAAAACGAAGTTTTAAAATAAAAGAAAGGGACAAGGCTTAACTTTCAGAACGAACATGTTTTGATATTGTTGACATTTGACATTGACGACTTGACGTTCCATGATTTCTATCAATAATTTGCGACTGTTTGCGACTTTACGCGTTTTATTGAAATAAATCGAAAAATCGTTAAAAACCTGTATTAAACAACCACCTGAACGTTACAAAATAATAATTAACCGCTTCAGAATGCACAGAGAAACAGTAATTAGCATACGTTCAGACCGTGAAATACGAAAAAAGGTGATAAAAGCTGGAGACTACACCTTGGTTCCTTACGAAGATTCTCGTTGCAAGATCACTCTATCAGACGTGAAATGTATCAACGAAGAGGGAGAAGCTATTGACATAGATTCTGCCAGCCGAATATTTAGCCGGTCATTTGATGGGAACGTGTTGATTGGGGACTCCGATTCGTATATAGACAAAGATTTTGAGTTGGTGCTGCAGCAGATGTGCTGTGGGGAGACTTGTGATGCGACCCTGATGTACAGGAACCCGGAGGGGAGGCTGATGAAGGAGATCTCGTGTAAGGTGGAGCTGCGGGAAGTCACAGAGGAGCAGTTGATTAGTGATTGGAGCTGGGAGCGGCTGTATGAAGCTTCAGTGCATCACAAGGTAGGAGTTAGGGATTGGCTGCCAGTCTCACCATCTTGCTCTTAGCAGTATCATTGTTGCCTTTATCCTAATTTATTTGGTGTTGGCAGTCTGTGGCACAGCATGTCTTCTTTTTTCTGACTTCTCTTTTACTCGTCATCTCAGCAGTCATCTCCTGTCTAGCCATTTCTTCACACAGTCCATCCACCATTTCTTTTTTTTGGTGGGTGGAAAATCATCAAATAACCCCCCCCCCCTCCCCCCCTGCTCTTGGGTAGAGCGAAGGGGAGTGTCACACTTCTACTGACTAAAAACCAACCCATGTTCCTTCTTCGCCCTTGTGCCGAGGCCACATCATCTCTTTCAATAATCTGCACTACCGCAGCCCCGACGGGTCTTTGGTTTGCCTCTACTTTTATAGTCATCTAAATACATACTAACATTTTCCTCATTCCTCTGCATCATGTCCTGATAATGGGATCATGTTGAAAATTTATGCAATCTCACCTAAAACTTACCTTTTTAGGAACAGTCGATGTCAAAACTGGCGATTGTATATAAATTAAGACTTGATTTAATTAATAAATTAGTTAAAATTCAGTACAGACACTTCTACTCTCAAACTGTTAAAAGAATTAAACAAGTTGTTTCTGTGTTCACTATTTTATTTGGTTTCCTCAATGAACCAATCTATACTAATATAAGATATACTAATATAGAAGTAATATTTAATAAACAAGTTCATTGTGTTAGCTTTGCTATTATGCACATTATACAGGCTGATTTGTGGTAACTTTATTTGTAAACAACTTTGCAGGTTAGGTTTATCAAAGTCCATCTTTGCAGAAAATTAAAAAGTTGTCTTATCTGCTTGGGCTTCAACGGGTAGTACTTATAGTACTACTTGATGAACAGGACATTTTTAGTTTGTTGTTCTGTAAAACTGTTCAATTTGGATGAAATACATTTGGCCTTTTAAGTTTCAGACAAGCTAAAAGTTATAAATAATAATTAAATCAAAGTTATATCAATATAAGAGAAACATCTTTATTCAAAACATCATATAATTAAACATATCCGTTGCTTCTATTACCATACTATTCCAAATAAAACACACTGTTTCTCAATATTAAAGCACAAAACTATTTTCATTTCAATTGTTCTTATGCCTTAAATATATAATATTTCTCAAACAAAACATTCTTGTGTGCACACAGGAGCGGGGAGTAGACCTGATCAAACAGGGGAGAACTGCGGATGCCTTCCGCAGGTTCAACAAGGCTCTAAAGATGCTAATAGCTACGGAACCTGTGGACCCTAAGGTTGTCAGCGAACAGGTGGTCAAGGATATGGTGGAGCTCAAGGTAAATCGTAGCTAGTTAGAATTTGCTTAAGCGTGTTTGATGGAATGACGGCAAAGAGAAAAGGCGTGACGTTGAGAATTTAGCCAGTAGTATCAAGTAGTATGACATGGCATGATGCCGAATTTAACTTCATAATTTCTCTCACCAATTATATGTTTAAATGGCCAACTGATCAGGTGAATGAATTCATTAACCAGATATAAATGTGAACGAAATGTGGACGACTGACGAGGTAAAAAGAGCATGTAAGAATTGTAGCAGGTGGCGTTCTGTGGTTTCTGCCTATCCCCATGGGAAAACGGCGTGAGTTTATGAATATATGATCATTCAAAGTGACTGAACGATAAACAAGCTTCTGTAAATGGCATCATTATCATTTTCATAAAACTACATAAAGCTACATAAAACTACACTAGGGTGCTGCCGCACCGAGTCGAGTTTCTCATGTCATTTACCAGCCAATACTACTCCATAGATAAAAAACAACAAACAACAACAACTAATCAATTTTCCATAACAAAACCCATCGTCGTCAGGTAAAGCTGTACAACAACCTAGCTCACTGCCAGCTCCAGCACGACGAGTATGAAGCTACGTTACAACTCTGCGACAAGGTCCTCAAGTATGACTCCGTCAACGTTAAGGCTCTCTACAGGTGAGTTCGTTTATAGAATACTAGTTGATGCCCGCGGCTTCGTCCGCGTGGATGTCGGGTATCGGGTATCGCGAGTCGCGACCGATGTCGATTATCGTGACCAACAGGAATCTTTTCATCCTCCCCTTTTAACCCTTTACAACGCTTTTTCGCATTAAAAATTAGCCTATTATTTATTATTTATTTATATATACTTTATTGTACACCACAAAAATACATAACAAAAGAAAACATAATATACACTACAAAACATACAATGGGCGGCCTTATCGCTTTCCGCGATCTCTTCCAGGCAACCTTAGGATGGACAGTGATTTATTACGACATAAAATGGGGCTGTTGTTGGTGCAAATAGTAAATACCAACTTATACAATATTAAACTAAGATAGATACATACATATCCTAAATAATAGATACATAAATACATAAATACTAAATATTTAAGCAAGCCTATATCCTTTCCCAAGTTTTCAAAAAAAAGAGAAAGAAAGAATACAGATTTGTTTCTTTTTAAAACTATCTGTGTACTACATTTAAATCGATTCAGTAGTTTTGGCGTGAAAGCGCGAGACAGACAGACAGAGTTACTTTCGCATTAATGTTAGTAAGGACTATATAAGCGACCCGCTTCAGCTTCGCACGTGTGCATTTATGCAATGTATGTTTATAATGCACATAAACCTTTCTCTTGAATCACTCTATCTATTGCTGTAAACTGTATTAAAATCCGTTACGTAGTTTATAAGATCTAAGCGTACAAACAGCGGGACTGACTATGTAAAGATTAATAGAAGCCATTTGTGTTCCACTCACTGCAGGGCATAGATCTCCCTTACCTTCCGTGCTGTTGTTCACCAATTCTTGTCAAAAGTGTCAAGTTAGTCCCGAAATCTCTTTCTAAAGTAAAATAGCTAAAGTAAACACACAATCAATGGGTTCTAAACAGCAGCAAGCAGCAAACGACAACCGCACAACGCGGCAACGCGACAGACAGAAGGAGACTACAAATTGTTCAAGAAAATTTATTATTTTTAACCTATATTGTCCACTGCATGAAATCCCTTCCCCGGATCCTTCCACTATTCGCGATCTTCGCGATTGAAGGCCAATCTTTTGAGAAAGAGTCCAGCTCATTCCGCCATCTTTGTCCCACTGCATGAAATCCCTTCCCCGGATCCTTCCACTATTCGCGATCTTCGCGATTGAAGGCCAATCTTTTGAGAAAGAGACCATCTCATTCCGCTATCTTTGTCCCACTGCGACAAAGATAGCGGAATGAGATGGTCTCTTTCTCAAAAGATTGGCCTTCAATCGCGATGAAATCCCTTCCCCGGATCCTTCCACTATTCGCGATCTTCGCGATTGAAGGCCAATCTTTTGAGAAAGAGTTCAGCTCATTCCGCCATCTTTGTCCCACTGCATGAAATCCCTTCCCCGGATCCTTCCACTATTCGCGATCTTCGCGATTGAAGGCCAATCTTTTGAGAAAGAGTCCAGCTCATTCCGCCATCTTTGTCCCACTGCATGAAATCCCTTCCCCGGATCCTTCCACTATTCGCGATCTTCGCGATTGAAGGCCAATCTTTTGAGAAAGAGTCCAGCTCATTCCGCCATCTTTGTCCCACTGCATGAAATCCCTTCCCCGGATCCTTCCACTATTCGCGATCTTCGCGATTGAAGGCCAATCTTTTGAGAAAGAGTCCAGCTCATTCCGCCATCTTTGTCCCACTGCATGAAATCCCTTCCCCGGATCCTTCCACTATTCGCGATCTTCGCGATTGAAGGCCAATCTTTTGAGAAAGAGTCCAGCTCATTCCGCCATCTTACTTAAGTACTCAAGTGTATATTCTCGTTACAGGAAATGCACAGCTCACTCGGGTCTCCACATGTATGAGGAAGCCTGGACGGACATACAGGATGCGCTGAAGATAGAACCCAATGACAAGGCTGCTCAGCTAAAGGCTAACTCCTTGAAACCCAAGATTGAGAAGATTAACAAAGATTATACAACGGTCATCAAGAAGATGTTTGGTTAATCTGTTATTATTTGTTCAAAATGAGCTTTTATTTCTTATTGTCGCACTCGGAGAGCTTTAGAATGATTACGTTTTGACAGTTTTGTCATACAAAACAATGTCAAATCTTTACTAAGTGACGGCTTAAGTACCTAATCATTAAATATCTCTCTGAGTACCGCAGTTGGTGGACAATGTTTGTCTATAAAGGTAAGTTTACCGAGCCAGTATTTTTTGCGTATTTTGCTAGGTCTGATTAAATGCCCGTGGCGTAATTTCATGCCGGGGTCTCACCGTTCATAAGCGCAAGCGGGTGTTGTAGCGGTTTTAGACGCTACACAGTTATAGGTCGAAATGTTAGTTGTGATTGGTACGGTTGTCAGCACGTCAGGGTAACAAAAATAGTAAATGCTGGCCTCGCATTTTATTTATTTAAATTCCGCAGAATACTAGGCCGGAAGGAAATAATTACAAGGTACTATAATTAATTTTTTGTCGAAAATTGACCTGCTGTAAGAAATGTGAACCTCTTTATTTATTGCTTAGTAGGGCAGCAGAATTATTAGACAAGATTTTCGCAGTCAATATAAACCAACGTTGAATAAATTGTATTGGAAATAGCAGCTCTACTATTCGCATTTAACTCTTGTGTGAGCAAGAGGCAAATATCATTCCGTAAATGCTGTATTCAGCTGTAACTATATATTTGTCTTCGTAGACGTAACCTTTCAGAAAAATACAGGGCTGAATTTTCCTTTCACTCATGCCCGTCTTTTTCTAAATGCCAATGTGTCATATTTAGGCCCGGGTACTATGCGGTTTTATAGCTATTCTACATCTGATTGCGCCTTTCAAAATCAATATAATCATATTTTTTTCATAAGGTTACTGTAAGTTTGGCAGCCACTGACTGTCAAGTCATAGTGAACATTATTCAATTGTTAATAAGGTTGTTATTTGGCTGATGCTGTCAGAGGTAAAATGGCTGTAATAGACTGTATCAATGTTGAGTTGAACGGTTGAACAGGGAAGTAAGATAAGTGTAGCTCAAAATAAATGGATCTGTGAAGGTATAGTTAGGTTAGGTGGGAAACGATGGTGGGAAGTGGCCAAATTTAATGGTTGTTCTGTGTAGCGCTGACCAAACCAAAAATATTGCTGTGTTAGACTTCTTTGTAAGATACTACAGAAAATCTATAGTGGAAGTGGGAGGGTAGTTCAAAAATTAATTTATCATACTGACAGATAACGTCAACGTAAAGAAAATACCTTTTTTTGGCGGGTGTGAATTCATCAAATGACTTTCAGACTTCTACTGACTAAAAACCACCCATGTTCCTTCTTAGCCCTTGTGCCGAGGCCGCGGTAACTCTTTCGAACAACCCTCAGCCCCGACGGTTAAGAAAAAACACCTCTGACTTGAAAAAAAAGTATGAAAATTTGCGCAAGAGTTTTTAACTTAGTTAAACCGCTGATCACTCTTGACTCAAATCAGCCCCAAGGGGATGGAAGTTTGGATAATACCATCATCAAGTTTGACAGCTAAACCTCTTCCGTCTCTTTCACTCACTGCTAAAAAGAGACAGCAATACTTTGTTTTGTCAGCGTGTAGCACTGTAACAGAAATAGCACCATTTTAAAATGTAAATAAAATCAATTTGTCGTGTCACGATTCACCAATGGGGACATCCTCTTTAATATTCTTCCTTCTCAATGTTTTCCAGAAATAAAAACAAATTATGCATTTAAATGATATTATAATATTATTATCTATCATCCTACTGTGATGACTATCTGTCTATTTTTGAGATATCTTTAACTGTAAGATTTTAAATCGTACTCTGTATCTATTGTAAATACCTCACTCAAATATATTCTCATATACGTAGTGATACTGTTTTTTATTTAGTACCGACTCGCCTCTGCATTGCATATGACTCGAAATAAATACATATTATTATAGTACTTTTTTATTTATTTTTACTACTTTGGGGTTATGAGGAACAGGGTGTAAAGTTCCTCATCCCCCGTTGAAAAGGGAGGATCCTCCGACCGGACAGGTGTTGTGTCCGGTGGGCTAACTGCCCGGCATTTGTAAGTCGGGAACTCCTATATAGGCTTATGTCGCGGATAATGTTGATAGCGCGATGTAGGAATTTCTGTCGATCGTTGTTAGTACGCAGGTGTTGCGATAGATGTCGCTAGCCCCCACACTACTATTTACTATGTAATTTTATGTATTTTACATAAATAGAAACCATTCGGAGGTGACTGCTAAGAGGACGAGAACCTAATAGAGAAGTGTGGCGGAAGAAGACATGCTGTGCAGACCCCAAATTAATTGGGCTAGAGAATGATGATGATGAGAAGTCTTCCGAAATAAAGCCCCGGATTCGAACCCGGTAAGGCATGAATTTTTCTTTATTTGCTTGATTAGCTACCGCTGCAACTACGTACACATCTGCTTTCTGACGGGAAGTGTGTGGCTGATGACAACATGACCGGGTCTGTGTGAGAAAATTATAACCTGGTGATGTTATAACCTTCTAATAGTATAACAAAGATAGTGCATGAGGTAATAAACTACGTATTTATAAAGAAACAAAAATGTTATGAGCGTGTGAGTCAGCGTGACGGCCGGTCGCGGTCGCGCGGAACGCAGGCGGATTCCCTTGCATACAATCTTTTCAATGCAACTTCCTATCAAATACCTAAGTAATATAAGTTCCTTTAGTTTATTTATTTACTTACTTAAGTTTATTTTGAGGAGTCATTTATGCTTTTCTCATTACTTACACCATATTTTTTTTCTTAATTTAGTTTGAAAATAATTTTGTCGGGGGCAATTTATGATTAATGATAAACGGTTGGATTTGCAAAATAGAGCAGCCTACCTATCTATCATATCTTTTTATGGTCAGACTTAGGTAAAGTATCCGTGGGGAAACTCGATTGCGATACCCCTACCTAAAACAAACGGATAAGCTCATTTCGTAATTATCTTTTTGTCTGATCTCTTATCTGATGATACACTGTTGACATGAACTCTGCCTACAATAATTATCATCAAATAATTATCTATTCAACCTTTGTTTTTTTTTGGGTAGATAGGTAAGACTCTTTAGTGTTTAAATTCACCTAAAGACCAAGGTACACATCAATATTTTATGATAAGGCGTAGTCTACGTAAGGCTCTTATTTAACTTTACACGAAGTGGATGGCGGGGTCTTAGTTCGTTTACTTCGCTCGCTCACTAAACCCCACCATACCCTTCCAACCTAACTTGTCCGAGTAGGGTTGGCGCAAGTCCCGAGCTTACTTCGCTCGCTCTTGCATCCTATTATTTTTCTTACCGCAATACATTTTACCCGACTGTGGAGGGTAATGTGTTTATCAGCCGCATTGTTATTTTTTTTATAGCGTATAAAGGTAGAAGGACCTTCAGATCTATCCAATAGCTACCTACATAGTTATCTTTGGAGATTATCCAAACGGGAAATAATTTACGTCTCGCTTCAAAATCACTATTTTGACGAAATACTCAGATTACCTTATCTACTGTAATATTTTTCGAAGATGTTTGTTTTTCTGTGACTCCAACGAGAATTTCAATGACGATGCAAACAACGTCATACGTTTAAATAGAATACGTTTGTAACGTTTGTAAACAACAGCGTTGTTAAAAACGTACTTGTTTATCTCATTCTACACACTTCACTACACTAGGTCATTATACCGGCCACGGCTACTACTTCCCAACTACTTAGCCACGGGTCCACAGTGAATACGTCAGACTTCTGAACAAACAAGTCCCTGAGATCAAGTATACCTCTAGCAGCTGTTAGCAGAAATAAAACCCTACAAACCTATGCAATGTTAAACAAACAACGAAACACGCACACGGAAATCGAACCCGCATCTATCACGGAAGGCATGCCGCCCTATTTAGAATTTACGAACCCTTCAAAACGCTCGAAAAGCATCAAAACATCGTCCGAATAAAGACACGCCCTTGACACAGCAGCCGAACAAAATCTCGTCTGCCTCGCCGCCTCGTATGACATCACGCTGCGAATGGCCGTCTAACCGTCTATGACATCATACTGACCGACAAAATACAAGTAAACGCAGAGAACCCACATCTACCTTGTCTTTACCCAAGGCAGGATCGGCTTCCAGTCGAACCAGATGCAGCTGAATACCAGTATTTTACTTTACATGGAGCGAATCCCTATCTCCATAACATCCAGTTATACGGGGTGGTATGACGCCGTAAGTAAGACTGGTCAGACTTTCAGGCCACTGACTACCTCCAACGACTGCCAAAGATATGCCTAAAAATCACAGCAGGGACTAACGGAAACAAGCACCTACATCTATCTGACAACTTGTGTGGAATGAGCCTTCTGCAGATATTACCCGATGAGCTCACCTAGCACCTACGCAATAATGACGGCCAGTAGTTTACAAGCCGCTGGCGAACGCGGTCCACGATCTCGTATAGCGCGTAGTTTTTGTTTTTGCAACATACTTCCGCGCAAGGAAATGGTGTAGTGACTAATTTTGTCTACAAGGTACAATTTTATCGTGTTAAAAGTTAATCTGGACTGAAAAAAGTGTTATAAGGTATTTATAGTGCATTATGTCATGTATTTCGTGCAATTTTATGTAAACAGAGTGGTCAAGTTGATTGGGTGGTTTGTGGTATGTTTCTACAGGTTTTATGTTACTCACGCTTGCTTTACAACAAGTGGGTGGGCAGAGTAAGAGGTGTAAATAATCAGGTTTTGATGATTATTCAGTATTCTACATAGTTGTACCTAATCAGAAGCGGTTTTTTATCGGATTGTGAAATGGTTGAGAATTTGAGATTCTTAAGAATGTTTAATCAAAACATTAGATTGTGAAGTTTTATGTCGCGACAGTTTTTTAATGCTAATGAGTGGAACGGTGGGAATCAAGCAAAAACGTTTCACAAATGAGAGTAGAAGTGTGATGCACAAATAATGACCGATTGTTAGCAACATTAATATGTGCTCTTTCGTAGGGTTACCATGCGTCCGGAATTCGTGCAGACATGTCCGAATTTTTGTTCTCAGGTTTGGCCTTGTCATTTGTCCTTGTTGCCTTGTTGTTGTAAGTTTTCGACATAAACGGATTTGTTTTATTTAACGAAAAACCTGTTGTAAAATGTCCGAACTTTCTTGTAAATATCTGGTCTTTTTATAGAGGCTTTTTTTTCGAAATGGTTTATTTTCATTAGCTACTATATCCATATACGACATGGACGTGGAGTGGGCACATAATAGTCGCTGTTGGCAACTTGATCGCTTTCATTGATTGATTAACAAATGAATGGCATAAAAATTCCACTCGCTTCCATTCGTTGGTAGGTGGCGCTGGCGAGTTACTGTTTACGATGCGCGTAGTGAGTGAACACAGAGTACATTTTTATACAAGGATAGCGAGTACGGAGTACGCTAGAAATACTTAATTAAAATAGCCGCAGGTATACAGTAGGACAGTCGGTCGATCTAGCTATTTAGCTACTCCAGCAGGCGAATTATATTTATTTGCCACTTTGCGGGTCTACCTTTTGTATTAGAATTTTTTATTTCCGAATTTTGTTTTACGTAGCAGTGGATGGCAGAAACTTCATTTCGCCGAAAATCATTTGGCGTACACTCATCATCTGCCTAGCCTTTTCCCAACTATATTGGGGCCGGCTTCCAGTCTAACCGGATGCAGCTGAATACCAGTATTTTACATGGAACGACTGCCTATCTGACCTCCACAACCCAGTTAATACTAGGTAATACAATACCGTTTGGTAAGACTGGATGTCAGAATTTCAGGTCACTGACTACCTGTAACGACTGCCAAAGATCTATATAATATATGGCAGCCGGGACCATCAGCAAAACGTGCTTTCCGAGGCACGGAGGAAACTCGATATGTCGGGCGGTCACCCATCCACAGACCGACCTAGGCAAGCACAGCTTTACCTAAAGATCGACCTAAGTGGCAGTTCTTATTAAGCCACGAGCTTCTCTTGACACTCATTTACCATAAATTCAAAACGCATAATTTTGTAAGTCAGAACAGAATCATCTTTGAGCATAAACTTCATTTCCAGAACCATCATTTCGACGAAAATTCATAATCCAGTGCTTTGAAAAGTCGTGTCAAGTCGTGTGACGAACCTAAGTATTATTATTGTGGATTTATCCGGATGCCTAAGCCAGGGTCCACTCCAGTGACCACAATACTCAGAAATGCAGGACTGATTGAATCAGAATAACTATTTATGCTACTAGTATTCGTAACTAATTCTAAATGCTGGCATTATCAAATTATCATACATTTTAATGATTCCTTTGTATTTAAATACTTTGAATATAAAAACAAGAATTTCACATCATTGTGAAGACGCGTAGTGGACTGTTTTAATTAAAACATTAGGAATTTTTACAACTTACTGACCCAAATAAGGTTTTAACTGACTTCTAAAAAACGAGGATGTTATTTATTCTACCAGCATTTTTCTTTTTTCGCAAAAAATATTGCTGGGAATTCTTTTTTTTTTTGGGCTGAAAAATCACATTTTTCAGAAAAATTGAGTAGGTACTTACTTATATCATCATAGTAATCAGCTGATGGATGCAATAAAAGCGTCATATAATTTAAAGTTAAGTTATGAATGACTAAACCTAGTATAACCCGGTTCATTAAAGAAAGGAATCTAAAATGGCAACACATGGCATGTCCTCTCGCTCGCTCACTATAGTGTGCGAGCGTGAGGACATGATAAAAACCGCCATTTTAGATTCCTTTCTTTAATGAACCGGGTTATACTTACCTATTTAAAAATCAGACCTCAAATACCGGCCAAGAGCGTGTCGGGCCACGCTCAGTGTAGGGTTCCGTAGTAATAATTCTTTTTTTGTTTGAAAAAAGATATCGCTCAGGATAATAAAATATGTAAACGAAGTTAAAAAAAAATGCTTGCATATACGATTATACTACAAACTTAGTCCAGAAATTATTTTGTACAACTTTTTGTCTTTTTTGCACAAAAACTGTTTCCATCCAAATTCAAAATGATTTTCCTGGAAAGTCCATATAAAGTTCTACTACAGAGTTCAGAGTTCAGAGTTCTAGTAGATTTTTTTCATATTTTTTAAACTTATGGTTCAAAAGTTGGAGGGGGGGGGCACAGACATTGTTTTTTACTTTTGGAGCGATCATTTCCGAAATTATTGACATTCTCAAAAAATTATTTTAGTAAACTCCTATTCATTTTTAAATACCTTTCCAACAATATATCACACGTTAGGGTTGAAATGAAAAAAAAAATCACTTCCCACTTTACATATAGGGGGCTACCATAATAAAACATTTTTTTCCAATTTTTATTTTACCACTTTATCGGCGTAATTGATACACATATTGGTACCAAATTTCAGCTTTCTAGTGCTAACGGTCACAGAGATTAAGCGAGGACGGACGGACGGACGGACAGACAGACATGGCGAAACTATAAGGGTTCCTAATTGACTACGGAACCCTAAAAAGGTTCACAAGAGTGTGGTCCAAAACAATAAAAATATCGTAAAGACGAGACGGGGAGAACAAGTGCCTTTCGCCTTCGTTAGTGGTCTGTTCTGTATAGGTATTACCATTTATTAATTATGCGAAACCAATTTTGTCTGTCTGTCCTTTTCAAAGTTGTAACCACGACCTCGTATAAGTCTTTAAAAGGCCTTAGGATACTTTTTATCCCCGTTTTGTGTACCCGTGGAAGTATTTCTGATGTCCATAAGAAAAAACTAGTCAGTCACTGGTGTTGTAGCCCGAAAGATACAACTCTGCTATTTCTGCTTAATTTAGAATATTAACAAATTCAAATACAACTTTTTTATACGACTTTTTAGCTTGTATATATATAAGCGACGATGGCGTGCCTTGCGATGAGATCATGGCAAAATTTAGCTGTTAGTTATGCTCACACCAGACAGTGACTACAGACAGTTCATTAGAATTTACTTGGAAAATGGTTATTTTATCATCGACCTGTTTGTCCTTTAAAAGGTAACATCGTAAGTTTTCCTCTATAACTTACAGGTAGGTAATTTAAAAATAATGAGTTTTAAGTCAACGCCAACGCATGGTGCGAATACCGACTTGTTTTCTGCATCTCGTCTTGGAAGAGGACTTTTGGCCGCAGGGAGTGGTGTTCCGTCGCTTCCGCGGGCAAGTGCCACAAGAACGCGCCAGTGACCTAGTGCGCTAGTGAAGTGCTACTAACATAGTTTTAAGGCTCTATTAACTAACAAAATTTGTATTTTATTATATTTATGTTAGTCAGTAAGGTATTTATCTATGGGCCATGATGCCTGAAAATAAATTGATTATTATTATTATTATTATTAAGTAATGTAAATATAGAGAATTATAAGGAAAACCGATAGTAAAACCCCAAAGAATACATGAAAAAAAACAAAAAAGGATGCTTGTGGAATAAATAAACATCCAGGTAGGTACTCCTGTTTTAGAAGTCGGTTAAAAATGTTTATCATCGACAGCGCCGCCGTTTGTCCCTTTCGGAGTAACATCGTATGTAATAAATAATAGGTAAATAATTTTAAATATCGATAATCAAAATTTTTCTACATAGTTCGGATTTTAAATTTATGCTGTTGCTTGATTGCTACGCTACGACTACTAGTATACCTAAGGGAAAACTACTTACTTACATAAAGGTTAGGGTTCATTCCCGGGAATTCTCGAGCCGAGAATTCCCGGGAAATCCTTGGGCTTTGTTCCCGGGAAATCAAGCTCGAGAAAAGTCGAGAACTCGAGAAATCATGTACCTACCTACATAAATAGAAATTTAATCGCCGTTTGTTGTGTTGCGTGGCTATATTATGTTTTGAATATAATCAATAAAAATTTATAATAGACCCACGCAACTTTGTCTGCGTTACAATATATAGCTATATAGCTTTAAATAACCGTGCTCGATAAATCGACTATCCAACATAGAAATATTTTTTCAATTAGCGCGTTAAACAAACAAACTCCTCAGCAGTCAGCATTAAAATTTTATTCGTTCGCTTAATATTCTGAAAATATAATAGCCTATGTTACCTCGGTAAAGGTGTACCTTCTAATGTTGAAAGAGTTTTCAAAGTCATTTTTGAGTTAAATTAAATCGTAACAAACAAAAAATCTAATATTTTCTCTCTTTATTATTAGTTTAGATTATATTATTAAAGTGAGAATTAATAAAGGTATCTCTTACTGTTAAAATTAAATATACAATAAGACCTTGTGAACATTATGGTGCAATGAATATTTTGTATTTCAATTTCCCGGAGGCCGGAATCTCCACGTATCTACATTGGGACACGAGGGCCGGGTGGACCGCGTAATTATTTTGTCGCGCGGATAATATTTTTATATTGCGATATCTTCTAAGATATTTGTTTAAACTAAATAGAGTAAAGCGCACAAATATTCTATATTAAATTTCCGTTCTAACAAACACATTTATTTAGATATACCTACACTAATACCATATGGGTTTAATAAGCTTCGCAAAAAATCATTCTTTTTAACCTAACATTTTAATAGTAAAAAATGGTGACTTTTTTTAGAACTTGTAAAGAGGAACAATTCCTTCGTACATGGTCTTTGCATAACTTAAACCATTTCCGCAGTGAACGCAAGGGTAGCCCTCATAAAATAATAATAATATTCCACAACTATCACACAACGCCATCTAGTCCCAAGCTAAGCAGAGCTTGTGTTATGGGTACTAGACAACTGATAAACATACTTATATATTTCTAAATACATACATATTATAGATAAATTACACCCAGACACAGAACAAATGATCGTGCTCATCACACAAACATTTGTCCTGGGTGGGAATCGAACCCACGACCTCCGGCATAGCAGTTAGGGTCACTAACCACTAGACCAACAGGCCAGTCTCAGGAATATATTTTCCCGTTTTTGCAACATTTTGTATTTATGTTCCGATCCTGTTGGTCGTAGCGTGATGTTATATAGCCTAAAGCCTTCCTCGATAAATGGACTATCCAACACAAACAGAATTTTTGAGAAAACGTACGTAAATGTAAATTTCTCGACAATCCGAGAAGACCCGAGAAATTAGCCTCGAGAATTCTCGAGACCCGAGAAATTGAAAAGCTCGAGAAATCATGAACCCTAATAAAGGTATACTGTTGATACTCTTAATTAGGTACCTAACATACCTACCGTAAAACAAGTTACCATTGAATGTGACTCATTCATCACAATGAAATAACACTTCTGAGAATGTATTTTTAGTTTTTTTACAAATAAAGCAAGCAGAGTTGTGCCACGTGGGCTATGAGTCAGCACGACATCTTTTTCAAAGTTTTAACTTACCTACCTGCTTCAATTTCAAATGTAACTCGTATCGCCACATCAGAGTCGGAATTTGTGCCCGGTTAGTGGCAATAGGTTATATAGGCTCGCCCCCTATTACATGAGGATAACGAAATGTAGGTGTACTATTAGGTACACCTCTGCCTTGCCTTTTAGGGATTATAGGCGTGATGGTATATGTTATTTATGTTACTTTAAATATGACTTCAAAGACTTTGCATCGAACATTACGAGCTAAACATGCATTCGGCGTATGGACCGTTTATTTTAAGCTAGGTTTTACAAAATCGATCGATCGTGGGAAAGGTGTCAGCCGGCAGAGATTAGATAGGCTCTAAATAAATGTAACTGCATTCGTAGATTACGTAGGTACCCAAATATGTAAAAAAATGTGTGGTTTTGAAAACCAAATACAAAACCCCTCACTAAGTTTAGTTTTGAGGTTCAAGCAAGATAGGTAGCTATTATGATTTATCAATCGTGTCAAATACATTGTTCTGCAGCACCTGCAATACCTCCTGCCTACACTTCTATTCTCTTTGAAGTTTGTGCCGTAGTTGTACCCTAAACTGTGTGATAGAACGAATCAGAAACTTGAGTCCCGCTGGTTTGACGATTTTGTAACATCCTTTATCTTAGAACTAGTGGGATCGAAAAAATCCATTGACTTTTCGTTCCCATTCATTAGTTCTACGATTTTGTACCACTTTGAATCGTAGAACTAGTGGGTAAAAAAAAATTAAAAAAGTTCCCATAGTTCTATCGTAGAACTGTGCAGTAGAACTATAATAGTGGGAATGATCCAAACATGGATCTAACAAAGCATCAGGTTAGCCCGCGAAATATGAACTTAGAGACTTGTATTGATATTAATACAGAATGTTATGGCCATGAATCATATTCAAATCAATATAATAACGTGAGAAAATTTGTATTTTCCGGGCTACCCAGGCGCTTCTACTAAAGTAGCCCACGAAACTCGTACAATCCAAGGTTTTTTTAATATATATGCTAAGTTTTGTATTGTCTCTGCTGGGCAAAGGCGGGAGGCTTTTGCCCAACAGTGGGACACAATATAGGCCAGCAAAAAAAAATCAATATCAATTTTTAAAAGGGGCAACTGGTCCCTGGTCCGAGTTTCATAGTGGGACGAGTCGCCCCTAACCCTTTTAAAATACCCTCCTTTTTTTTTGGAGGGTTGGAAATTATCAAATGACTCTTTTCGCTCTGCCTAGAGCGGGAGCAGTCATTTGATGACCCACCCATGTTCCTTCTTATAAAAGCCCTTTGCATCGAGCCCGCTGTATATTCCCGCAGCCCCGATGGAGTAATACAAAAGGAGGTTTCCTGATACCTAAGTATTTTACTCTTTGGTTTGTTGCTGACACTGA